>JAJJWX010002257.1:0-498039 GCA_023529315.1 Papaver bracteatum | reverse complement strand
TCTTCCATGTTTTATTTTCCATCCTTAGAGCCTTTGCACTTGATGACTTCGGGTACCCTATACTCATTCTTGATGGCTCTCCAGATTTCTTCCTTAAGAACCCAAGGAACATCTCTCCAATCTTCGTGGTGTGGTGGGACAATACTCCTGGCTATCGTTCCAACCCTGGTGGCATATTTCTTAGAACCATCTTCTATTGGTTGTCCCATAGAATTGAACTTGATTTCCAAAAGGTGATCATCTGCAAAAAACAGGAAAAAATTAGAAGATAACTTGATAACATTATAAGGACATAAAGTAAACTAAAATATAATGTTGTGTGTTACCATTAATCCCGCTTTCCTCGGTATTTTCAGCTTCATTATTTGCTTGATGAAAAGCCTCATGCTATCCATCTCCTTCATCTTGATTCTCATTACCATGGAATGGAGAATGATCGCCATCTGACGAAGACAAACGATGATGACTCCCTTCACATGAACTTGCAGCGATGTGACCACCTTCAGTTGATGGGGACCCTTGTGAATTAAGCAAAGCCCTCGGCCAATTAGCATCACTTGACCTCAGAGTAGTACTAGAATACCTAGTACTTGCAGACCGGGATCGAGTGCTACTACCAACATGAAGTCGCATAGTTTTCTAAAATAAAACCAATTTAAAAAATTACCAACCACAATACAAATCATTCGATTTCAATAACTAACCAATCGAAAAACACATAAACCATACTATAAAACCTACTTCCATTCTTGTAGGCTTCTATTATACAAGTAAAACCGATCAACAGGTGAGCTTCAAAGAGCACATTAGCGCTAAAACTTATGCACAGAAATATACTCATTAAATGACTTGATCATGTCTAACGTACTTTCCAAGGTCATGTGTGTTATCTGCTATAGAACATGTGAAAGATTTTACACAAAAGTTGAAACATGTAAAACTTGTACATAAAACTCCTCAACCAGAAATCATTCAAGTCATTCAACAAAAGGAACTAATTAAAATTGTGTTTAGCTCAAAATTGAATAACCTATTAATCCATCAAATAAAACAGGAAGAACTAATTTACAATGCAAACCAAAAGGAAGAACAAAGAAAAAACTATACTAACAAGAGCAACAACACTAAAACATGATTCTATTCAACGAGAAACAAGCAACACTAAAAAAATATTCTGTTCAACAAGATAAAAACTAATAAATGACCCAGAAAAATATAACTTTAACTAATTAATGCCATATGAGAAAAGAATTCAAATTATTATGTAAATCTATCAACATGAAATATTACAGGCCTAGGGATCCTCATAAAAACAACACATACCCTAATTTCACACTACTGCTCAATGACATGGTCAACAATAAAATCAAAAACTGTCAATATTTGCATCTAAATCTTATCTAAGCAATCAAATTTAATGCACTGAAAAAAGCACTTCAAAATCTAAAATCAGAACATAATCACCATTAGATCAAAATAAATAAGCTAAATACAAATCAAATCACATGGAATCAGAACTAAGACCATAACCTAAAGCAAAACATTATCACCCAAATCAAATAAAATTAGATGTACCTGATGAAATTTCTGAACTTCAACTTAAGTTGTTCGGATCTACCTGAAATCAACCAATACAACAGTTCTGGTTAAACCCCATGAAAAAAATTGACCAGTAAAAGAAAAAGGAAAAAAAAATTGAATCCAAAACCCTAACTTGCCTAAGGAAGATATGATCTACAATTAATCTCTTGAGATTACCTAAAATCCACCATTAGAAAAATTATTGTTAGACCCCGTGAACAAAATCGACCAGTAGAAGAAAAATGAAAAAACAAAAATTGAATCCAAAACCCTAACTTGCCTGAGGAAGATATGAATTTCCACTAAGCTCTTCAGATTTACCTGAAATCCAACAATAGAACAATTATTGTTAAACCCCTATGAAGAAAAACGATCAGTAAAAGAAAAGGAGAAGAAAAAGAAAACTTAAATCGAAAACCCTAATTGTATACATGTAACTGGTGATTTTGAAAATTAAACCTAACTGTTGCTCGATTAAGATATGTAAAAGCTTAATCTCAATGAGGGTTTCATGAGTTCTGAGAGAGGGGAAGAAATTTTGGGTGGTCTTCTTGTTTTTTTTTTTCTCTGTGAATGACTCAGTGCGAACCGGAGAGAGAGAGATCGAGAGGATATGAAGATATATATCACCGATAATAACGAGGTGGGAATTGGTGGGAATCGAGTTAGGTTTCCCGCGTAAGAAAAGTACCAATGATTCAACTGAGTAGAGCGGTCGCGGTGTGGGTTGATGAATCGGGGACATGGACGTAATTAAAAAGTTTATGGAACGACTGGTTTTAGCTATCAGGGTTGTGCTCCAGATATTTACCACAACAAGGACCGCTTTGACCGGTCCAAGGCCCGTTGACTGGCAGCGAGGGTCGCGGCTATGGGTCATTTAATCCCTCTTCTCCACTAGTGTTAACTTCATACCATCCTCCTCCAGTCCTCAATAGAAACAACTAGAAGAAATCGTCCCTACTATTTGATATTCCATCGTATTGGTAATGGATTATCAACTCCAATAAAATCCAATTGGATTCCACATTCAACAAACATAAACCAATCACAATGCTACCTTATCCGAATGGTAAAAAATATCATAGACCCAATTTCTCAATCATGGATCACGAAAAATTAAGCTCCCATCCCAATACCATAAACCAAAAAATAATGAACATCCACCTACCCCAAGATGCCCCTCAGGACAAAATTATCTGGCCACATTCAAAATCTGAAAACTACACAACCTCATCGGGATACAAATGTCTAACCCATGGTCGGCCAACTCGCACTCCTATACCACCCACCAAATTCTTATGGACTTTACCTTGTCCACCAAAAATTCAGCTTTCCTTGTGGAAAGACATTAATAAAGGATTACCAACCTTCTCCCTTACATCACATCCATCTGACCAATTCAGACATATGTCCCAGATACAACACTTATCCAGATCTAGCAAGCCATATTCTAATTCACTGTCCAACGGAAACTACCTCTTGGAACACCTTACTCACTCCACTATCAACCTAATCAAACCCCAATCCCCCATTCACTTTTACCATTACGCCCAGATGACCATTTCACAAATCCTGCAACAACCCGCATCAACTTCTGTAATCTCCTCTTTCTTTTTTCTATTCTGGACCTTATGGCTAGCTAGGAATAACCTAATATACCAACAAAGGCAAACAAATTCAGAAGAAATCCTAGAATAGGCACAAAAACTATAACAAAAATTATATTGAGCAATACATTCTTCACAATCAATATCGATAGGATGGTCAATCCCGCAAATCAATTGGATTGAGATTAATACAGATGGAGCAGCTAGAGGTCACCCGGGATTTGCGGGGGCATGATTTATATGCAAAGATTCTGACGCATGAAGTTTAATGGTGCTAGCCCAACCACTAGGAATCATGACTGCCTTAACTGCAGAAACCTGGGATCTGATATTAGCATCAAGAACAACAATAGAAATGCAATGGCCAAGAGTTTTCTTTAAAACCGTTTCAGAGAACCTTCTGGGATTTATTAATTTCTCTAACCCAACACCTCGGTACATATCGGGAATGATAGAGGAAATAAAAACCAAATTTCGACAAATCCCACAGGCGGTTATTCAGCACAACTACATGGAAGGAAATCAGGGGGCATACGGGTTAGCCAATCATGCAACAGATGTAAGTGAAACAGGGAATATATCAACTAAAATAAGGGACCAAGAAATCCCATCTTTTATTAGTCAAATTTTGTTTCATGATTCTGTGGGCATCACATACCCACGACAAACTGTAACCTAACTCCTTTTATTTATCATCATGCTTCAAGGAAAAAACACTGACCTTTGTGTTTTTCATGATAACTTTCTTCTAATATGTGTAATTCATGTTACGTACATCACAATCAACACTAATAAAAACTATACTTCATGTAGATATGATTTTTTAGTCTTCTGCCTTTCTTATAATATGTGTAATTCATGTTACGTACATCACAATCAACACTAATAAAAACTATACTTCATGTAGATATGATTTTTTAGTCTCATGCCTTTCTTCATAGATCCAGATTTACTTTTATAAATAAAAGTCGTCTGAACAAAACCCATGATTTCTCCGGTTATTTAGGATGTGTCTTCATCTCATTGTGGTTATGTGGATATTGATTTTTAAAAGACCAATTTTTGTTGTTGTTGAAACGATCTAGCTTTAAGATTTTAAGCTATTTTTGTTTTTATCAGGTGAAATAGAGGTTTTGTTTCTAATAAGTTTCATGTTAATCAAATTCATGAAATTAAGCTTCAAAAGAAAGAAATAAAAAATCATGAAATTAGTACAAATCATCAATCAGAAAATGTTAATTTGACAGTGAAGACCTTGATAATACTAAGTCCATGGAGATCCTCTATTTTTTTCAAATTGTTAGTAGTTTGATATGGAGTATAGTTAGTATTGAACTTTTGCAAACAAGCCAAACACTTATTTTTGTACTCCCTGTAGTTTGAATACACGAATTCCTACTACCGGTAATTAGTATTACCTTGCATGCCAAAGGTGAAAATGCGGGGGTACCAAAATACACCACCACTTTTTTTTAAACAATATATATGGACAAACTCATTACAACTCCGAGAGTAAACTCAATCAAGGAATAATATTAAGAGTTATATCTCTATCTCTTATGCTTAGAACGTTTATATAATTGAATCTGTGAACCTAATCACAAAGAGATAACTTGGACGGTACCAAAGACCAATGTCCAAGAATCAATCAAGTTGTATCCAACAAACTAGGTCGTATTTATCTATTATGATTGATCAATGCACAACTTGTGATATTTCAATTATAAAGATAAATAATCTATTGCGGAAAAAGAAATAACACAAACACCCGAAACTTTGTTAACAAGGACACCGCAAATGCAGAAAAACCCCGGGACCTAGTCCAGATTGAACACCATAAAGCTGCTACAGACACTAGCCTACTACCAATTAACTTCGGACTAGAATGTAGTTGATACCTATAAGGTATCCCACCGATTAAGGTAAAGTCGTCCTCCTTACGCCTCTTGAATCCTAGAAGGACTCCGTTTAATTGATTCTAGATGTTACACCAACTAAGAGTTGCTTCAACTCAATTGATTTCCTACCTCCCACGGATTAAGACTATATAACTGATTTCTTGATTGCGATCGAACGTATGATTAAAATCAAACGAATGATCAAGGTGATATAAATCGATAGCAATTTCACAAAAGTGCTAAATATCCGGACTTATGCAACCCGAAATGCATCCTATATTATTATTCACCTCACAAGTATAAAACTTATGGAATCAATAAAGTATAAGATGAAGAGAACTTTGATGAACTCTACAAACAATCAAGATCAGGATACTCGAGTTATCAAGGAAAGATAACTAGACATGGCTTCACGAATCCCGATGAATTCTTTATAGTCACAAAACCCTAAAAGGGTTTGCGGAGAAGACGACTCTATATACAACTAGGATGCACCAAAATGTAGTGTCAAGATTCAAATATCCCAGTTGCTTGGAGTTCCCCTTTTATAGACATTCAAAGTATAGGTTTCTTTAGGTTTAAGCTAAGATATCTTTGGAACCAAGCAATCAATATTCATCGTTAGATGAAACTTTGAATATGATTTACATACACAAGATATACACTCTGGTGAGGTGAGACCGTAACCGTGTACAAAGACTATTTTCAACATGGTTAGTCGAAACTAGCAGGTATGAACTTAAAAGCTTAATCTTCATTTTTATGAACACACAAGACACTAACTTCGAGTCACAAACATGTGATTACTTAAGTCTAGTGTTTATATAGAATTAATCAAATGTTAATTATCTCGAACAAACAATTTAAACACACTTGAAAGTATTATCGACATGATTA
Source organism: Papaver bracteatum (assembly GCA_023529315.1). Taxonomy (NCBI): domain Eukaryota; kingdom Viridiplantae; phylum Streptophyta; class Magnoliopsida; order Ranunculales; family Papaveraceae; genus Papaver; species Papaver bracteatum. The sequence goes on along the minus strand of JAJJWX010002257.1, from coordinate 492,053 downwards.
GTAGATGTACGAATAAAAATAAAAAATAGTTCGTGAGTCGATTCAGTCACAGTTTGCAAACCGGTTTGGAAACTTTATACCAAAATTGAATTCCGAAGTTAACATAACTTTTTAGGTTTGCGTACCAGTTTGCAAACTTTCCATCAAACCTAAGTTCTGGAGTTTACAGAACTTTTAAGGTTTGCATACCGGTTACGAAACTCAAAGACTGTAACGGTACCAGAGTTCACAGAACTGGATCAGTTTGCATACCGGTTTGGAAACTCTACCGAGTTCTAGAACACATAACTGTTTAAGTTTGCGTACCGGTTTGGATACACCCCCGGTTCGTAACCACAGTTCAAGAATGGTTTGCATACGAGTATGCACACCTATCCGGTTTCACGAGTCACACAGATTTTTAATATGATATACATAAGAATATGTTTACCACTAATCTGTAAGTCGATATTTATATAGCTACTCCGCTACTTGTACGAATACATGTAATACGGGTTCAGACTTATAACAGTTTTTCCAGTAAATCAAATAGTAATTTTATATCATTGTCTTGTATCTGAATCAATAGTAGTTCTTGTATCCGGTCTTATACTTCCGGAGAGCAGCCTAGAAATATTAGTCACCTCATAATAACCTAACTGATTAACTAAAAAGGTTACCGTGGAATCACAAGAGTCTGAGACGAAGAAATGTTGTGATTACTTTTTATATCTTACCTATCGGAGATGAATCTCGAGAAAATCTTAGAGAAGATAAAATTCAATACGATAGAACAAGTAAGATAAGAATACACAACTACAAAGAAAATAGTTGGATCTAGCTTCACGAATCCCAAATGAAGTCTTCAAGTCATTAACCTAATAATGGTTTTTGAAAACCTAGGTTAAAGAAGAATCGACTCTAGTTTGAAACTAGGACACACGGAAGTGGCGGAATTAGATTTCCCAGAAGCTAGAGTTCTTCCTTATATAGTCTTTCAAATCATGGTTGCTTACAATCAAAGATAAGATAGCTTATAAGTAACAAAGCATTCAATATTCACCATTAGATGAACTCCAGATTTAAGAGTCAAGCTAAGTCTGCTTAGAAACTAAGCAATCAATCTCCACCGTAAGATGGTATTAGCTTAATACACACACAAATGAAATATACCTATATTTATATATGGATGAACCGTACCCAAATGTGTATACTTTATTGGCTCAATAATAGTTAACCGAAGTTAGCTATATTAACACTTATACCTTATCCATATTCATCTAACACTTTTAGATCAAATATGATAATCAATCAATCATGGTAGATAATAAAATTAATGTAAATGTGTTTCAAGAGAGTTGTTCAAATGTTCATCATCTTATAGAAATATATATGAACCATTTGAAACAAAATCGGGTTGGTTTGTAAGTGTACAAAGGACTTATACAAGAACCAATTCATGAACATAATTCCACGGTTTGTAAAACTAGTTCACATACCTTAATACATTAAAGTTACAGGGACTTAAGTTCGCAAACGAACCTGATCAGTTCATCAGTATGAAAATCACACTTTACTGATTTTAGGACTTAACCACTGTGTTCGCAAACTGAGTACGCGAAAAATAGTTTAGGACTTTATCTTTATCCAGTTGTTCGCAAACAAGGTACGCAAACAGCAGCTCCAGACTTGGCCTTGTCTAGCCGTTCGCTAATTAGGTATGCAAAAAATATTTCCAGACCTTTTCACAGGTAAACCAGTTCGCAAACAATAGTTCCGGACCTGTACTATACTTGCACGTTTAGCATATAAAGTATACAACCTTTATTATATCCATACATGGTAGTCATTCTAAAGCTCTCATTTTATCATTTAAATGTCTTTGAAAGACAACAATGGTAATCTTAGACAACCACTAGCTTCAAGTAATTTTCAAGTGATTAATCGATCAGTATGAAACTTCCCAAGTTGACATAAAATGAGTGTCTCACACAAATCATGTAATATGTTCAAGGTAATTTTCACATGATCATCTTTGACTTAATATTTAGTTTTCAACAAATAAATTATCTCCAACTAAACTCGTCAAGTAAACGATGAACTTAGATAAATCTAAAAGCTTCCAACATGTATTTCAAGAAATAGATAAACGAGATAAACTCATCTCGAAATATGAAATGTCTATAATGTAAAAGTCTATATAGTTATATGACTTAGTCTCATCAGAACATATATATAATAGAATAGATTTCTGAGTGATATAGATAAGTTTTAGTCTCCACCTACCTTTTGTTTATGAAGTTCCTCCAACCTCTTCAGTAGATCTTCTTCTTCAATTGGTGAACGCCGCGAAGTCTAAAGTTCAACTACACACTTTTATCCTAATCCAAGACATACTTATAAGTAGACTAGAAATCAGTTATATAGTTTTTATCAACTAAACTTTACAAACAAGCTTGAGATAGCGACGCTTGCGAGTTCGACCGAGCAGTCCTCAAACATTTTCATAAACCGAAATTCAAGCATGTAAAAATGTTCATTAAGCTTAGCCATTATATTTCGAGAAATTATCAAGATAAACTTGACTCGAAATTATTGTATATACATATTAGTCTAATTAGTTATGCAACATTGTCTCAAAATGATAGAAAGTGAATATAACTTGAGATATAGGTGGTTCAGTATTCACTTACCTTTTGTTGATGAAGTTCTCCAAAAGCTTCGGTTGATCTTCGCCTTCAAACGGTAGAACACAATGATGACTATTGTAATCCTTTATTTCTCAACCACATTTTTATCCTAGTCCGAGACTTAACTAATTGTACACTAGAAATAAAGATGTAGTTTTGACAACTAAATTTGACAACAAGCTTGAGACAGCAACACTTGTGAGTTCGACCGAGCAATGCTCTAACAAAAGGGACCTTTAGTGATAACTTTCGTGTGCAAAAATAGGTCTCTCATATACTGTTCCATGGAAATTACCTCTAATGCAGAAAATACTTTAACGTGGCGTCTCATGATTTCATATTCAAGCTTGTAGTTGCAGGAATTCCTATAATACATCCCTCACAAGAATTCATGATAATCAACACATCATTAAGATCAACAATTACACTTTTATTAATTGACTTATGAAGTTTTACAAGAAATGAAATCAAGAATACAACCACTGTTCTAGACTTTCTCTCTCCTCAAAACTTTCTCACCACTCTAAAAATATCTCTCCCTACCTTAAGTCTATTCAACTCTTTATATAGGGTATTACATAGTGGATGACAGCTAAGCTGTCCTTTATTTTCGGATCTGTATTGCGATATTCTCACAAGTATACAAATGTTATATTCGCAACATTCCTAAATATCGCAAGGTCCTCACATATTTCTCGTGTTTATGCTGACGTCGTTTGTCACGTCACTTCTGTAACCAATCTGCGATATTCGCAAGGGTATTGTTGTTGACGGTTTTGCAAGTGTATTATTGTTGTGATATTCCAATCCTACATCTTGCCTATTCTCATGTCTTCTCTGCGAAGGAGAGAATGATATGAGAAATTGTGTTTCAAAATGTCGCGGTTGTTCATTTCTCTTGTAAAGTTCTCTATCGACAAGATTCCGTGAATTAAGCATGACCACTTACACGTGTCAAATATTCCCCTGCTCACCGGAACATTCAATGTTAACCAGTCATCACTTTTTTTGTCTATTTAAGAAGAGATATAGTAGAGAGATAATTTCCTTCTTTTACTTCGCCTTCCTCATCTCCACGTTCTCTATAAATCTTCATCGTCTGTAACTTTTTTCATGGATTCATATTTCTGCTACTGTTCTCATGGAGTCATCGGGGTTAGTTTTCTTTTTTCTTCTTCTGATTTTGCTGAAACTAATATTCTTATTTGATTTTGCTCAACTTTATATAATTCCCATACTGTTTCTGTTTCAGCAAAAGCACCTCCAACACCAAATTTACAGTCCAAAACCCTAATATTCCCAAGAGCTCGCAGCCCAAGGTTGCTGCAAGTATAAGAAAGTCTGCGAATAACAAGGTAGTAAGAAACACTATTCTTTTTAATAATAATATTGTTGCCTCTGTTTCTTATCTGGATTGTGATTCGTAGGGTGACGGAGATTCCAATAAACCCCCCAAGAGACCTCGCCACCTTAAAACTGTTGAAACCTCTGTCCCATTTTCTATATTTAACCCTTCAATATCTCCTGTAATACCTTCGCAGGTTGAATCCTTACTTCCTGTACGCGAAGGTATCGCCACATATTCCACCCTTCGACTGATCTTCCTATGGATGAAACTCCTTTTATTAGTCCTGTTGTGAATGAAATCTTATCTTCTCCTGCTGCCAATTCCCCTCAACTTGACTCCACCTCAACCTCAATAATTAATCTTCCTCAAACTTCTCCTTCAAATGACACATCTATAGCAAAGAATGATTCAATTCCCCAACTTCCTATCATCACAACCTATTCGTCTGAATCTTTCCCTTTTACTAAAGAAACTTTGGATGGAATAGATATTTCTTTCAAGGTTTTATCTGATGTTCTGGATGATGTAAAGAAATCTTCTGCTGATCCTATCAAGTTTGGTGTCTGCAAAATTTTGAGTACGTACTTTGGTTTACTTTGGTTCTGACAGAATGGTTTCGCAAACATCTTTAGAAAATGAAGTTGAAGATTTAAAGAAGCATCTCCAAGCCATGACCTTAGAATGTGGCACTCTTCATCTTGAAAACCAAAATTTTCAGAACATTTCGCTAGATTGTGATGATCTTCGCAAGAAGAACAAAGAACTAAAAGGTATAACTTTCTTATCTCTATCATTGATTTATCTTTTTTTAATAGTTTTTCCCTTTCCATATTCGATTTTCTTAAAATCCTTTGTTCGCCCTTTAAGTTTTAAACCAGAAACGGATAATAGAGAGATATCAGTTTGAATCTGCCACTCAAGAAGCCCGTGTGGATAGAGATGTTTTGATGGATCAATATGATCAATTAGATAACCTTCATACATACTCTTTCGATCAAATAGATAATCTTACCAAGGAGAATACTCAATTAATTCAGAAGCAAAACTCATTAAGTAGTGAAATATCTCGCCTCTCTTATTCTTTGACTAAAGCTAACTTGGAGTTGGAAACTTAATCAGATGAGAATAAAACCCTATCTCAAGAGAAGCGAATTCTTTTAAATAAGGTGGCGATCTCTTCGCAGCAACTTAACATTTGCCAAAAAGTATGTGATGATCAAGAACAATCTCTTCGCTCATTGAGAGATAAACTTAAGGAAGTAACAGAATCATCTACCGCTGAGAGAGAAACTTATCAAGGGTAGAATAACTTTAAGTGTAAAGGCAAGCCAACTCAAAGATCAATACTTCAAACTAGAAGAATCCTACACTTATGTTGCGAAGGAGAACACCTTACTCATTTCTAAAGAAAATAATCTTCAATATCGCCTCAAAGGTTTAGTTGGAGATAAATTGGATGATGCAATGGATTACTTGGAGAATAGTTGTTTGTCTTTAACGCAATATCTTATTTCGCAAAAAGAAGGTAGTCATAAAGATTTGACTACTTCAACCATTTTTTCTTTGTTAAGTCTTTTTGTGATATTTTCCTTGCGAATTCTTTGCCTAAATAATTTCTTGTGTTCTTCGCTTTCGCAGAATCTGAGAAAAATCTTCGTTCCTCCATTTCTATTTTGGAGTCTAAATTTTCCAAGATTCGCAAAGAGAAAGCATTACTTGCCTCTACCCTTGCTCGTTCTTGCGATCGGCAGGAAGAAGATTTGATTATCTTGCTTATTTCAAAGATATGGAAAGTAGAAACCATCATAAAACATTCCTTCGCCAAGTTCATCTCGGGGCTGAAGTTCTTGTGAATGATATCTTATTGTCCAAATCTCTTCCTCCTATATCAACCGAACCTTTGGAAGTAGATGACGATGAAATACTTCGTGCTCCTGATAGTGATTTTTATTATGAAAGCGATGAAGAGGCTATCTTTCAGGAGGATTTCATAACTGAGCAAGAAATCCCTCCCAAGGAAACAACTGTTGGTGATAATCCAGATGAAGAAGAAGCTAGAGTAAACCAGGATGAAGGGAAGACTGGTGAAAGTGAGAAAGCTAGCGAAGAGCGTCCATTATCTCATTCTGGCAAAAAAATTGATGAAGATATTTCATCTTCTCCTGGCGAAACTAACATTGAAGCTTGAACTTCTTATGTAATTTTACTTCTTTGGGTTGTTTCATCTTCATAACTTCTTGCGAATGATGTACTTTAGTCAACTTTGAAATGTTTTTACTCTTTTATTGTTGTTCTTGCTGGCGAGAAAGATAATGCTTTTTGTTTATTAATTCCCATACTGCCTCTCATTATCTTTATTGTGATGAATGACCTGCATAAGTAATAATAGTTAATGTTTATAAAAAATTTGTTACGTCATGTGGTATTATTTTGCCTTCCTAGTTAAAGGTCTTATTTTTCCACCTCTTGTCATTGCGACAAAATCGCAGGACGTTCTTACATTTTCATGTAAAAACCTATTGATCTTGCCTTAACTCTCTATTTTATCGGTATTTTTGTTGCGAAAATATGACAGGCCTTAAGATTCTTGAGAAAATAAGGCCCCATGACATTGTCGTCTTGCGACGAAATCGCAGGACGTCCTTACACTTTCATGTAGTGACCCATTGATTTTGCCTTATATTTTTCTTTTGTATTATTTCCTCTTCAGGATTTTTTCACAAATATGACAATCCTTGATACTCCCATGAGTAAAAAGCCTCATGAAATTTGCGTCTTAAGACACTTATCAACTCCCTAATGGAGGGTGCCTCCCTTATCTTCCCCCTGGTTGCCCCTTCAAGGAGACGTACCTCTACCATTCAAGGTTGTCTCCACCCATCCAGTCTTAACAACAACCAGTTATTTTCGCAGCCTCTTATCCCTTTTTCCTATATGGCTTATGTTTACGAGAATGTACCCTAAGTGGGGTTTTCTTTGGGCCGAGTGTAGCATAAGCCAATACTTGCCAAGAATGGCCAGGTACGCTCCAGATGCCCTATGCACTCTTGGCTCAACCGTGTACCTCGACGCCTTGATCATATTTTGCACTCCTTAGGATAGACCTTCTCACCTTAGTCGCCCAATCTAAGTCATATGCTTAAGCTGAGAATCCAAGGCGCCTCTCATGGATGGGATTTATTGACCCCAAATCTCCATGAATCATATTCCATGGGCGGTGTAATCTTTTCCCTGAGCTATGCAACAGGTAACCCCTTCTATGACGCACTTTAGGTATTACATTTTCCTCTTGCGAAATTTTGATTTCGTGAACTAGGGTGTACGCCATAGTAGGTTCGCCCATTTCTAGTATGTCATTAATCTTTGATTGTCTCTTTTCATTATCTGTGCGAAATGTTCGCGCATTCACATTATTTTTATATGTATAATCTCGCAACTATTCTTTCATAAGATTTTCTCATAGATTCATTTTGCTTCAATCATACATTATTTCGCAGTCTACTTTTTCCCAGAACCTTTTATAGGTAATATCTCTTTAAGTATAATCTGTTCCACGGTCTATCAAGTCTATGACCCACATCTTTACCCTTAGGATCCATCAATCTATATGCCCATGTTCCGACGATTTCCTTGAAGATGTAAGGCCCATCCCATTTTTTCTAGTTTTCCACCATTTTCTCGTTGATATGTTGGTGTTTCTCGCAGCACCAAATCACCTGGTTGAAACTCACGTGTTTTGACACGTTTATTATACTCTCGGGCTAACCTTCGCTGATAGTTTTCCATATATTGTAGATCCATTTCTCTCGTTTCTTCTAATTCGTCAAGCTTGGTCAAAATCATACCCGCACTAAGATTGTTCTCCCAAGCCTCTCTCTTTGTTGTGGGAATAATAACTTCTGTTGGTAGCACAGCCTCGACTCCATAAGTTAAACAGAAAGGTTACATTCCAGTAGCTTCTCGCCTAGTTGTGTTGGAAGCCCATAATGCATTATGCACCTATTCGCACCATTCCCTATTATGTCCTTCTAACTTCTTCTTCAATATATCTGCAATTGTCTTATTTGTTTCTTCTGCCTGTCCATTGGCTTGTGGATATAGAGGTGTTGACTTCCCACATTTTATCTTAAATGCATTGAGTAACATTTCTATGTTCTGCCCTTCAAACTGTTTCCCATTATCAGATACCAATTGTGCGGGAATTCCAAATCTGCAAATGATATTTTCAAATATGAATGTAAAAATATCTTTGTCGCGAATATCTTGTACTGCTTTTACTTTTGCCCATTTTGTGAAATAATTTGTAGAGATAATTAATTATCTTCTTTTTCCAGATCCCAGTAAAAACAGTCCCACCATATCTAAACCCCACTTTCCGAAAGGCCATACACTTGTTGAAGATGTTAATGGTGCTCTAGGTGCATATATTTTCTTTTTGTGCCGTTGAAAATCTTCACAACGCCTTGATACTTGTTTCGCATCTTCATGAATATATGGCCAGTAATAACCTTGCATTTTCGCTCTGTGTGCCAAAGATCTTCCTCCACTATGATTGCAAGCATCCCCATACTGTAACACCTTTAACATTTCTTCTCTCTCTTTTCGTGTCAAACATCTAAGTGATGGTCCATTAAAGGATCTTCGATACAATACCCCATTTCTTAGTTCGTAATTTGTCGCACGGATCTTTAATTTGTGTGCCTCCAATATATTTCTCGGTGTTTCTCCTTTATCCAAATATGCATGAAGTTCTTCTCTCTAATCTTTGATATTGGGTACTTGTTCTTCTTCTCCACTTTCTATTATCATTACGTCTACCTCTTCCTCTCCTTATTTATTGATTGATGGTGATAGAAGTGTCTGTTTTTTTATGCATCTCGTAGTTGGGTCTGTCATCATACTTTAGATGAAAGAAACGGCATCTGCAAGCCTGTTATATTTCCTTGATATATGTCTCCATTTTATTTTTGGGATTTTCGTTGACAATTCTTCAACAAGTTTCTTGTATTTCTTCAAGGATGGTTCATTTGTAGTGTATTCTCCTTTTATTTGACAAATGACTAGATGTGAATCACTGGTGATTCTCACATTTTCCAACTTCATTTCTATTGTGAATTTTAGGGCATGTATCACAGCTTCATATTCTGTTTCATTATTGGTGGATGTGAATTCCAGTCTGAAGGAAAAAGCCATTTTTGTTCCTTCTGGTGAAATCAAAACAATTCCAGCTCCATTACCTTCCCCATTTGACGATCTATCCACCAGTATTTCCCATCTATTGGGCTCTGTTAATAGATCTCTTGGATTTCCATGTTCTTCTTCCACATCCATCATTTCTTCCACAGCTTCATCATCTTCTAGAGGAAATTCTGCTAAGAAGTCTGCGATAACTTGTGATTTGGGTGAAGATAATATTTCATACTTGATTTCGAAATGTCCTACTTGTGCATTCCATCTCTCAACCCTGCCTGACCTTTTTGAATTCTTCATCACTGATTCTATTGGTACCTTTGTCAACACCCTTATTTTGTGTGCCTGAAAATATATGCGAAGTTTAAACGTTGCATAAACTAATGCCAGGATTAGTTTTTCGATTTTTGAATAATTTTTCTCTGCGGCATTGAAGGTTTTGCTGATGTAGTAGATTGGTCTTTCAACTCCTGCATCTATTCGTAATAACACAACACTTAATGCGTGCGAAGTTATCACAAGATAGATTAATAATTCTTCTCCTGGCTTTGCCTTTTGCAAAATAGATATATTCATCAAATGTTCTTTTATTCCTTAAAAATATTTCTCCCATTCATCTGTCCATCTAAACTTTGTCCCCATTTTAAGTATGTTGAAAAAATGTTTACATTTGTATGATGATCGCGAAATAAACCTTCCTAGCGAAGCTAAGAGTCTGTTTAACTTCTGTACATCCTTTACCATCGCTGGTGTTGGCATGTCACGAATTGCTTGCACTTTTTCTGGATCAACTTGTATTCCTTGTTTTGATACAATGTAGCCTAAAAATTTTCCTGACTCATCCTAAAGATACACTTCTCTGGATTTACTTTGATGTTAAATTGCCGCATCTGTTCAAAAATTTCCTTCAGATCTTGCACATGGTTTTTAGCTTCTTTACTTTTTATTAACATGTCATCTACCTACACCTCTAATGTTTTGTGTATTCCCTTCGCGAACACCTTCTCTACCATCCTTCGGTATGTCGCTCCAGCATTTCGCAAACCAAATGGCATTTTTGTACAACAGTATAATCCTCTTGGAGTGAAAAAATAAGTATGCTCTTGATCTTCTTCAGCGAGAGGGATTTGATTATAACCTTTGTACCCATCTAGAGAAGATATTCTATCATTCCGCGCCGCTGATTCAACCATTGTGGAATATCTGGTAATGGAAAACTGTCTTTCGGACAAGCTTTGTTTAGCTCAGTAAAGTCTATACAAATTATTATCCCCTTATTTTTCTTTGGGACCACAACCATGTTTGCTATCCACTCCGGTTATTTATATTGTCTTATAATTTATTCATCAAGCACCTTCTGTAACTCTTATTTTATTTGGCGATGATATGTTGTTGCGATTTTTCTTATTCTTTGTTTGAATGGCCTTGCATTTTTGTCAATCTCCAACCTATGACACGCCACAGACGGATCTATTCCAGTCATATCATCCATGTTCTCGGAGAAAATATCTTTATATTCTCGCAAAAAACCAATAATTCTTTCTTCTTCATCTGCCTCCATCTTGGTCCCAATCCTTAGCATTTTGGGTTCTTCTTTAGTTCTAACATTCACTTCCTTTATTGTTTTCGCCGCGGTGTAACTGTCCTTAGGTTGTTCCATGGGTGTTGGTTCTTTTATCACCTTCGCAAGTTCGTTTCCTTCTTCCGAAATTTCGATGGGTATTCCTTTTCCTTCCATTGCTCTTATCATGTAAATTCTAATTTCTTCTTCTTTCTTTGCCTCTATCGCCTTTTTTCTGCGACTTTTCCGCTTCTTTGCATGTCCTTCATAATGCTTTACTTCAATTTGATAACATAATTTCGCTCTATCAACATCTCCTCTAACTTCACCAATCCCACTCGGCATAGGAAATTTGATGCATTGATGCAATGTCGACGCTATGGATTTAATTGCGTGTATCCATTGCCTTCCCAACAACATGTTATATGGAGATTCCATATCCACCACATATAGTGTCACTTGTGTTTCAATCTCTCCTAGCGAAATTCGCACCACTATTTCCCATTTCGGTTTTGTTGTAGATTTGCCAAAGCCATGAATATGATATGTTGAATGAGACATTTCTTCATATTTGTATCCCATTCCTTTGTATGCATGGTGAAACATTATATCCACCGAACTCCCTGTATCCACCAAAGTTTTGTTTACCGCGCATTCTTCCATAGTTTTTGCTGATTTCCCCTTTTCTTTCCATGTGGTTACTATGATTACCAAAGGAGATGTGTGGCTCAAATTTTCTCTCGGTATCTCTGCTGCTGTGAATGTAATTTTCTTCTTTTCCCAATCCTTCAAGGGTAATACCTTCTCTACCGTCATAATTTTCTTTCCTTCAAAATCTCGTTTATGTATTCTTCCTCTGATGTTTTCATGAAATTCATTAATCATTGTTTTTGTGATTAAACTACACTCCAACCTTCTGTTACCTTTACTGATTTTGATTATTTTTTCCTTAACTGGTTTACTGATCGGTTTCATCATTTTCTTCACTTGAACAGTCTTAATAACAATCTTTTATCTAGTTTTTCCACAATTTTCAACCTTTAATCCCTGTTTCTAGCGCCATTATGGAGTTGCAGGAATTCCTACAATACATCCCTCACAAGAATTCATGATAATCAACACATTTTTAAGATCAACAATTACACTTTTATTAATTGACTTATGTAGTTTTACAAGAAATGAAATCAAGAATACAACCATTGTTCTAGACTTTCTCTCTCCTCAAAACTTTCTCACCACTCTAAAAAGATCACTCCCTACCTTAAGTCTATTCAGCTCTTTATATAGGATATTACATAGTGGATGACAGCTAAGTTGTCCTTTTCGGATCTGGCTTGCGATATTCTCGCAAGTATACAAATGTTATATTCGCAACATTCCTAAATATGGCAAGGTCCTCACATCTTTCTTATGTTTATGCTGACGTCGTTTGTCACGTCACTTCTGTAACCAATCTGCTATATTCACAAGGGTATTATTGTTGATGGTTTCGCAAGGGTATTATTGTTGTGATATTCTGATCCTACAAAGCTGACATCTACGAAATCTATGGAGAATAAAAATTGAGCCTGTTTTTTTCTTCCTCCTTTTCTTATCCAAACATACATAAATCAGACAAGAATGGAAGACTAACAACTCATAGGAAACTTCAGACTTCCAATATATTTATAATAATAAAAACTAAATCATGATTGCGAGTAAGAAACTCAGCAAACGAAACCTAGAAAAACAAATGATTAATCAAATACAATTACAAGATATATGGAGTATTTTGAATTTCGAAATGCAAAAAAATATCAATGAATCACATACAATTTATATTTTTGAACATGTAAATTACAAAAAGAACCACATATGAGAAACATGACATTTTAAAAGACTTATATTGTGTAATATATTTTATTATGTTACCCATACAAGATGTTTTTTTATGTTACCTTTACAAAATGTTTATTGTTAGTAATCCGAGAAACCTAATAAAATATTGTACCAAAAATGGTCCCTGAAAAAATGACATATATAATTTTGGGTGCAACTAAAAATACCATTACATAAAGATTGATATTATGTATGTAGTGAACTGAGTTTTTGATACAGAGCAGAAGCGTTGAATAGAAATAAATTCTAAAACTCATGTTTCTGAGATACCACTCTTGAGGAAAACACTATTTTTTAATTCATCAAAGACTGTCTAATACTGAAACATAGAGCTCCTTATATAGACTAGATTTTGTGCAAGTGCTACGCACCGGGCGGACCCGAAAATCATATATCATATTTTTTGTTTCGTGTGTCATGGATTCACCTCTCCCCATGGTGTATTTTTTATTTGGTGTGGCTCGGCTTCGCCTCTCCCCGTCCTCATGCACTTTAGGATTTTTGATTTGGTGTGGCTCGGTTTTACCTCGCCTCGTCGCTTAGGATTTCTTATTTGGTGTGGCTCGGCTTCGCTACACCCCGGCGCTTAGGATTTTTAATTTGGTGTGGCTAGGCGAACCGGAAAAAGGGTTCTTATACTTCGTGGATTTTTATGTTTTCAGGACTCTATTGGACTTGTTAATAGCATATTACTGTACCGCACATAAAATCAATCTCAACCCCGCCGCTTTGGATTTTTGATTTGGTGATTGCTTTGGGTTTTCGATTTGGTGTGCCGTTGTCTGATTTGGGGTTTCAAGTTGAGACAATTTTTGTTATAACACAAATATGTGGTTTACATGTATATCAATAAAACATGTGTGTAGTTGATCATCCAAGAGCTAATGGCTCAGTGGTTAGGTGACGGTTGTGTGAGCTGTGGGTCTCGGGATCACTTCTCCTTCCCTACACAAAGTCTAGTATTTTTTTGAAGTCCGTAAGTAGTTAACGTGAATCTTGTCCACCTACTTAAGGTACGGTTAAGTTTAGGTGTAAACCAAGTGTAAATTATTAATTAGGTGTAAATACCCACATAAGTGTTATATACCCACGTTTTCGTTAACGGTGTTAAAAACGGCCAATTAAATATAGGGTGTAGACGGAGTGTAATTCAAATTTTAATGCGCCGATCAATAGAGTCCTGCCACTTGTCCTTTACAGAATTGCTCTAGTTGGAAGCTTTTATCTCATTTAATTTGAGAGGGGGGTCACACTCACCGTGCGACGTGGGAGCTCATATGACTTAGTGTTTTAAAGGAGTGGAGATAACTCTACCCAAATAATTTATTATTTCCCAAACTAAAAAAAAATACTTATTACCTAAAATAAGAGATATTTATGAACTAATAAAATCCCTACATAATTAATTATATTTCAAGAATATTCTTAATTTAATAAATAAAAATAACTTAATTTATTACAATATATTTTGCGAAATAATTGAAATAAATTAGAGGATAGTAAAAATATGCAAGCATATGTTCTTTCCATAAATACTCCACCAGGGAGGTCCCTTAACCAGCTATCTTATAAAAAAAATGTTATTTGAATTACAAATAAATTAATTAGTTGATGGACTTTAGAAAATTACTTATTAGGGTTGACTAGCTTGAACCCGTGCTACGCACCGGGATTGATGGAATTTTTCACATTGTTGTTTCATGTTCATTGAGGCGGGGCTTCTCCCCGCACCCGTCTTAATGAGAACTCTAATACGCTATACAGCATTACTATCCAATGGATTGACAATTAACAATTAAAGATCTCATATAGTTTTGAGAACTCTTTGTAATATAATCTAAAAAATCTCACAAATTCATAATATTATGCAACATAAAGTAAAGAAGCAAGTCTTAATAATATTATATCTCAAAACCCTAATAAAGGGGCCAAATCTCGTTTGTACTTCACTCGCTATATACTCCTCACATTCCTTACGTATAATATCATATATTTGTGTTAAGGAATCAAGTGTCCAACTAAATTGCGCCTTCAGGATCCAACTACTCATATTAAAGTAAAAAATCACTCTCACTATATAGTTATATCAATATTTGATATTAGAGACACTAAAGAAAAACATGATATTAATATAAAATAGATTGTGAACTCTAAATAGGGTAAAACATGAAGTGCTTCCTGTCGAAATCGATGCAATGATATATCTTTATACAAAAATCGTACATTTGCATTAAGAATCAAGCGGCCAACTCAACTCCTCTTCCAGACTCCAACTTCCTGTAGTTAAATAAAAAATAACAATCGCTATATAGTTGTATATCAATATCTGATATCAGAGATACTAAAAAGAAACATAATGTGTTTATAAAAAATAGATTTCCATCTCTAAATATTGCAAATTAAAGCGTATGAAATGCTTCCCGTCGAAGATGATGTAATCAAGAAAAAGTACAGGTATACCCGTCAAACTAACAAACACCAGCAAAAAATTGTTCATTATTGCTGGTGTTTTGATTCCATTCTCAAGTATCATCAAAACTTAGCAGACCACATGTAAATATAGAGAAAAATAGATTCATATTTTCCCACATACCTATGACGCAAAAAGATAGTCTCATCCCGTCCTATATTGAGATATAAAGTGATAAAATATATTAAAATATTTAGATACATATGAATATATTTTTGAGTATATAAATTTGGTTAATTTAAAATTTGGATGCATATATATACATGCATATATGGATACTCTAAAATTTTGTCACGCAAAAACGGATTTTTTTTTATTTTGTTTGTGCAAGCATGCATGTTTGTAAAAATATTGCATCCTTATTGTAAAATATTTTATTTTTTTAATTAAATGGAATGAATAATATTGACGATTTGGTGACTCCAAAAATTTGATGATGCTATGATTAGATCTGCAAAGCATGTCACGATATTTAAGAGTAATGATAGTTTTAGCTCTATGAGCTGTGCAGATAGCTTGGACGATAGATCCCTTGGGAATTTATATGTTTCAAGGGTCTGCTGGTCTCAGAGATTACATATGATCATATGGAGTATATAGTCTATTGGTTTGGGATGAATGAGTGAGACATTCATTTTTATGGGTGTAATAGTGAAACAAATATTTGTATTGTATAATGGGAAATTTTTTCTCACTTAGGATGAGTATGCAATATAATGTTCTAAAGTAACCAACCAATGAAAGAAATTTACTGGACATCAATACTAAGAATCAAAAGAATAGTTAAGGGAAACCTTAAGAGTTACCCGAAGAATGATTTCTCCCTAATGGTGTCACACAAAACCGAAATATTAATGAAACAATTATAAAAGAATAAGGAGTAGATTTAATCAACTACACTTACAAATTAGAAAAATTAAGCAAAGGAGATACAATATAGCAAAGAAGAAAATAGGTTTTTTGAACATATAATGTGCATAATAGATAAAAAAAAAAAAAAAAAAGAAGAAGAAGCTTCCTGTTAGTGCTACCTTTATGGAAGAGAACTTCCGAAAATATTTTCCTGTTTGACTGTGTTAGTAAAAATATATTTCTTTAGTAGATCTAACTGAGTAGATTTATTTATTTAACTGGTCTCGGGTTAGTATTTATACATCTAAAATCTCGGCTTCCAAGAGAAATATAGATTAGATTTACAAACATTAATCCAATTCGGTTAATTGTTATTATTTTCTTTCCATACTGGGGCATCACCCATGTGAGATTGGATTCCATCTTCTCGCCATCAAATAGAAATTTCTTGTGTTATTGCAATGAAAGAGCAAGAATTTAAAATGTCATGGGAAACAAATAAACTCCGGAAAGATCAGTGGATTCTTTGACCATAAGGCATTTTGCACTTCGACTTTCATACGTAAGAATATCATAAACCCCAGATACTACTAATTTTGTAGGAGACATGATCTTAAATACACATGTATCCAACAAATGATCTCAATAAAATCAATATATCTTTGTTTTACCAAGCATCACATTTAACGTCCAGATGATTCACAAATGAAGAAGAAGTAAGAAAATTTCTTAGATATAGATAGCTTTGTTTGAGGAAAAAAGAAGAAGTTAACCTTGAACTCTAAAAGCGGAAATAACATTCATGAAGAAAAAAAATCCTAATTTTAGAGAAACAAAATGAAAAATATCAACATCATTTGTTTAAAGGAAACTACAAAAATTTCAGGCATCTCGATACCATGAAGAAGGGCAAGCAGAAAATAAACAAACTTCCTATCCACTTGAGAAAACACAAAATCTTCAATTTGATTTTATATACAGAATATAACTAATTGTGTAACACATCACGAATGGATAAATCCATTAATATGCATATATAACAACCACTGTGAAGTCCAATCAAAATGAAACACGAAAACCGCAGACCTATTTTCTATATGGAGCACAACTAATTGTGTAACACATCAGAGATGGCTAAATCCTCTAATCAAATAATGATTTTCAATTTCATATATCATAGCATACTTAGCAAATCCAAAATACTACTGAGCAAAAGTGATTAGGACTGAAGATGTTAATAAAGAAATCTCCAAAAGTTAAGTGATGAAATTCATACCTTACATCAGTAGGGTAATCCGTGATTTTAGAAGGCGGGACACAAAAGATAACACATGAGCATTTATACAATGTTTCCAAACCCAAAGAATATGGAAACAACCCAGCATTTATCAAATCAACATTTTGTTCTTGTCATCGTCTGTCCATATATTTTACATCTTGGTTGACCTTGCATATTAATTCATAATTTCATAAGGAAAAAAAAAATTTCAACAATGCGGAAGTAACACTGGTAATATTGACCCTCTATATTTTTAATCACAGAAAAAAATAAATCCAAAAACATAAAAATTGAGTTTTCCCTTGCAACAAAATGCTAGGAGATGCAACAATTGAGATGATAACCTACCAGATTGATGGCATAGCCACACGCTAACATTGAAATCTTTTTTTTTTTCAGAGATGATATAAAATGTGATTTTGGAAGCTGTTCGTCAATCAAGCTGTTTTGGTATACGTCTCGTATCCATATCGAACCACAAAAAGAAAAATATTAACCAATGCAAGAAAGTTTATGTGACCAAGGAAAAAATTAACTATAAAATCTTCAGTTATACTATATGATTATTGTAAAATATATATGAAGAACTATCGCCTCTCTCAAATTCTATTATTCAGTACATCAAAATCATAAAAATAACATACATTATAAGATAGAAAAAAATAACTATTAAGAACCTTGTACATTCTTGTTGATGCAATTGGATTTATTTCATCTCGTGTATGCCCTATAAATATGCCCGTTGTTGATTGAAAATTGGAAACGAATATTCGAAGATTTTGAAATATGTATTTTTTGTAGTAATTAATAAAATATGCAACAAATCAATCAAAACCCATATTTAATAATCAACACTAAATCAAAGAGAGAGGATTACCGAAGCTGTTGTCAAAGAGAGAGGTAACGCCATTTGCATTTCTTACGATGATCTACCAAAAAGAAAGAAAAAGATATCACAACCATGAATGAAACAACAAAACTAATGCGATGAGTTTGTAGAAGACAAAAACGTAAAAATAAATAAAAAACTTTCAACTTGTTCTTCAACGAAAAGAGTATCTTTCATTTTATAGAGAGGCGACGAAAAACGAATGTAACTCTTGACCGAATGCTTTTATATAGAGATAACAATGACCAAACCCATAAATAAAATGATTTTTGGCCAGTATCTACATATTTTTTGCAAGTTAAAGTCATAAAAATCATGACCTTATCTAGTAATAATTTTTTTACTAATGGTATTTATTTATTTAAACATATCTTTTTAGTGCTTTTCAATGAACAATAAGAAGAAAATTGGAAACAAAAATCCTAATAATTACCTTTTTAATTCACAAAAAAACATTAATATAAATATTTATATTTTTGGGTTGTTGTCGTATTTTTGGTTAACCACAATTATGGATTTTTTTTCTTTTAATATCCTTTTTATATATTCCATGTCCAAAATTAAGTATAAAAAATATATTAGTTTTATTCTTTTTATCCATATACCAAAAATAAGTAAATATTATATGTTGTTAGATTTTAATTCAAAATACTCGAAATAAATATAAATTTGATTTTTTTAGATATTCGAAATTATAAATATTAATTAATATAATTATTATTTTTAAAATATAAAAATGATTCCTTTTTTTTCTATTTAGTAATTTTTATATTTTGTTATACTTTATTTCAAGATACTCAAAATATAGATGTAAATCTTACGTATTAATGGAACTTGTTAGATTATGTTATGGTAAATAATAAGATTTTTTTTTATATATTAATGGATATTGTTAACATAAATATAAATACTAATTTAAATATCAATTAATGTAGTATTTTATATATATTGTTAGTTTTTCCTTTTTTAGATTTTTATCATCAATATTAAAAATTAATATAGTTATTTCTATTTTTTTTTCCAATTAAAAATTCAAAATATATAAATCTTTTTTTATTCCGTAAATACGTTGATTTTTTTTAATCATAAATATCCAAAATTATAATTTAGTATCTTTATAATTCTCTGGATCATTGGCCAGTATCTACATAATTTTTGCAAGTTAAATTCATAAAACTCATGACCTTATCTAGTAATATTTTTTTTACTAATAGTATTTATTTATTTAAACATATCTTTTTAGTGATTTTCAATGAACAATAAGAAGAAAATTGGAAACAAAAATCCTAATAATTATCTTTTTAATTAACAAAAAAAGATTTATATAAATATTTTTGGGTTGTTGTCGTATTTTTGGAACAATTAATTGGGGGATATGGATTTTAATCGGGGGATATCACTAGAGGACAAAATAGGGATCCGAATATCCTAGCTGGGTTACCCCTTATGTAATTAATTTATTATTTCCTAATCTAACCCTCCCTAATTAGGATTAGTTACTAATTAAGATTAGTAAAATCTTAATGATTTGGGGGATATATTTAGTGTTTTTGAGTTTATTTGAAATTTTTGTGGGTAGAAGGAGGGGAAAAAATTTAGAGTAGAATTTTTTTTTTTTTTTGAAAATGGAAGATGAATTTGAAGAGAGACTTGCAGCTGCTGAATCCTTGGCTCAACTACAACAACAATCATATCTTCAATCTTCATTAATGATAACACCTCCCAATTGGAGTTATATGATGAACCAACACCCTTGGATCACGATTTTCGTGACCATGAGGAGTTATGTGAAGAACCAACTCAAGAAAGTAAACATGTTCAACATACAAGCATCCCCAACACACAGGTAATGCTTCAAAGAGGTCGAAAATTTGTTTTTTTTTTTTCGAAACCGCCATTTCTGTCCGAAAAAGCGTAAAACCCAAGACGCGTTATATGAATACCATGCCGGAACCTCTATAACCGGCATTGTATTCATACAAATTTGAATGCCGGTTTAAAATATCCCCAAGTTCAAGAACATACTCAGCGTACCATTCAAACCAAGATTGTATGCCGGTTTGAATTTTTACTTTTACCAACCACCGAATATTGTATGGAATACTCAAACCGCACTAACCGTACATGACACACCATGCCGGTTTGTGATACCTGCATAGATCCTTGCATGTCGATGGTGCCGGTTTAATAGGAAAACATACAGAAACAAATTATATTTTGAACTTAAAAACCGGCATTCCTTTTTTGATCTATGTATGCCGGTACTATATCCCTAAGATAGTAACTTAATTTGTAAAAATGCCGGTTTTAATACGGCATAGAATGACAATTACCTTGTATGCCGGTTTTGAAAACCGGCACTTTAATTTACTTATCGACACTGCCGGTTTTAACTAATCCAATTTTATTTTCATTTAGATAATTATGTACAACGATCAACCAAACTCCAAACCGCTCCATCGGGATACGTCGGAACACTATAAAATACCTCGGGTATGTTACCAAACAAGTCTTCCACCTAGTTTTTACAATTTAATGTTGGGATTTGCTTGTAATCTCTCATTATTATGTAGGGAATAAAAGATGAAAAGGAAGTAATTGCTTGGGCAAAAGAGACGGCTCTTAAGAACATGTGTGTCTTAGTGAGGAATAGTCAACATTCGATGTTCGTTTTGAGATGGTTTGTGAGAGAAGCGGAAAATACAAGGAGAATAGCCATAAGAGAAAGGGTTATGTATATGAAAAGAAGACTAAGAGGGTATACAAAACAGTTACGAGAAAGGATGAGTGCCCCTTTAAGCTTGTATTCTATCTAAGAGGAGAAAGTAAAGAAGAAAAAGAATGGGAATGTAAGGTGTGGTTTGGCCGTCACAACCACCCCGATCCGAAAGATTTTGAAGGTCACTCCCTAGTTGCGAAGCTAAAACCTGATCAATTCGAGGATGTCAAGATGATGACAAAAGCATGTATCAAACCAAGAGTGATTCTCTGAACCTTCAAGGCAAAGGATAAGATGAACGTTTCTTCACTAAGTACAATTTATAGCGTACAAGCAACTATTAAAAGGTTGGAATGGGAAGGGAGGAATGTTATGCAAGAATTTGAGAAGATATTTTGAGATCACAACTACACGCGTATCATTAAAAGAGGTACGGACGAGAAGCCGCTTCAAATATTCATTTCGCATCATTTGCTTTCACAATTGGCTCATACGTGTTGTGATGTTCTTATGATGGACTGCACGTACAAGACAAACAAATACAACATGCCGTTGTTCAACATCGTGGGGCACACATCGGACAAGGTAACATTCACATTGGCTTGGTGTTTAATGGAAAACGAGAGGGATTACAATTATCATTGGGCATTGCGACAATTGAAATTATTGTTCCCGGAAAATCGTGGTCCGAAGGTCATCATAACCGATCAATTTGACGCACTAATGAATGCCATATCCGACGTATTTCCGGATGCACAAAATTTCCTATGTACATTTCATATAGGTGAAAATGTGAAAAAACATTGTCATGCTTTGTTTGAACCCTCTAAGGCTGATATTAAAAAAATAATGGTTGGTCAACTTGATGAAGATGTTCGTAATGAGAAACTATCACCTGAAGAAGAAGAAAATGAAAGAGGAAAGATTAAAGAGCGAGTCGACAAAGAACACGATGAAAACCATAAAAGGTGGTTGGAATTTCTAAAGGATTGGGAGAAAGTTTATTGGTCTCTTACCGAGGACATGTATGAAAAGAGATTGAAAATGTTTATTTCCATCTATAACGAAGTGTATCCAAGTGCCGTTTCATATTGTCGGGATAAATTGTTGGA
Source organism: Papaver bracteatum (assembly GCA_023529315.1). Lineage (NCBI taxonomy): Eukaryota > Viridiplantae > Streptophyta > Magnoliopsida > Ranunculales > Papaveraceae > Papaver > Papaver bracteatum. The sequence continues at coordinate 470,086 of JAJJWX010002257.1, read as the reverse complement.
TAAGTTCAAGGAAAAATTTGTGCGTGCGTGGACAAATCGTTATAGACATTACGGGAATGAAGCAACTAGTATAGCTGAGTCCTCACATGGGAGATTTAAAGATCTCATCCAGTCCGGCCTGGGAAACGTGGTTACGGTCGCCGAGGCAATGGAACAAAACTTTAAGGCCGATATTGATAGGATAAAGAAGGGTTTTGAGAAAAGCTCCATGGATAGGATGACTCCATTTCTTAAACATACTAAGTTGCTCCAAGGAATAGAGTTTAACATCTCTCGGTGGGCAATAAAACATATGATGAGACAAATTCAATATGAAAAAAAATTATGGAAAACCGGGTGATGTGTGTATTTGTCCCGACATGTCTTCTTTGGGGCTTCCGTGTCGACATATGCTTGTGAAGTATGAAGAAGTGATACCTATTGGTGTTATTGATCCTTTTTGGAAGAAATTATCTTTCGACCTTCCCCCTACCGAAGTTCCCGGACAATCACCATGGGATACAAAGGAGGCCCAAGAATTTTTTGAAGCTTACTCACGTGGCAACTCGGCTAGCCGACAAGTATTGTTGAGTCAACTAAGACTAATTACACGGCCATGGATAGCACAGAGTGAAGAGCCAACAAAGGGAGATCCGTCGGGTAGACCACAAACTAAAATTCCAAGGAAAAAACAAAGAAATGACTCGCCGTGAAGAGGAACTCGCGGCAACAAAAAAACGAGATCTATGTGCAAGTGAGATTTCAGAAGCAAGATTCGCGGAAACTCCCGGTCCAAATAAAAGGGATAGGCCGAGGAAGGAACCGATATCAATTCAACAACAATCGACGAGTTCTGAGGCTACACCAATATTCGATGTATCCGAGGTTCAAAGGAAGAGGGGAAGGCCGCCGAAGGTTCCCAAATTAAGCTACGAATGACAACAAGGTCAACATTCCGAACCTACACCAATAGTCGATGTATCCGAGGTTCAAAGGAAACGGGGAAGGCCGCCGAAGGTACCAACATTAAGCTACAAAGGACAACAAGGTCAACATTCCGAACCTACACCAATAGTCGATGTATCCGAGGTTCAAAGGAAGAGGGGAAGGCCGCCGAAGGTACCAACATTAAGCTACGAAGGACAACAAGGTCAACATTCCGAACCTACACCAATAGTCGATGTATCCGAGGTTCAAAGGAAGAGGGGAAGGCCGCCGAGGTACCAACATTAAGCTACGAAGGACAACAAGGTCAACATTCCGAACCTACACCAATAGTCGATGTATCCGAGGTTCAAAGGAAACGGGGAAGGCCGCCGAAGGTACCAACATTAAGCTACGAAGGACAACAAGGTCAACATTCCTAACCTACACTAATAGTCGATGTGTCCGAGGTTCAAAGGAAGAGGGGAAGGCCGCCGAAGGTACCAACATTAAGCAACCAAGGGCATGTCTTTGAGCAATCCGAACCTACACCAATAGTCGATGTAGCCGAGGTTCAAAGGAAAGGGGGTAGAGGAAGGCCAAGGAAGAATATTCTCCCGTCTAATACCATAGACATTTGGAGTGTAGGGATTGCAGATGATGGTTTGGATATAATTAAGCTAAAAGATGGTAATATGAAGATGTATAAGGATCCCATAACAGGTAGGACCATTAGAAGTTATCATACGAAGATAGAGTCTTACATAGGCCAACTTCTTGAGGTTATTCGCGAGTTTATTGACACGGATGATGTCGATGGAGATGGAAATTGTGGATATCATGTCGTGACCGAACAATTAGGAATCTTCGAGACGGCTGTTAGTAAAGGAATGACACCATGCCGCTATGCTAGAATGAGAATGGCCGATCAACTTGTGAAGAAGAGGAGCTTTTATGAGCAATTGCTTGGTCACGATGAGGTGTTTGATGATATGTGTGCTCAAGTGTTAGGACCCGAGCAGGAAATGACATTTCTTCCTTCTCAATATTGGATGAGTATGCCGCTTTGTGGGCATCTAGTAGCGGATACATTTAATTGTGTTGTTCATTATTTTTCCCCCACCATAGTCTCCACATTTACACCAAAATGGCAAAAATGCGAGGGATCCCTTAAGATGAGAAGAGTTTTTTTGGCGTACGTGAACGTCAATCATTTCGTTATTCTAAAACTCAAGGACAATTGTCCATTGCCACCTGTTTGTGGGATGGTTAAAAACAAGGAACTTGATCCAAATATATGGAAGGGATGGATGGCATTGAATGAGGAGAATCACCAATTATGGGATGCTTTGGCATTATCAAAGAAACCTCTTGAAGAGGATGACTTGCAACTTCATACGTGTGGAAGTGATGATGAGTAATTTGGATATATGTGGTTTACTTATACGCCCCCTTTTTGTTGTTTTGGAAGTTTGAATTGTAATCATTAAACCATATGTGCCAATGTGATTTGATTCAAACTTTACTATGCCGATTTGTACCTGCAAGCGTTTCAATATATGTTCTCTTTTGTGCCGAAATAACACCATAAGTTCACAGATTTTTTTTTTTTTGTGTCGTCATTGGAAAAAAATGCATAACACCACCGGTAGAACACATAGAAAGTTTATTCACATAGGAATTTTAGAGTACCGGCATAGTACACAAGATAATTCTACTATGCCGGAACTCTATTTTTTCAATATGGAACTAAAAAGAAAACCGGCATGGTTCACAGGATAAATACTATGCCGGTTTTAAAAAAATAAACTTAGAAATTGGATATTGCAAGACACATAAAATAACATAAGCAAAGATCTAATCCCATAAAATGACATAAGCAAAGTTTAGAAAAACCAAATGTAAAGTTATGATGTTCCAAACCGAAAACAAATGAAGCAAAGATGTTCACAGATTACCAATCCACACAAACAAACATAAACAACAACAGTACTATCAAGGCCACACGATCACTCGGTTCTTGGCCTCTTGTATACCATATTTTTATTTTCGCCCCACAAGTCTTTTGCCTCAGTATCTTCTATTTGGTCTAACTTTTGGACGACGTTCTCCATTTATTTCTGGGTCAGCAACTCTCCTTTCTTGGTCTTCTTCTTAAAGAACCTTGACAAGTTTCCAATCCGCTGACGCTGTTAATGGATATTTTTCAAAATGTATTTAGTATGTACAGTTTTATAATTTGATAGATTTAGATTAAGAGAATAGTAATGAACGCACCAACAATGTAACGAGCTGTATAAGTGCGGGTACAGATCTGGAGTTGTGGATGGACGTGGTGGTGGTGGCGGGACCGCTACCGTATCCCGGCGTATAACATAAGGATGTGAGTACTGTAGATGCCCGCTTAGGAATGTGGGTTCACTATCAACACCGTTCTCAGCCAATTCCCAATCATCCCTATCCAAGACAAGTTCTTCTTCTTCCTTTCGATCCAATGTGCAAGAATTGGTTCTGGGTCGTAGCATACCAGAGTATGGCTCTCATATGATTGGCATTTAGTAAAGTCATGAGAATATTTATGATATGATGTATCTGTGAGATCTTTCTGCTTGTAACCGAGTTGGCGCATCACGCGGAGAGGGTTATGCATAACATATCCTTTTGGATGAAATAACGGTCCGTTGTAAAATGAAACATTATCATGTCTCATAAGGTGAACTCCTCTGACATTCCTATAAGGGTCAAACACAATATCTTCCACAGAAAACGAGTCCAAAGCTTCTCTCATTTGTAAAAATCATTTCTTGTTAGGAGTAGGGGTATTGACGAAGAAGTATTTATGAGCTAGAGCCATATTCGGTTCATAGTCATGCCAAATTTTCAATCCTCTATACCCAATGAACAAATCTCGGAAGTGTTCGTAAGCCCACACCTGTGCCCATAAAATGTATAAGATAATTAATATTTGGAAACTAACAAATGTAATGATAACAATCAAAAAATAAGTAATTCACCATACCTGAATCACAAGAAATTCCCATTAAATTGACGGCCTTTCGCCTTAGAAGCTCGACGCATTTCTGCAAAAAAATGTGCCAAGAAAGCGGTGCCCCATGAATACTTATGAACGTCTTCCAACGGATCCAAAAACTGTAGGTTGTTCAAATGCACCCTGTTACCATTAGAGTCAGGGAATATAGCGGTTCCCAAAATGAAAAACATATATGATGCGGCAGTTTGTTGAGCTTGTGCGGGAGTCAATTCTTTGTTCTTTGTATTCCCAAACAATTGAGTGAGTTGGACGAATGTTATAGTCTTTGTCTGAGAAGTTTGTTTCTTGTACAAATTTGCCATCGTGGTTTCCTTGTTCCATCCAAACAACTTTTCAGTTAGCTCATAGATATTTTCCCACCCTAGGTCCTTCGACTTGTCTTCTACCTTAACCGGTTTCCCAAGAACCTCTAGTCCTATTATCCTTTGGACATCTTCAGGGATAATGGTCATCTCGCCAAAATGAAATGCATGGTGTCAGTTTCACCATAAAACCTCTCCAAAAAGCAGTTTGCCGTGACGGTATCAGTGGCCACATAATTTTCTATCGCAGGATACAACCCAGATGCTTTGACTATTTCTTGAACAGCCGGACACTCATCCTCCAAAAGCCAGACATCCGATTGTTGATGGAGGCTAACACGCCAGGCTTTCCTGTGGTCCTATAAAATCATCACGAACTTTATTAAATTGATCGCGTGTAAATAATAGAATAACAAGATACAAACATCTTACATAAGTTTGATAGATCCATCGAGCCCAAGAGTCTTTATACGAAAATAAAAGTTGCGGGTTTATAGGTTGACCCCAATATTTTCCATCATTTCTGTGAGGAATTAAGTCTAACGTATCAGGGAAGTGAGGTGGGGGTGCCTTTTCATCATTAGTTTGTCCTAAGACACCTGGTTGTGAAGATGAGCCACCTGCTTGTTCCGGTTCTTGTGGAGTTTGATTCTCATCATCATCATCATCAGTGTGAGTTGAGACACCTATAGTAGCCGCTATTCCTTTTCCTTTGTCCTTTTTTGGTGCGTGAGACCTATGTTCCAACACGTTAAACGGATTTATATAGTGCATGACGGCATACAAAATGAACACACACAAAACCGGCATTCACGGCTTAATATTATTCTATGCCGGTTTTATTCCGGCATTATATCAATTAATACGAAGATGCCGGTTTTTGTTGAATTGTATCCAGGAATTTAAAAAAATTAGGGAACAAAAACCGGCATTGTATGTTACCATACCGTGAACGCCGGAACAATTACCGGCATACCAGCAGTAATTTTTGGAATGCCGGTTTTTACGTAATTTTTACCCAAAACTTAACATTTTTTTTTTTTGTTTTTCAAATTGAACTCAATTGACTAGAATGCAATTTCAAAACCCTAAAAAGAAATTTTAATCCATCATGAACTCCTATCAAGTTTCACTTTGTGTTGTATATTATTGGATAAATCCTAAAACTACTTCAATTCAACGGGAGACTTTGTGTTATACATGACTTACCGAATCAAATCTGTTACTTCCGCCTCACCAGGAGACTCTTCAGGAGTTTGTTGCGCATCAACATGTATTTCTGCATTGGGGTTATCACGAGATTTGCGACGAACCATTGTTTTGGTATAATAGATGAAAAAAATAGGGAAAGATTGAATAGAACGAATAGTTTTCTTTCCAAAACCGTCACTTATATAGATTTGGAAGTTTGAAACCGTCATTAAAGAAACCCACGATTTTGTAACCTTTCAATGACTCATTAAATATTTGGAAACCGTCATATTTGGAAACCGTCAAACAAATTGAATGAAATTGTAACCGTAAAAAAAGTTGAATGAAATTCTAACCGTCAACCAAGTTGAATGAAATTTTAAACGCCAGAATACCTGCATTGACAATTACATACCGGTGATGCCGGCATTACAAGTTCATTATTTTTTAACTTCTTAGTGTGGTAAACCGGCATCTTTCGTAAACATATACATGATGCCGGTTTTAAGATTTCATAACTTCTTATTTTTTTAACTCATAGCTGTTGCTGGTATTTGAACGAAATTTCACGAAATAAACATCATTAACCACAAACATAAGATCTCAAGCATTTTCCAACTAACATCATTTAAGGGAATAACGTTACACATAGAATTAAAGATATCAATAGTAATACAATTTAAAATAATTTATTGGAATTAGATTGAACAAGCAAAGCAGCTTCGAAATGCCTAAAAGGCTCTTGTCTCCACTTCGTATATGCATCCTGAGCTTTATACCTATCACCACCGTATATTGATAGGAATTCGTTGTATTTGAGACATGATTTGATGACTGCAGTTGTTCGAATGCGTACTATTTGATCAGCGTATTCAGTTTTGCGTTTCTTACCGTTAACCGTGTAATGCTTGTAAGAACCATTCATTACAAGGCCCCAAAACACTTCTGACGGGCGTTCATCCTCCGCCAAATCCAATACTAAGTAGTAATTCCTAATCCATTTTGTTTCCTCCTCAACATCTGCTTCTATCTTAGCTTCTTTTTGATGTTTAACCTCTTCCAGAGCTTCCGCTCTGATGTTATCTATTTTTTTTACGATAACGTTCAATCTTTGCTTCCTCTTTTTCTTCTCTCTTCCTTTTACTTATCTCTTCCTCCATTGCGACAATTGAGTTGGTGGTTTCTTCCTTCCTTCTTAGTTTTTCTAGTATTGTGGCAATGGAGTTGGTCGTGGTTGATGATTGAATTCCTGTCGGAGTGGACAATATGCTCCTCAAACGTTTTTCTTTTTCGAGGGAATTGATGAACTTGGCAGGCGGTGAGTAATAATCCATTGGAGATATATCTGTGAGGTATCAAGGGCAATGGGTGTATCCATTCCTTTAAATAGATTTAGTCATAACGTCTCTTTTCCACTTTAGTAACGGCACAATAAGAAACTCAGATCCCACGCTGGAACTAATGTTTTCTAGAGTATGGTTTAAAAAACTAGTCGTTAGTTATTCAATGCCTGAAACCGGCAGACAATGGATGAAGTAAAACTACGCCGGTACTATGTTCCGGCACTCAACGTAATACAACGATGATGCCGGTTTTGAGGAAATTCTATTCAGGTTGAGGAACCAAATATAACTACTATACCGGCATACAATGTTTAATAAATTCAATGCCGGTTTTGGGAACAGTTCCATTAGGAGATAATTAAAGAGTTTTTGAATACCGGCATTCTTAAAATGAATATTCATATGCCGGTTTTCTGTCACTTATTTAATAGTTTTTGGAGATTTTGAATACCGGCATAGACCTTAGCAAACACAACAATGCCGGTACATGTCTGATTTTGAATTTTACTATGCCGGTTTGTGAAACCTGATGAATTCAGAAATGCCGGTATTTCAAACAATGAGCTGTCCTATGCCAGAACATTTTAACTTTCAAACCAAAACTCTAATCATGTTCAACATAAACCAAAGTAAATAAAGAGTTAACCCACAGTACAAACCAAAACAAGTTTGAAATTGTTTTTGACGTAACCATAAAACTAAAGAGTTAACCATCACTAATTAGTCTTTTGTTTCTTTTGGGTTGGCGCCTTCCTTGTTTCCCCATACATAGCTTTGACAGTAGGGTCGGTTTCTTCAATTCTATGAAGCTTTTCCTCGAGTTCCTTGATTTCTTGAAGAGATAGAACAACTCCATCCTTATGCTTGCAACCTAACATCTTCGTAATCTTGCCAAGTCGACGTCGCTAGTTTAATATATCAAATACATAATCAGGATATATATTAATATATGATTATGTTTACATTTAATAACTATAACCAATTAAGAAAACTTACCACCATTCCGAAAGTCTTGAGAAGTTGGGCCATCGTAGGTGGTGGAGGTGGAGGAATTTCAACAGGAGGGTTTTCTTGGTGTGGAGCTTCCACGGAGGGAGGGCGCACGACATAAGGATGTGACCATTCCAGGTAATCCCTCATATAGCTGTCATCAACTTCATAACCATTTTCCACAAGCTCCCACTTACTAATATCTACCAAACGACGTGGGTCTCTTTCCCTCCAATGTGTTGGTTCCGGTTCTGGATCATACACTACATGCAACTTGTTGGGAGTTGAATTGCACCGAGAAAAGTAAAGAAGATAATTATCATCAGAGGTCGACCAAAAACGGGATAATTGTTTAAATCCATGTTGGCGCATCACACGGCATGGGTCGGCCATGATGTATCCTCTTGGGTGGTACAAAGGCCCATGGTACAATGCAACATCTCTTAGGATTTGACGGTATCCTCTAATCTCCTTATAAGTGTCGAACACAACGTCTTCCTTCCTCATAGCATCCAGAGCCAATCTCATATCGATGACTCGACCTTTGTTACCGGGCTTCGGATTACTGTGAAACTCGAACCTCTGAGCTATAGGGATATCGGGTTCAGGAAGGTATTTGATCTTCAAGAATGGGCAGTCCTTGAACAAGGTTGGGAAGTGTTCATAACACCACACCTAATCCAATGTGAACAATATACATGTGAACAAAAGTTAAATAAATACATGTGAACATAGATTAAAAAAAATTGTACATGGAGTATAGTGAAATTCCCGACAAATTGGTTTGTTTTAGCCAATGAAGCCCTTCTCATCTCCGCCATCAAATGTGCCATGACCGCGGTGCCCCAAGAATAGCCACACACACCTTCCAACGGGTCAAGGTACTGGAGAAAGTTTGCACTTACCCGGTTTCCATTACTGTCAGGGAATGCCCTAGTGCCCAAGAGGTATAACAGGTACGCGGCGGCGGTATAGCGAATCTGTGCAGGGTCACATCCAGCCTCCAAGCTTCTAGCCTTTGTATTTTCAAACATCTTCTTAAGCATCGTCAGCTTGAATGTCTTCGTCTTACTTCCGTTCGATGCTACATAAAAGTTATCCGAAGAAGTTTTGAAGTCCCAACCAAACAACTTTTCAGTCAAATCGTGCAACTTCAGCCAATCTAGGTCCCGAGACTCAACTCCTTCTGAAATTGATTTTCCGATAACATTCAAGCCTAGAATGGCATAAGCATCTTCAGGAATCAAGGTCATCTCCCCGAACGGGAAGTGCATTGTATCGGTTTCACCATGATACCTTTCGACAAAGAAATTGACGGTGACAGTATCTGGATTCAAGTAATTTTCAACCAAAGAATACAAACCCGAGTTCCTTACTAATGTTTGGACATCTTCATGTTCCAACGACAATTTCCACTCAGCCGCGGCTTGGATTCGGCAAACATGCACAGCCTTGGTATGATCCTACAAATAAGACATAATACGATTAAGAGATAATGTAAAAAATAAAACAATGCACATGCACAAAATAAAAAATACTTACATAAGTTTGAAAGATTGTACGAGCCCAAGAGTTCTTGTATCCAAAGAGTACTTTCGGTTCCGGAGCTTGACCCCAAATTTTACCATCATCGCGGTCGGGTATCATGTCATCAATGTGAGTAAGGTGACAACCTTTAACTTTATGTTTGCCCTTGCCCTTGCCTTGTGTTGGTTGTTGACTAGTCTCACCAACTTCGGTTTGGATTGCTAATTGACTTGGGGGAACCTCATCATCTTTATCCTCACTGTCCCCTTCATCATTCTGATCGTTCACAAATGTACCTTCACGGATTCTAAGTGCATTATGTTCACCACCACTCTCCCAATCTAACCCTCTTGTTTGAAACCCCAAATGCTTCTTGCGACCCGCATCTATCCCCCGGGGAGGCAGGGACTGGGGAGTATCAAGACCGTCCTTTCTCCTTTTTTTAGTGAGAATAGGACCTTTATTTTTCCTCGATACTTTGGTTTTTGACCTATAACATAAACAAACGAAACAAACATAAGAAAAGTCATCACAGTTTGTAAACCGGCATTGAAATTCTTAAAACAACTAATGCCGGTAACATGTACCGGCATATATGTTCAAATATCGAGCATGCCGGTTTTTGAGTTTTTCTTACTGAATGTTTCAAGTGTCAAACCTAAGATACACGAATTGAACTACCTGATGCCGGTATTTCAAAACCGGCAATGACGAAACCTAGATATAATGCCGGTAAAAAAAAAAATATTCTTGTGTGTTTTTAGTTGACTACCGGAATAGCCTTCAACCCAATTCGAATGCCGGTCCTAAAATCTAATTTTCAGGAACTCAAGCCGGTTTGGTGTTCAACTACTATCGTATGTCGGTATTGATATTTCAGGTTCAGGAAGTTAAACCGGCATCGTATTCTACCAAAAGTCTATGCCGGTTTCTAAACCGGCTTGGTGTTCAAACTAAGATTGAATGCCGGTTTTCTCTGCAACTCCACAGTTTCACCAATTTTGGCGATTCTAACCTAAACCCATGGCTACAAATCGATTAAAACAATCATAAATGAGCTAAAAAAACACTTACCTTCTCAGAGAAGCCATTATTGGTTGATCATCCGAGTTGGATGCTTCTTCCTCTTCTAGTTCTTGAGCAATGTTCTCGATTCGTTGTTCATGTGTTTGTTGAGCAATCGATTTAGTGTTCCGTTTTGCTTTTGATTTCTTTCGTGGAGGCATGGTTATGGTAGGTTAGTCAACGAAGAAATTTTTGATTCAACGATTAATCGTCGATGAAGAATGAACGATGAGGAAGACGATGAAGAAAAAAATTTCTAAACCTAACCCTATGCCGGTACAAATTGAAATGGGGGATATATGAATTTGGTATTTAGATTTTATTGTTTTAGGGAAAGGGCATTACAGTAATTTCATAATGTTTTTTAATTAATGAAGGGATATTCTGGTATTTTCGCACCCAAAAGACACCCCTTATCAGCCACAAATGGTTGGGGGAAGTAATTCATATCCCCCAATTAAAATCCATATCCCCCAATTAATTGTTCTATTTTTGGTTAACCACAATTATGGATTTTTTTTTCTTTTTATATCCTTTTTATATATTTCATGTCCAAAATTAAGTATAAGAAAATATATATTAGTTCTATTTTTTTTTATCCATCGACCAAAAATAAGTAAATATTATATGTTTTTATATTTTAATTCAAAATACTCGAAATAAATATAAATTTGATTTTTTTAGATATACAAAATTAATAATATTAATTAATATACTAATTTTTATATTTTGTTATACTTTATTTCAAAATACTCAAAATATAGATGTAAATTTTACGTATTAATGGAACTTGTTAGATTATGTCCAGGCAAATAATCAGATTTTTTTTATATATTAATGGATATTCTTAACATAAATATAAATACTAATTTAAATATAAATTAATGTAGTATTTTATATATATTGTTAGTTTTTCATTTTTTAGATTTTTATCATCAATACTAAAAATTAATATAGTTATTTCTATATTTTTTTTCCTTTTAAAAGATTCAAAAAATATAAATCTTTTTTTATTCCGTAAATACGTTGTTTTTTTTCTAAATCATAAATGTCCAAAATTATAATGTATTAGTATCTTTTTAATTCTCTAGATGTTTTACAATAATTACATGAAATTATAAATGTAATTATTTTATTCCATCAATATGTTGAATTGATTTTTTATTATTTTAATCAAAAATGTCCAAAATTAATATAATAATTTTTTTATTTTTTGGATTTTCATAAAATTATAAAAGATTATTTTATTCCATAAATATGTTGAATTGATTTTTTTTTATTTTAATCATAAATGTCCAAACTTAATATAGTAGTTTTTTTTATTTTTTGGATTTTCACAATAAATATACGAAATTAATATAACAATTTTTCTAAATAATGGGGTCCGTCCGTCGCGTGTGTCCCACTAATCCATCCAATCTACACCGCTCATTGTCAGATCAACGCATCATATCCAACGAAATTTCATCTGACGAATACGAATGGTTTCTCAATTAGCCAATGAGAGCGCGAGGTTACGGTAACCAACCAATAAGAAGGAGGGTAAGCAGCACCAGTGCTACTTTTATTCTGGAATGAGGAATAATATTGAGTTTTTAGGTTGTTGATGATCTAAAACATCATGGTGGCGTGAAACAAAGATTGATATGAACGCTGGAGTACAATAGTCCAGCTTTCATATTGAACATGCAATATGTGTACTCAAAATGAGTGGAGACGTCTAGTTTTGGATTCGCAATACTTTCAAGTGATGCCATTAATTTAAGAACAAGTTTTTTCTTTCTTTTTTTGATGAACAAGTTTTTTTTTTTTTTTTTTTTTTTAAGAACCAAGTAAAAAGAATGGGGAAAAATTATCAACATGTATTCGCCAGTTTCATTTAAACAAATCATTGTTTATTACCTAAACTCAAGAACGGCGTAGACCATTATTAAGTACATCTCGTTATCACTAGCTTGCAATAACTACATGTATAGATATTATTTATGTGTTTGGGTTCAGTAAACAGTAACTGATCGATGTAGTGACTACATTCTAATTTTTTATTTTAGTTTGAGGTGAATTTTTACTGAACTAGAAAACTATATATGTCGATAAGATCACTTTGTTTCATTTGGCAAGCAACAATTTGTGTCACAAATGCAGAAAATTCCTGGGACCAAGTGCAGAATTGAATACTCTCAGAATTAAGTCGTTGTACAAAATCTAAACCAACTTCGTATAGTTGAGACCAAACAATTAAACCTAGTTCACTTAGTTTCTTTAGTATCCATGCGCTTTCGACATTCAATAAGTTTACGCACTGGAACAATTCCTTTGGGTCGTATTCCAAACAGTAAAGGAACAATAAATCTGTTTGGTAATAACTCTCTTGATTCTTTCAGATGAAGATATCTCAAGTCATATGCAAAGGCTCTTCCATTTAAACTAATAAACTCCTTTGCCTGGTTAGACCATTTTATCCAATAACTACCGAAGTAGCAGAGTTTAGATATGCAATCAATCAATATAGAATCCAAAAATGAATTATTATAAGGTGATGACGATCTTACACAACTAATCAATCGAATAAATCTGATTCTAGTAGGATCCCAGTCGATCAAGGTTTGTGCTACACAAAGATATAAGAAACCAATAAGAAATATTCTTTGTCTTCAAATCTTCTTTAATCTTCAATTAAACCTGCACAACACCACTTGAATCTCTTGTGATCAATCATGCACATAATGGAGTATGTTAACAATGGACTATATCACAAGATGTCTTTAGATCTACAAACAGTTCTAAAGATCCCGTCGACACTTCGATCTATTTTGAGTGAATCTTATATTAGAAGAGAAAATTATCAAGAATAAACAAACTACGTGCAATCAAAGTTCAACAATCGTTAGTCAATCAAATCAATCAAAAACTAATAAATTGCAATTATATATCTAGTTTCCTACCAACGGTACTCATAGAGCTTCTTAATCCCACAAAAGTCTATAAAAGAGATGTCGTAAGAGATTTCGCCTAATTAGGGTACTTTCCTCTCCGGATAGACGGCTCCACCAGAAATTACAAAAAGATGAAGTTTACCTGGCTCTAAGGATAGTTTACTAGAAATGCAAACTTGGGTATTTATAGACCAAGGATGTTTGGACACCAAGGAATTTCCAAAACCGAATATTCTCAAGATATGCAATAAATGCCCAAATTTGTTTTCATAATTCTTGGAAATGCTTTGTCCAATATTTTCTGTAATCTCTCAATAGAAAATCTCCAATTAGTAAATGCACATCACTAATTTTTATTCTCTAGAGATATGCATTTAATTTCTGGTCATTAAAGCATATAAAACTGACAACCTTAATTAAAAGATTTTTAATTTATTTCGAATCGGGATGTCCTTGGGTAATTAAGGAATATCTTTGAACAATAAAAGATAAGAGTTATTCTTCGTGATCAAAGTATGTTGACATATTTTTTGTAAATCCTCTTTCATATTTACAATCTTGGAATCGATTATACCACACTTACAAACAAGTTTAGAATTGGTTCATCTGTATTCCAAGACAACTATGTGATTGATCAATCATCAAGTCACAATCATGGGTTCAATCGGTTCTACCAATCACTAGGATCGGTTCTACCTCAATATGGATTACTTGTGATCGAACACACAAGTTACCAGGATCGGTTACGTCAATTACCTGGATAGGTTAGCATATACTCATGGTATTGTTTGTGATCGGTCACACTAGTTACTAGGATCATTGACACCAATTACCAGGAATGGTTACATCAATTACCAGGATCGATTACACAACTCTTTTGTGATCGATCATACAAGTTACTAGGATCGGTCATACCAATTACAAATATCGGTCATACCATCTCATGGTGATTACTTAGGATCGGTTACACTAATTAATAAAAACCAGTCATACCAAATCATAAGTCAGGCAATGTGATTAGTTATACCAAGATATATAACAAGTTATGATTGATTCTACTAACTCACACATATTGGTAATACAAAGATATGCAATGAATAACAATACCAATAAGCCTAGCGATTTCCCTTTCGATTCATAAAACAAGTTCATGAATGTACTTCCTTTAAAAAATGTAAACATTGTTTCCTAGGATGAAATATTTACCTTTACCCATACACATAATCACAATAGCATTCATACGATTATGTCGATGCCATATATAAGAAGTTCAAAAGATAAGCATTATACTTCGTATCTTAATTCCTTAACACTATGATCATATGATCATGTATCACTACTAGAGTATACTCATTCACAGCTTCGCAGTTATGTTTTCAACATAGCACGACTTGAAAGATACATTAGGAATGAAACAGTTCAAGTCAATATTACTAATTAACCTAAAGAGGAATGATGATGTCGTCGTTGTAGCTTTTTACTTCTTCACATTCTTCAGGTCTTCGAGTAATACTTGTATGTATCATAATCCTAGACTTTCTGGTCTAACCTATACGAAGTTGTCTCTAGTACATAATCAAGCAACTCTTAGATGAGTTTTGATTCACTAAAATATGACAACCAAACTTGACATACCAACGCTTGGTGGTTCAACCGAGTTGTGCTCTAACAGATAGAGCCTTGAAAAATATTGAATGGACTTTGAGTTATCCCGATGTAACTTTAACTCATCTTCCCATGTTAGGATCAGACCATTCTCCCATTTTGCTGTCTCTGTACACTAAATCTTTTACAACAGGGGGAAATTGGAAGTTTTTCAACATTTTCTACAAAATGATACTCCCTCTGTTTCAGGAAAAGTGTTACTTTCACTTTTTCGATTTGGCCTATTTTTAGGCTAAAATGAAAAAGTGAAAGTAACACTTTTCCTGAAACGGAGGTAGTACTTTTTTAAGTGAAATAGCTAGTGCATGGAAAACTAATCTTACAGGTTTTGCAGCTTATCTTCTTTCATACAAACAGTCCAATACTATACATTTACTATCTATTTGGAGTAAGAGAACTTTTGGTCACATCAATTCAAGAATTAGTGATCTTCAACGAGAGTTAACTCAATTGCTAGCAATAGATCTCCAAGGCAGTAATACTTTTGAAGTTCTCAAGATTGAAGGGATAAATTAAATTTAAGCCAGTTCTAATAGACAAAAATCTACGGATCATTTCTACAATGACATGGATAGAAACTCAAAATATTTTCATATAAGGTCAAATCAGAGGAGAGTTAGAAACATAATAGACTCCTTATTGGCACCTGATGGTTCTTGGTGCCAAGATAGAGACTCCGTAAAAGATCTTCTTGTAACTCATTTCAAGAATATTTGCTCAACTTCAAGTCCAGATGATAACTACCACTTTTTTCAACACATTCCAACATTCATCTTTAATGAAGAAAATGAAGAACTATCTGCTTCTCCATCTGATGAAGAAATATATGCTTCTTTAATGACCATGGATCCTTGGACTTCTCTAGGTCCAGATGGTTTCCCACCTGGCTTCTATCAATCTCCGTGGCATGTTATTAAAGAGGATATTTGAAAAATGATAAAGGCTTTCTTCAATTTTGGTTATCTGCAGAAAAAAATCAACAACACAATAATTACTTGAATTCCTAAATGCACAAGAACCCATAAACCAGAATATTATAGGCCCATTTCTTTGTGGAACACATTTTACAAGCTCATATCCGATATAATTTCTCTTAGATTAAAGCAACATATGTCTAACATAATTTCTCCTATGCAGTCTTATATGTCTCTAGGAGGTTAATTTCTGAAAATATCTTCTTAGTTCAAGAGCTAGTTAAGGCTATGAAGAAGAAAAAAAATAAGAACAAGACATCTTTCTCTAAAGATGGACATGTCAAAAATATTTGACAGATTAGAGTGGGACTTTCTAATTGAAGTTTTGAAGAAATTTGGCTTTTGTGATAAGTTATGTCACCTCATCCATTAATGTATTAGTACTAATCAAGTATAAATTATGGTTAATGGATCTCCTTATAAATCTTTCATGCCTACAAGGGGTATTAGGCAAGGGGATCCTCTATCCACTTACATATTCATTCTGGCTATGGAAGCTTTTTCAAGACAACTAAATCATCATGAAGTTACCAATCAACTTACAGGCATGAAAATCGCAAGATCAGCTCCAAAAATAAATCACTTATTGTTTGCAGATGATTTCCTACTCTTCTATTAGTAAAACCTTGTTTAAGTAAACAAGCTTATCCAAGTGATTGACGAATTCAATGCATGTTCTGGTCAGCTTATAAATTTCCATAAATCTGTTGTTTTCTTCAGTAAAAACATGGCTCATTCTTTCTGTCAAATTATCATTGGCATTCTTCAAGTCAGAGAACTAGATATCAAAGATGAAAAATATTTGGGTATACCCTTCTTTATGGGAAGGAATAAGAATATCCGATCTAAACCGCTCATAGAAAAAATGGAAACTAGGTTATCAATATGGTGAAGCATAAATATGTCTGAAGATGCAAGATCTGCCATGATAAGAAATGTGACAAATGTTATCCCAGTGCATCATATGAGTAGTTTGAAGCTTCTTGATTCTACCATCACAAAGTTAAATACTACTCAACAGAAATTTTAGAGAAACAAAAACAGTAACAAGGGAAAGCATTTCATAACATGGAGGGGTGTAAATAAACCCAAAGAAGA
Source organism: Papaver bracteatum (assembly GCA_023529315.1). Taxonomy (NCBI): domain Eukaryota; kingdom Viridiplantae; phylum Streptophyta; class Magnoliopsida; order Ranunculales; family Papaveraceae; genus Papaver; species Papaver bracteatum. The sequence continues at coordinate 453,040 of JAJJWX010002257.1, read as the reverse complement.
ATGTGGAATGGGTTTTAGAGATCTTCGCTTAATCAACATAGCCCTTCTAGCTAAATCTGCATGGAAGATTTCCAGCTTGGGTTCGCGTTTAGTATCGTATTATTAAGGCGGGCAAGAAGATAACAATGATGAAATCTGAACCCTTATCTTGTATGGCCAGGCCTTTCCCTTTAATAAGAAATTAAAGCATCCATATTCAGTTCCTCAACATATTCAAATGAAGGAATACAGTAAACCCGCTGACAGGGGATTCGTGGGTGTTTCGATAAACTTACCTCTCGTACCAGACGGAAGAAGAACCGTTGTAGTCAACCCGGGTCACAACTCCTATGTCATGTACGAACCCGAGGGGCCGAGGCAATATCGTAATTATCTTCCTTCTCTGCAAACAGTTTTAATACTACCCTTTCGTAGGGTTTAAGAATAAAAGAATGTCCAAATGTCCAAGTCCAAAGTCCAAAAATAAAGTGCAAAAGAAAGAGAAAATTACAAAAACGAAAGATATCCGAATACAATTCTAAAAAGAAAATCTAAAAAAATATAAGAAAAATAAAACTAAAATCTAAAAAAAAAATACAATTTTGTCCCATTGTCTTATTCCTTTGAAGCTTCTGATGGTTTCTACCATTGTCCTTTGAAGGGATTTCATGGATGTGGTGATGGAGTTAACGAAAGGGGATATGTTAAGGGATCACTTATCTGGCATGTGCAAGATAAACATTTTTCTACTGATGCTAACGGTATTTTTTGTAGAGACCTCATTGCTACAGATTCAAGGATTTACCAGGCCTGTGATTCTGTTATTCGACAGCTTCGTATGTGGTTGTGCTTCAAATGCTTACATTTGCATGCTTTGAAGTCGTCTTGCAAAGGGAAAAGGGGTTCTCTTCATGGAGAGGTCATCGCTGGTCCTACAAATGATTCTATATCTATTATTCTTTGCTCTGATGTACAGTTCAATACCACGTCTGTTGTTGGTTCTTCCAAGGCAGTAGCCTCACCTGCTGTTGATTTTTAACCGTCGACTGCCACTGTTTCTACTGCGATCGTTGAAGGTGAGTCTGACTTTAGTTTGGAGCCGCTGCATTTGTTTTTTCAGAGACAAGTAACCACTATCTCTTGTATTCCTCATTAATGCAAACTTGCCTTCTTGAAAACCCTTAAGCTTTGCCTCGACAGAGTTTTAGCTAGCCCGGATAACACGTCTGTTTGGGTACGGCTTCTCCTTCTTCTCACTATCATATTGCAGGTCTATAGACCCAAATGTTCTGCATAGGAGAAGTTCGGTATGAGAAAGAGGCTTCAATTCAAGGCTATCAACCAATCTCTCTCTGATTGGAAGGAGATTAGTAGTGGTTTAGCTTTAGTCCGCAAGGTTATTCAATAGCATGTTCATTTTCCATGGAAACAGCCACTGAAGACAAAACAAGATGCTTCCAATTTGAATTCGTGCATGAAGAAGATTAGATGTGGTCATTTTTCAGCTGCAATTCGGGTTTTTTCCTCTAGTGGTGTTGCCCCTTGCAACGAATCCACCTTGGATGAACTAAAAAAGAAACATCCAGCAGCACCACCTCCCATTTTTCCACCGGAACCTATTTGTGGTGACTCAATTTTTTTTTGATTCTAAGGCGGTTTTCGGTGTGATTAAGAGTTTCCCTAGAGGAACCACCTGCGGTCGAGATGGTTTGCATGCGCATCATTTAATGGATGCTTTGTCTGTTGCAGCATTTATAGTGGTGGATGATTTGGTTGCTTCAATTACAGGGGTTGTCAATTTATGGTTGGCCGGGAAATGCCCCAATGTTTTAGGCGAGTTCATTGCTAGTGCTCCCCTAACACCATTATTGAAGCCGGGTGGTGGTGTTAGGCCCATTGTTGTTGGTACCATTTGGCGTAAATTGGTCTCCAAGATAGTTGTTTTTTCCGTTGGTAATGTCGTGCTTTCTTACTTGGGGGGTCACCAATTTGGTGTTGGTGTGCCTATTAGTGGGGAAATTATTTCACATGATGTAGTTAACTTATTGGAGCTTAAGGGTTAGTCTGTCGGCTTTTCAATGTTGCTTGTTGACTTCTCCAATGCCTTTAATTTAGTTAGTCGGACCCATCTCATTCAGGAAGTTCGTCTTCATTTTCCAGGTATTTCTCGTTAGGTTGAGTTTTGTTATAGTAGGCCTGCTAGACTTTATTACGACCATTACATTCTATCTTTAGCCCTTGGTGTTCAGCAAAGAGATCCTCTCGGTCCGTTGTTGTTTGCCTTGATCCTCCACCCGCTTGTGAAATCAATTGTTTCTCAGTGTAAACTTGATTTGAATGCATGGTACCTTGATGATGGAAATATTATTGGGGACACTCTTGAGGTGTCTAAAGCGTTGAATATCATTGAGTCTGAGGGGCCTTGTAGGGGCTTACATCTCAATATAAAGAAAACAGAGGTCTTTTGGCCTACTGCTGATCCTAGAAGCTTTGATGATGATGTGTCTCCTCAAGATATTGGCAGGCCAACTGTAGGAGTTAAACTTCTGGGGGGGGGCGGTGATTCTTGATTTGAACTTTATCAACGATATGGCGGTGGCTAGAGTTCATAAGACTATCCATCTTATGTCGTCCATCAAAAAACTCAGGGACCCTCAGAGCGAGATGTTATTACTTCATAATTGCACCGGTGTGTCCATACTGTACTTTTCTATGCGTACTACCAACCCTGCATCTTTACAAGAAGCCACTGAATTATTTGATGATCACTTATTTCAGTACTTGAGACTCTTGGTCACAGGAGATGGTGTAGGTTTTGGGCCACTGCAGTGGCGTATCGCTACTCTTCCTCTTAAGGAATGTGGACTTGGCATTTACACTATGGCGAACACCCGTAACTATTGTTACCTGGCTTCTCAGAGTCAAACGGCTTCAGTTCAAAAGGTGATTCTTGGAAATTTATTCTCTTCAGCCAAAGGTTCTGCTTATCAGTCGGATCTTCATAACTTCACCCAGGTTTGTGGTTTACCTTCTAATTATTATGTTGATGATACTGTCCCCCCTTTTATGCACTCCCTGGCAGTCACCTATTTCGACACAATTATGAAGCAAATCCCAAAACAATTTTCTATGTCTGCAAGAGATTCCATTTTGTGGCAGTGAAACCGTGTTAAGCAAGCTCAAGATTACCTGTTGGATGTTCCCATTAGTGGCCTGAACCAAAGCCTTGGTCCAAGGCAGTTTCGTGCAGTTGTTTGTTACCGACTTGGTATCCCTTTGTTCGCTGAAGGAAGCCAGTGCTCCAGTTGTAACAGACCGATGGATATCTTTGGTGACCATGATCTTCATTGTGCCAAGGATGTTGGGATCAAATATCGTCATGACCAAGTATGTGACATAGTCGTTGACATTTTTCACAAAGCTAATGTGCCTATATGTAAAGAAGCATACAGTTGGCTTCTTTTTGATGATAATAAAGTACGCCCGACGGATATCCTCGTTCTTAATTGGGAGAATGGACAAGATGTTTTTATGGATGTTACGGGTGTCTCTCCGTTCACTGGTGAAGGTATTCTTAATTTTTTCCCTGGTCAGGCTATTTCTAATGATGTTCAGCGCAAAAGGAACAAGTAGTTGGATCAATGCACTTCACATGGTTATGGTTTAGGTGTCTTAGATTTTACCACTATGGGTGAACTTGGTGACGATACTTTATGTTTTTTTTAAGAGATTGAAGAATTGTATTGTCAGTAACGATGTCAGTAGGGGTGTTGGGAAATTTCTTTTTTATAGGCTAGGTGTCGCTATTCAGAAGGGGGTTGGTGCTCAGCTTGTTGCTAGGCTACCAACTAAAGTTCTGCATGACTCTATTTGATGATTTAGATTATTTTTGAAAAAAAAATCTAAAAATAAATAATAATAATAATCTTTGTCTTTGTCTTTCTTTTCCTTTTCCTTTTCTTTTAGCTTTGACTCCAAGTCTTTTAGTCACCAAATTCTTTAGCTTAATTTCTTTGCGGTCCAAATTCCAAACCTGTAGCACAAAGATAAATACCCAAAGAAACTTAAAATAGAACAAAGTGAAAATAATAAAAATAAAATAAAAACCTAAAATAAATCTAAAAACTCTAACTTAAAAATAACCTGGCTTGATTGGGGTATACCCAGATTAATTGGGGTATACCCAAATTTAAATGGACATGTGCACTTACTATGGGGAGGTCAAAAATGAGTGAATTTACTTTAATATCCCTCCACTAATTAACCTAAACTTAAACCCTAAACTTAAAACCTAAAAAACGATTAATCTTCTCTAATCCCTCTCCTCTTTTCCTTCCTTCATCTTATTCCATCAACCAAAAATCACCAAAAAATTTCAATTTTGATTTCCTACAAAAAATGGTAGATTCTAAACGATCCGGTAGCAAGAGAGATTCAACATGTAACAAGAGAAGATCCAAAACGGAAGGAAAAGGTAAGGAGAAAGTTGAAAGTAGCAAACCCGAAAATCCAATATGTGAGAATGTTGAAAAAAAACCTCCGTCGGTGAAAAGAATACTGTAAGTGATTTTTAAACTCAACCCATTATCCTAATGTGTTATATGATTGTTAGCTTAGGTTAGAAATCCAAAAATATGATGTTCAGGGATTTTGGTCGGCAAGATTGATTAGTTAAAACAATGACGAGGGTTGTTGTTTTGTAAGGGTCGGCATGGTATTATGATGAACAACCTGCCGACTTTTTATAGAATCCATGGCGACTGTTAGACAATAACCAGGGCCGACATGGTATATTAACAAACCTTTCCGACTTAAGTATAGCCGGCATTGTCTTAGGCTTGTAACATGCCGACTTGAGGTCACAGAAACTTGATTTCCATTAGTTAATTATCGGCATTTTTATTGAATAATAGCATGCCGACTTTGTATCAGTCGGCGAGGTATGAGATTATAACCCTTCTGGTGAATGTTTGGTCGGTAGTGTTAAGGTTCTATACCCTGCCGGCTTCATTACTAGAACCATGTTTCAATGTTTAGAATTTGCATATCTCTTATTTGTGTATTTTTTAGGTTCCAAGAGGGAAAAAAAAAGATCTACCTTGTCCGGTTACTGCAGAAGAGCTATTAGAATTTATTGACGCAATTTATCCCAATGTAAAAGATCCTAAAGATGAAACTGAAAATAATTGCCCTGTAAGAAAGTTACTTCTCATGGGTAAGGAAGATCCTGAAGATTTCCTAAGGTTTATGCACAGTCCTAGCAATCCCCTCAACTATGAAGAATGCACACATCATCATAGGAGGAAGAAGAGGAGGTTTATCCAAGGACTTTTTTCAGGGCATGTGACTTTTCTGGAGTGAACCCCTGTTACAATGAGGTCGGTGACTACATAGGTCCAGATAAGGGAAAAGCAAAAGCTGATTCTGCTGAAAAAGCTAGTGATGGTGAAACAGCTAGTGATGTGGAGGAAGATAACAACAACAACAACAAGGATCCATGAAATTTTTAAACTTTATTATGTTTCACTTGGTTTAGAAATTTATATTGTGGTTTGAACTCTTACCTTATGTTTTGAACTCTTAGTTTTTGGTTTTAGACTTGTCAAACTTATGTTAATTTTCAGTTTCAAATGCTTTAGAAGTTATTCATTTTTGTGTTGTCAGGGATAGGTAGTCGGCATGGTTTGAATTCTCAACTTGCCGACCTAAATCCTAGTAGTATAAAAATATTACTTTTGAAGTACAAAGTACAAGCCATTGTGGTTTGAACTCTTAGTTTTTGGTTTTAGACTTGTCAAACTTATGTTAATTTTCAGTTTCAAATGCTTTAGAAGTTATTCCTTTTTGTGTTGTCAGGGATAGGTAGTCGGCATGGTTTGAATTCTCAACTTGCCGACCTAAATGCTAGTAGTATAAAAATATTACTTTTGAAGTACAAAGTACAAGCCATTGAATGCTCAAAGCTTTAAATTTCAAAATCAAGATATTAGGTGTGTTGTTATTATAAAATTATTCTCAACTTCATCTTCAACCTTGCATAAAGAATGGAAGTTTCAAGTGCAACACAACCAAATATTTGTAGTCTTTGTACACTAAGTGGTCATTTGGAAAATAATTGTCCCTTTGAAGGAAGAAAATGCACTATTGAAGGGTGTAAGGGATTCTTGTTTCTCATGAAAGCTGCAGTAGGAAATGTATATCATCCGTATGCATCAAAATGCACTTGTTGTGGGTTTTTCTATTGGATAGATGAGCGCCTAGCTCTGTATGAAGATATAGTTGCTAAAATCAACCTTCTACCATGCACATATCCATATTACGACGGTAAGATGAAGCTAATTACCTCTCCTAAGAAATTGTGCACCGAAAAAAGATACTATCTATGTCCCAAATGTGTTAGGGTTAAGTTTTTAACGTTTGTATGCTTTAATTATGGTTTGTATGCTCTAATTAAGTTTTTAAGGTTTGTCTACGATGTGTAGTCGACATTTTACTAAATTAAAAGCATGTCGGCTTCTTAACAGTCGGCACTTAACAATTTTCAAAATATGCCGGTGAATGTTATGTCGGCAGGGTTTTCCTAATAAAACATGCCGACTATAATGTATGAGAACATCCAGGAACAACTTTTTCCCCCTGTTCTAATCAGCATGGTTATCCCTATAAATCATGCCGACCACAAGAAATCCGTCAACCTAACGAAACCACGACCATGCTGACCTTGTCAGGCTTTTATTCTTGTGTTGTCATGCAGTTACGCCAGCAGCCTGACGAATTAAGAATATGCCGAGCATGGTAAAGTCGGCAGGGTCGTATAACAAATACAATGCCAACCAAAACTGTTGACACCAAAAAATCCACATCCATTTCATTCATTTGTAGTACTCCAAAGTACATTACACAAAACACGAATGTGATTACAAAAGTACTCCAAAAAGATTCCTTATTCCCTAATCATAATCACTCATCACTCAAATCTATCGGAGGGAGTTCATTCAAATACCTAGACTCATCTAAAGCATTCAATGGTGCATGTTGTCCTAATAAAGTCTCATCCATTCCATGCTCTTGTTGACTATGAACTTTTCCCAAAAACTAAACCTACAAAGAGGAGGTAATGGACATTCCTTGTTGAGTTGTAGACCAATAAAATTATTACCATCAACTAAATCCATAACAATCCTTCTATGGTTGAGCTGCTCCACATAAACTGCATGCTTTGGTGCAAATGCTACACTTAGTCCTTTACTAAAAAAATGTACCACGTATGACCACGTATCCAAGAATAGATGGCCACACTCCGGCATTCTCAACCAATGCTCCCATTTGATCGGTGCATTTCCCTCCGGGCCTTTAACACTAGTAAGAAATTCTTTAAAATTCGCTTATTTGGCCTCCATGGAACCTTCTAGCATCATTGAGATATGAAACTCCTTGTCCATTTCTAGTTGGGATGCCATCTTCTTTCTTATGTATTGACATTGGGTAAGATTCTCCTCAACCGCTACACCTAGGTGTCCCAATTTTTGGGATGCAATATGAAACGCACAATTTCCATCCTTTGGGACGTCATCGGTACCAATAACGAACTCTTGAATAATTTGAGGGAGTTGTACGCGATACTCTTCCAATACCATATTTACTACCTTCCTCAGATGACCTCTTTTCTTCACAACATCTCCTTGACTTGCTTGACTCTCAATAAGTGGATCATTCAAGTTTGAAACGTTTGGTGTAGTTGTTACTTCCTCGGCCTCCCCCTTTTCTTTACAACATCTCCTTGACTTACTTGACTCTCAATAAGTGGAGGTTCATTCAAGTTTGAAACATTTGGTGTAGTTGTTACTTTCCTCGGACGACCCTTTTTCTTTACAACACTTACTTGACTCTCAAGAGGTGGAGTGCTAGTTGGATCCAAATTTTCAGACCGTTGGTGTTATTGTTTCTTTCCTCGGATGACCTCTTTTATTTTTAGCCGGCTCCTCTTTTTATTCTGCCTCGGAATACATATGTCCGGATGGATCGCATTTCGTACTCAAATACTCTTTAAGTTGTTCTATCTCTTCTGCCCTCGTCTTTGTGGTAGGTGGTCTACCCGTTGGATCTTGTTTCCCAGGTTCTTCAAGTTCTTCCATAAAAGGGTAAACAATCGGCATCAACTTGTGCTTCATAGTTTGTTTGTCCAACCTATTCAACTTGGGGTACTTGTCGAGGATTATTCTCCCAAGTTCCATGTCTCCAAACTCTTCACCGGGATCTTATCTTAGAGCTGGTTTTAAAGATAGTTGCTTCCAATAAGGATCTATATCTTTAATCGGAATGGGATTTTTATACCTACCAAGCATATGGAAACATGGAAGTCCGATAGCCTTCATTATCCTACACTTACAAGGAGTGTCCGGCTTGTCATACTTTTTATACAATGCGAGATGTTTCATCATGAAATGTATTGCCCAATGCGAGAAATTTCTATGTATACCAACAAGCAACCAATCCTCCTCCTTAAACTCCTTCAACTTACGGAACCTACTTTCTTCGAATTGTTTTGTTATATTGTTGATATCATTACTAGTGTACTCGTGGATAGCATGTTGCACCATCACAATCCCATTTTGACTCGTGAAAAGTAAACCTTTTAGTCTCCCATGATCTTGCTCTACCATATGTGTGGACTCGAGTTTGAAATGTTTATGGTCGTAGGTAAAAGCATACGCAAACCTCTCTTTGTTTGGCGTCAACCATTATCTCTTGCAATATTCCACTACTTTGGGGTAATTAGTGCCCCAATTATCCTCTAACTCCTTAAATTTTATCTCATATCTTGCCACACTCATGGACCAAACCAACTTATCTCACGCTTTCATGAATAACCCAAACTTGATCTCATCTTCTTTCCATTATTCGTCTTCTTTCTTCTTCTCTTCCTCCCTCTCCTCTTTAGTTAGTTTACTAAGACGGTCATCTTCCTTCTTTTCACGTTTAGTACCATTCTTTGCCTTTGGCCTTTGGATATGATTCCTATAATTCTTTCTAAGATTGCATTGTATATTCTAAGTGCAAAGCAAATTTTTTTCATTGGGAAAGATAATCCTCACGACGTTCATTATTGCTTGCTCATTGTTGGTCACCACAACCCCGGGAGTCTCGTCTTCGTGGTAGAGAAGCTTTAGAGTTTCCAATGCCCAAACATAGCTATCATCCTTCTCACGATCCATAAAACACTATTCCACCATGAACGATTGCTTATCTGAGGTTTGTCCAACAATGTTCAACAAAGGCATGTTGTACCTATTCGTCTTATAAGTACAATCCATGAACAAAACTTGGTAAAAGAACCACGCCAATTGAATCATATCGGGATGAGCAAGAAAAATACGATCTACCTTCCCCTCTGATGACTCATGGTGTCTCACCGTGTAGTTGTATTTGTTTGCCAACCATTGTGATTCTTCCATTACCTTTCTTCCATCCCATTCAATTGTTTTGATAGTTGCCATGGACGCATAAATTGTAGACAATGAAGAGAGGTTATGTGGGCCGGGTCGTCCCTCTTGAACTTACTAAGGAGCTTGCTTGGTTTAATTCCCCAACTTGTTCTTACTTGTTCGAACTCGTGCGGTTTCAACTTGGCAACTTGGAAATGCCCAACAAGACTTTGAGGATATTTATGGTTATTCCAACCAACATCAACTCTACTCATTCTCCACATGTTATCGGTTTCTTTGTTCCTCACAAAAATAATCTTGAATGGGAATCCACACTTCTTTGACTTCGTCTTGTACACCCTCGTCGTCTTCTTATCATACACATAACCCTTTTTCTTGTGACTTGCGTCTGACGACCCACTATACTCGCATACCATTTCAAACCGAAAATCTTTTTGTTGAGTGTTTTTCACTAGAACGCACGTAATCTCTTTTGCTTTCTCAATAACCCACTTGACTGCGTCATTTTTATCCACTCATACCAAATTATTAGCATAATGTTTAGAAGTATCAGGACCCCTAACATTGTGAACTTCAAGCTGATTTGTCATCGGTACCAATGCAATCTACAAAGCAACACAAGTTAGTTGATAGGTATTACACACGTCGGCAAGGTATATATATAAAACATTGCCGGCTAAACAACCGCCGGCTTTATCTAACAAAAATACAGCGCCGACCAAAACAAGTCGGCATGGTATATATACGAACTAGAACAATGCCGACTAACCATGTTTCAAAATCGTCTTCTGTGCAGCAAAAAATCTTATAGTCGTCATGGTCTATATATATAACCACGCCGGAAAATATACATAGGGTTTGGTTGGAAAATAAAACAGTGCCGACTAAACTATAGTCAGCAGGGTCTATGAACCACTACAATGCTGGCTTGAACATGTTTCAAATATCGTTTCCTATGTTGCCAAAAAAATATAGTCGGCATGGTTAATATTTTTGACCTTGCAGACTTAATACTGCTCATGAAAAGTCGGCGCATTGGATAATATTTACCACGCCGGCTATAAAGGTCTGCATGATCGACATTCGTCGACCTTGCCGACCCTGTACAACAAAAGTGAAAAAAAATGAGGAAAAATCGATCATTTGCATGGAAAAATCACAATCTTCACCACGTAAGTTGTCTACCTGATTACTTGCAACTCCATTATCTTCTTCTTGGTCATTGGATTCTACTTTTGGCTCAAGACATTCATCACTTCCATACCCATCTTGAGTTTGAGGAAAATAAAAGTGAGGATCATGCAAATAATCCATTCGATCATGGTATGGTAGATCATCATACAAGTACTCATATGTAAGAGGAAAGTTAGAAGACTCCCCCACTTCAGAATCAGTATTAAAATCACTCATCTCACTCATATCACAAATTTCACAAAAACCCTAACTTCCCACCCCCCCCCACCCCAGAAAAAAAAACCTCCTCTACTACTTAATTCTACTCCTCTCTCTAAATTATCTCTAAAACCCAACTTATAAATCAACTAACTAATTAAACTAATTTAATCATTTCAATTAAATTAGTGTTAATCATTGTGGGGGCATTTTTCCATTTTGAAAATATTTGGTTAAGGGGTGACCTCTTTTACTTCAAAATGACCCTATTTTGTCTCATTGGGTATACCCCAATCAAGCCGGGAACAATAAGTCCGCGTCGGCGGCGCCAAAAATTGATGTATTCTCAAATTTTTGTAGTAATATGTTCGTTGAGACTTGTGAAAACAATAGATTTTAGACTTAATGAAACTTAAAAATAGAGAAAACTTAACTCAAAATTGATTTCAAGATTTTAAAACTAGACCAAGACTCTGGATTCCACTATCCCTTTAATTGATTGGTTGATAAAAAATATTTCAAGAATTATTATTAAGCTCTTCTTCACATTAACACACTAATAATCTGTAAGGTTCCCAAACATTAAATTGTAATCCCTAAGCATGAATTATCAAAAAAATAATTCTGAGCATAAGACATCAAATTGATTCACAACTAATTAAGAAAACCATTTTCATCTCATAAAACACACAATTATAATGATCTTAGTGGATGAAATTAAATTAATAATAATTAAAATTATAAAAAGAAATTACCAATCAAGCATAAGTGAATAGTTTCCCCCGTCGCCTTGGACACGTGAGAATTTAGCTCATCATCATGTTGAAAACACGCTCAAATTTTAATTTCATTGCTCAAAGTGTTTACAAATAATGAATTGGGAGTAATAATGATTAAACTAGATTTGTAACAATTATTTTTGTTACAAATCAAACTATTACAGAGAACAATATAAATGAAGTTTCGTTGGAACTGTAGCATAACGACTGTTTCCTAGGGTCTAATGTTCTTCACAGCAGCAGAAATGGTGATTCTCTATAACTTGAATTTCTTGGCTCTGTAATGTTATAAACTCTCCCAAACTCTCCGTAATCACTTCGTAACCCTTCTCTGAGTCTCAAACACTCTTTATATACCCAACTGCACCAAGAATCTCCGGTAATAAATCCCAAAAATCTCTGAAATAACTCTCATGCAGTCACGGTTTCCTGAATTGACTTCTTCACACGTCTGCATGCAATCTGCACACTCTCAACAACCTTGTACACCCTCCATAAGAAGTTTAGAACGCTTCAAACTTATTCAAACCTTCCAAAGATGAAATAGATATCTCGGGAATATCTTGAAGATCAAACGTGCCCTGATTTCTTCCAAATCACACCACAAGAATATTTTCTCGAAATTGAAGCTCTTACAATATATGTTTCGGTTAAACAGGCTGGTATCAACAAATTGGAGCGAGAAAAATATCCCAAATCTTCTCGAGTTTAATGGAGAATATTCTCCCATACATTACGCCCCTATTTTATTCGTGCATAAATTCCATCCAAACTGAATAGAAAAGAATACCTCTACCATCCATGTCTAGCCCATAGGAGTAAACCCAATAAAATTCGGACGTTGAATCTCCAAGAATCCACTCCAAAAGCCGAACCCTAATTCTTCTAGTGACGGCAACAAAATTCCCGCCAAATTCTGGAATTCAAACGAAGAGGATAAAGTCTCCTTAACCAGAGATGGGGTGCGAATAGCACTGCGATGCCCCTTATCCAAAGTTGAAGTCCGAATAACATGTTTCCTCCGGGGGAGAAAATAGCACTTTTTGAGCAACTTTTTCCACACAAGTGTATTTCTCCAAAATCACCTATACAAACATAAAAATACCATAATAAGTACAAAATCGAGTACCAATAATACAGAAAATTGAGGACAACTTGGACACAAAAATATGTTTATCAAAGATGTGTACTGACAACACTTAAATATGTGCTAAATCACTATAAGCTAACTATTATCTAGATGTGGAAGCCTTTAATTCTCAAAATAATAATAACTCGATTTGGTATTGGAGAAGCATAAGCAGTGAAATACCCTTCATAAAAAAGTACAGTTGTTGGAGTGTTGCTAATGGACAAAAGATCATGATCTGGAAGCACAGATGGATTGCAGATCTAGATGGTCCACTAATTCCTAAAACTGGTGTTTCAAATCATCTAAACTATACTCATCTTCATCAACTTTTCTCATAAGGTTCAACTAGCTGGGATTATCATCTTATCTTCTCCCTGTTTGAGGATTCTAATGCAAGGTTAATTCTTAATATCACAATTCATCCTCATCATGAAGATAGATTTATATGGACTCTGGAAAGAAGTGGCATTTACTCAGTTAAATCAGCTTACAGGAAAATATTTGAGGAAAAGAACTTAACTCATTCAGTGGGCCAAAGAATGCAGAAAATATTCAAGAAGTTATGGAAGTTACCTGTTCTTCCAAGAATAAATCAGTTCTTATGGAAATGTGTTAAAGACATCCTCCCAACAAGAGACAAACTTACTTATGTTATACAAGATGGAGATGTGAACTGTCCTTTCTGTTTGCACACTAGTGGAAAAAAGCCCTTTTAAGATAGTCGAATAGTGTCGTTTTAGCCAAATAAACGACATTTTAGAGTTGACGCTGTAAGTTCCGTAGGTTCAGTGTCTTTTCTGGAACGACACTTTCAAGCTGCCTCTAAATTACGATATCTTCAAGATGTCGCTAAGCACGACACCCAGAAAAAAAATAATTCAGATCTGGCCGACTGATTTCATCAATTCTGACTGGGCTGAAATAATTCTGATTCAGACTCGAATTACACTAAAATTGAAACTCAAATGAGAATGCGAATGAAAATTCATACCAAATGACAATTCAAAAATTCATTAAATTGTAAATTTAGTTCAAAATCATACAAAAAGGAATTATGTCCTAAAGAGACGTGCTAGAAAAAACTAAAATCAGTTATCTAGCACCAAGAATGAGTCGTCCACTACAGGCATATTCATAGCCTCCCCATGTATTCTTGCAGCTGCAATCGGGCACTGACAAGTGAAAAAAACATGTTATCTAGCACCGAGAATGATACAAAAACATGCTTATAGAAGTGAAAAAAAAAAGAAACAGGGAAAACGTAATATAGGGTTAAACACCCAATAGGCCAATACCAAGCATGAAGTCCGTGAAGTGTACACCAATCAATCATCAAATCGAGGAACAAACAACATGAATCTAAAAGAAACACAGATGATTAATTGTAACTTACTCGATGAGTTTTGCCATTGATTGTTGTTCAGGCTAGCTCTAGTGGTTCCTACATAGTTTAAAGCGAAGTAAAAAATCAAAAATAGAACCTAAAATTGACGATTACCCTACATGAATTAGAGCTTACCGACAGAGAGCCATTCGTATTACTGCCTATGTCACTCTCTCAAAATAAGTATTCCCACGCTCGCAGTTGTGCAAAAGTGGTTGCAAGTATCGGAATCAAATAAAGTCCTACAGAACTAAAATAAAAGAACATGGTAACAGTAACTTACAGGATTTTGAGTAAGACAGGAGGTCCCACTTAATAGTCCCACTTAAGGCCCAAAGAACATAGACTTTGAATGAGACAATAGTCCCCCAACGAACCAACATTGACAAAAGATGCAATTATCTCAACTTTCAGTCCCAAAGTCCTGCATCATTTCCAAACACAAACAACAAGCATAAAACTCAAGTTAGACGTTAAATAATTCTACATGGTGAGAAAATCATGAAAATGATCTCATCCAGCAGTTTAAATCACATCTAAAGTTGACAAAAAAAAAAAAGTTTCAAATATCCACTTTAAACCAACAAGCATTGGCATAAGCTTGACTAGATTCTCACAAAAATCCTATGCATTCTTGGATCATCTCAAAGTGGACCTAAACAGGTCAAGAGACAAGTTTATAAACTTGAATGAATGTCTAAAGAATTCAACACATGAGAAGACAAGGAACAAACTACTTACTGTACTTACCAAATAGCAAATAACATCAGCATCTGGATAACCATAAATTACGAAAAAAACAAGGAGTAGGTACTACTTCAACCCTGAAAACCAGAAAATCAGGATCGGAGCAATAAATGCACTGAAATAGTAGTGTAAAACAGATCTAAATATTTAAAAGAAGTTACAGCATGAATTAGACTTACATAGAACTTTACACAATTCAGGAAGATAAGAATTGAGAATTACCCTGTTGGTCCATGTATGCACAAAATTTTGATAAGCTTGCACTCCATTGGTCCTGGATGGAAGTACAGAAAATGGATGGAACTTTCCCGGTTAGTCTGCAACCTTGTATAGAAAGCATGGAGTGTAAATAAATCAGTTCATAAAAGGTCATGCCAAGCACTAAGCTCCACACAAATAAAGCATATAACGCAGGAGAATCTACCAACTAATAGTATTACTCATCATAATTCCATTGATGTAAACCTCAAAGCATGAAAGATATGCCTAACTTAAGAAAGACAAGGATGTTGGGAGAACTAAGTGCATGAGATGCCTAAATTACAAAGAAGTTCAAGCAATTTAGATCATGATCCAGTAAATAGCTCATTTAGTTAAAGAGTCAAGAAAGCATATAAAGTCAAATACAACTCACCTGAAAACTAAACATAATCTATAAGAACTCAGAAGTACAATATATTTACACGCCAACTACTTCCTAAGAATAAAACAATAAAAAGGAAAATTACTAAAACCCATTAAAACTATCTAATTAAACCTCAAGAGTCAAGATTACAACTTTATTAAACAAGCCCATTCGAGAAAACAACACTAAGCCAAAGAACAGTACACAGAACAACCCATTACACCCTATTACAAATTCATAGTAGTATATAGCTAAGTAAGGTCTCTCAAAGTTCTAAGGTCTCCCAAACCTAACTCTTCGCAGACAACCACTACAAAGAACAACCCAACTCAGTAAAACTGAAGGGGAGTCACTACTCTCAATGCACAATTCAGCGAAATTGAGTACTGAAAGAATTCAAAGGATGAGAGACATTATACCTAGAAACACCATTACTCAATGCACAACTCATTTCTCTCAGTGAACAAATTAAGCGCATCCCTCATTTGATTTGTTAGCTTTGGCAAGGAAATGAGATTATGCATCATAACCATCGGAACCACTCCTTGAAGAACAACCAGAATCTGAATCTGCAATTAATATCAAATACATCACAACTTGAATAATAAACAATTTCCGAACAAGAGTGATACAGGCAAAACAAATTTATAAAACCCATACCACTATCAGAAGATGAATCACAACTGCCGGAACTACCAGAACCACCGCCAGTTTTTTCACTAGCATGACCCGCATCTTTCTCAGTCTCCATTGTAAGAATATCCTCACGAATGTCAGCATCTATTCAGACCAATGTTTTTCAGCTTTCCTGTTCTTAAAATCTGCAACTTAATTCAGACATCTCAACAGCAATAGAAGACTGCATAACTTAAAACATAACCATTAATTAGTAAAACTCCATTGCAACAGAGCTACCAAAACAAACACTAATCAAAACTAATGTCTCTTGTTATTTTACCTTGAAGCAATCTCAACCTCATGAAGCTTATCTGCTATTGTCGACTTCATTCCATTCTGCATCTTTAAAGATACAAATCCAACTGAAAAATCAGTATTCATTCTCAGATTCATCTCAAAATCAATAACTTAGAGTTAACCTAATTTTTCTTCTCAGAAATTGCAAAATCAACTGCGTAAATACTTAATTCTTCTTCGAGTCTAAAAATCTAATCTCAAGGGTTCTGCGAAATCAGGTTATTCAAAGATGGATTTGATTTCTGTAAATTGGGTTTGCAGGTATAAGATTAGGTTACTGAATTCTCGGACGTTTAGGGTTTTTTTTTTTGGCAAGTTTAGGGGGTTTTTCTGGTTCGACTTCTGAAGGAGAAAGAGAGGCGGAGAAGGAGAAAGAGAAATGAGAAGGATAATGTTTTTCTCTCTCTACCTTGGGGTAAAGATAGGGTTGAGGCGAGATATTTTTGAGATTAAATCCTAACCGTAGAAGGCGAATATCCAACCAAGGAAAGGTTACTACTCAATTGTCGTTGTCTAAGTCAACAAAAGTCTTAACACAATGACATTCTGACTTTAGTCAACGACAATCAAAAGTATCATTTTCTAAGTCAACAAAAGTCCTAACATAACGACGTTCTGACTTTGGTCAAGGAAACTTTTCGAATGTGGTTATTCTGCAATATATATAGTCTGTGTCGTTTCATTATGTCTCAGATAGCCTATTCTCCACTAGTGACAAGTTGCTGAAACTGCTTCACATAGCATTTTGGAGTGTACCCTAGCTAAATCGGTCTAGTTTGGATAGAGGAACTTTTGAATAACAGGATCAAAAAAAGGAAGTCTGCAAGATAATGATTGTAGCATGGTGCATTTGGAGAGAAAGATGTGACAAGGTCTTTAGAGGAAGCAATTCAACACCTGGAAAAATCATATAGAGGTGTAGAAAAGAGATAGCTGGATTTGGAAACAAGACTCTTCCAAGTCGTAGATAACCTATACCACGGAACATTGATAGTATGCATTGGTGTCCTCCTCTGAGAGGCCCTCTTAAAATAAATTGTGATGGCTCATATCTAAATTCTAATAAAACTGGTGGAATTGGACTAACCATCCGTTATTTTATAGGTACTCACCGGGGTTCAAAATGCGTCTACCTAGCAAATGCAATGGGTCCGGAGCATGATGAATGTAGGGAACTATGGGAGGCAACTCAGTGGGCAAATGACCAAAATCTGGAGAAGCTGGAATTTGAAATGGACTCAAAACGGGTAGTGGATGATGTGAACAAAGATTCTTTTAACACAAACTGGAGAATCATAAACTTAATTTTAGATATCAAAATGTTATCCAATGTTTTAACTTTTGGCAATGTTCCTACGTGCAAAAAGAGAAGAATAAAATAGCAGATATCCTGTCAAAGTTTGCAAGAATAAATAAAGTGAGTGCAGTTTGGTTATAAGTACCTCCTAGTTGTATCATAAATCAACTTCAAGAGGACAAAAATCATGTAAACTATTCTTCTTAATCAATTAAATCTTCAGTTTCAGGAAAAAAAAACGTTGGCTTAACTAGTCGTTTTCATCTCTGGATAGGTCGATCGTCTTAACCTGGGCGGAATCTCAGTTCAGGATCAACCGGCTAAAGTTCAACCGATCGACTTAACTTGAGGTAAAATCAAAAGATTCTCATATTTGAACTGTTGCTCATATAGTTTGAGCATTTGCCGTGTCCAATGTAACGTGGGAATATGTGAATTATCATATTTGAACTGTTGCTCATATAGTTTGAGAATTTGTCGTGTCCAATGTAACGTGGGAATTCGGCAAATTCGCTCGTTTTCCCATCCCACTGGATTTTCTCTAACCAGACAAATTTAGGTCAAGTCGCAGTAAAAAAAAATTAAAATAATACTCGATAATATAATAGTCTCGGTAAAATAATAAATTCTTTCAGTCCCGACTCGGGCCCTTAGTGTTAAAATAATAATTTCGATAAAATTATAATATAATATATTTCAAAAGTTCCCCTTAAACATTAATAAGTCCCAAATATTATATAAAATAATAATTCCATTAGAAAATAAAAAATAATTTTCATACACATTAAATTTTCTCAAAATATGATTCAATGTTGGTTTGTAACTAAATTGAATTGTAAATTGTATGTTCAATACAAAAAAAATATGTATAAAAATCTTTTTTCATGATAATAATAATAAATAAATTATAATTATTTTATGGATTATACATAGCTTTTGGTTGGCAACCTAGCGACAAGATGGGCCCTAACTCCTCTTTGAATTGCAACGCCTAAACGATAAAAAATGAAACTACCTAAGCCACTACTAGCGTCATTGCTAACCAAACAGTTCCTTAAACGCTTGAAAAAAAAACAGTGTGTCCTAACCAAGATCCCCTAGGGTGGAGAAGGCTAGAACACCCAAACCATAGCCATGTGCAGCACACTTGTCCAAGTATTTGGTACGTTTACGTGAAACCGCACCAGAAATAGCCTTACCAGGAGCGAAAGAGCGAACACAATCACCAGTGAATGGAGAGACACCCGTAACATCCATACATATATCTTGCCCATTTTCCCAGTTAAGGACAAGGATATCAGCAGGTTTATATCTTTGCCATCATCCGACTGAAGACCGAGATAAACCTCCTTGCGCGCAGGAACATTATCCTTGTAATAAATGTCTACGACAGCATCACGACTATCTTTTGGCGGTAACAAATGTCTGCAAGAGATTCCATCATATGGCAATGTAACCGTGTCAAGCATGCTCAAGACTATCTTTTGGCAGTTCCCATTAGTGGGCTTAATCAATGCCTTGGACCTATACAATTTAGAGTTGTGCTTTGCTATCGTCTGGGTATTCCTTTGTTTGTTGAGAATAGTTTATGCCCAAGTTGCAACAAGTCTATGGATATTTTTGGAGATCACGCGCTTCATTGTGCTAAAGATATTGGATATAAATTTCGCCATGATGTTGTTCATGAAAATTAGTAATATTTATTACTTTAAAAACAAATGCATGTTGTTATAAAAATATTTCCGTTAATGTTTTTTTTTTGCTACTCTTTTGAGGTTTATCTTCACTTTAATGGAAATTCTTGGTTATTGGGTTGAGATTTAAGATCAATAGTGATGCTCTCCATGCTCTCCAACGACGAAACCTTCATCTTGGTTGTCTCCGGCGACGGAATCTACATCGGAATCTTCATCATCAACTTATCCGGCGACGAAACCTCCATATGTGGTCTTTTTGACGACGAAAGCTTCATCAAAAAAATACCATTCTCTGCCTATTTGGAGGATCGACAACATGACCATGATAGATGAGTCAGCTGGAGCGAAATATAAGCATGTGGAGAATTTTATGGACGATATTGATTAGTTGATTTCACTGAGATAAGCGCTGCTCACGACATATTTTCAAAAAATATTTAAATTTCCATGTTCATGTAGAGCATTATCTCATTATACGCAATGAACCTAAATAAAAAAGTGTCTGGAAGTTAAGATTATATTTCTTTCGTTTGAGCAAATCTCCGGCGGTAAAATATTAAAGGGAAAAACAAAGAAAAAAATAGAGGAAAATCCCAACTATTTTTATGACAAACACATATTAAATCATAAGGAGTTGATAAGTATTCGGGATACAAATTATATGATATATTAAAAATGAACCAACATCATGGCCCGTGCCGTTACGGCACGGGTTAAGGGCTAGAAAATATAATAAGTCATAGTATGTCAATCAATCATAGCATGGTTTTATATCTCATAGCATGGAAGACAACATCGAGTGGATCAGATCTCACTAACAAATATAAAATAATAAACAAAAATAATAATGATAAAACTATTCAATCAATCACTGCATAAAAAGACAAATATATTATAAAATATATAATCTCCCACTCAATAAAATTAGTACAATCAGATTAATCACGTGTAAGTTCATCACACAAACATAGCAAACAGAGGTGGGATGGGAGAAAATGTAAAAGCGGGTTTAGGTATACCTTATGAGTACGATTGAGAGAGAATAAAACAAGAATAGAAGTACCGAGAATGATGAATCTCCCCGAGGTAGAATCCACCGATTGAGAACAAAACATATATACAGATCCAACTTTTTTTTTTTTTTTTGTTGTTGTTGTTGTATGCGGTTTTGATTTTATTGATTGAGAAGTATAAGATCAATCTATAAAAAAAAAAATCTTAACAACAGGGTTAGAGCTCGTTGTTGATGACGTGTTTGAGGAAAAACAGAGAGAAAACCAAAGGGCAAGAGAGATTCTATTGATGGGGCATCAACCTTATTACATAGATAGTATGCTTTATATACAAGTAGTAAGAGAACCCTAGATACTATATTAGGCTGCACACCCGTGGGCTAAAGCCCTACAACAATCTCTATTTATTTATTTTATCATTATAAGAAATTTTGGTGTTGTTTTCTCATAGGTCAGCAAGAAATTATTCATAACGCTCCCATAACGCTTTAATAGACTCATTTCGTGAAAGGGGCTCTACTGTAGAACTTTCATCATCTTCTTCCACATCTTTATCAGTTCCCATAACGCTCTCGATTATTTCTTCATCAGTCAACAACTGTGTAACTTCATTTTCTTTCGGATAATTTAGGACATCTTCGACATTCATTGAATTGCGATAGCCCAACTTCTCGACCAAATTTTTCAAGTCTTGAGTGATTTCATTATCTATATGTTCATCCAAATTGTCTAAACTTGTGTTATATGTTGATCGAAGTTTACAATGATGAAAACATCAATTTTTTCTAAACTTGTGATATGAAATTTATCTATAAGTTAATAAAATATTCATTAATATATAAATTAATAACGATTAATTTATCTCGTTTAGTTAATAAATTTTGATGGTCCCGATAGCATTAATTTATAGAGTTTATCCCCTAGTTAGTAATTCGGAGTACGGAAAACATTTGGAACAACAAATGTACGGGTATTATTCACTTTGGCGGAATGAAAATTCGGTCAAAGGTTCGTGCTTCGGCGATAGTTCAGAACGGCATACGTACGTGTATATAATTCATTTTTGGAATGCGAGTACGGCACCCAAAGTACGACACGTCTTAATAAGAACTTATAAAAATGTATCTACTAGATGACTGTTGCCGCAGTGGGTGGCCGACCGAAAAAACGATAGTATATGATCACGACCGATTTAATATAATGTAAAGTAAGGATTCGGTCCGTGTTAAACAAATTTGGAAAAATAAAAATAATTATGAAGAATAAAGACTAGTATGAGTTATCATGGAATCCTACGAGTCAATCACTAACACAACAAAAAACGGATTTGTACACCATTTTTTATCGTCAGAACATTTCCTGGACTTTGTGAACTGCAATTTCTCAACACAAATTGACTGGTAATGTGTCTGACATGTTAGTCCCGTTTTGGCGTCTAAAAACCACCTTTAGAGAAAACGAAATTAAAAGTAAACGTTATGGTGCTAGATCACCGCGCGCGGTGGGAGACGAAAACACATAACAGACACAGCTTAAAATTTAGTAAACATTCAGAAACCACAACTATACGAGTATTATCCGTTTTGGCGTAACTTATATCCAGGGTAAATCTAAAACCCAGATCGAAAAGCCTGTGACCTTTTAGGAGAAGTGATGAGTTCTGAACTAAAAGTGGTGGGTCCTAAACTGAATAAGAAAACTATCTTTCATTTAATCATCCAACGTCATAAAACCGGCTTGAGCAGAAAGACATATCGCAAAATCGTGTGGGATTGTATGTCTTCATCATATATAATCCCTCCATCCTAGTTTAGATGTCTAAATTGGGATTATTTTTTTGTCCTAAATTACTTGCTAGATTTCATATTTTTCCACATTTTATCCTAATCTACCTCTACGTTGGAATCAAGTCAATATATGGGGAATTGTGTAGTTATATTTTCTATACACAATCTTAAATACTCTTCTTCATATATCCTTTATTCTCTAGGCCATTCTCTTGAGTTAAAAACCCAAGATTTCTCTCTACAACTAAAAACTAGGTACCTTAAAAACTACTATCCTAGGGTAATTATGGAAAAAATATTATTCTCTCTGCATTTCTTAATCCATGTGCAAAATTCAATTTAGGCATCTAAACTAGGACGGAGGGAGTATATATATGTAGAGGTGTAAAACGTGCCGGCCCAGCACAGCACAGCCCACGAAATCACGTGCTTAGCGTGTTATGTGCCGTGCTGTGCTGTGCCGGAGATTATGATGTATCGTGATGTGTCGTGCTATAAGGCGTGCTGGGCTGGGTTGTGCCAGAAAAATAAACGTGTTGTGCCGTGCCGGGCTGTGCCGGGCACGTTTATTTTATATTTTCCAATATAAATGTTTTCCAAATATTTAGGTATTATATGTATTATTATGAAAATAAGTCAACAAAACGATGATAAAATGTCAATAATTGGCTAGAACAAAGGTTTTTTTATTGAAATATACACAAAATGTGATGCATTGTGCCATGTTTTGTAGTATTTTATACACATTATGACGTGCTTTCTTAACGTGTTGTGTTATGTCGTGTCACGTGCTAATCGGTGCCGCGTGTTGGGCTATTGTGCCAATTAGTCAAACCCAATACGTCCCATTTAACTAACGTGTTGTGCCGTGCTGGGCTAGGTTGTGCTCAAATTTTAACATGTTGTGATGGGCTATGCTCGTGCTGGCACAGCCCATTTTACACCTCTATATATATACACAAAATAATAAAAGGCTAGGTGTGTGTCTGAGTGATTGGGTGAAGTGAAAATGTTAAAGTTGAGCATTATTTAAACCACATATGACATACTTAAGGAAACTATAGTGTAATACCTTTTGTCTGCATCAAACAAGATGTTTAAGTGAAACTAAGCCCTTTTCTCTCTGGAAAAAAAAAAAAAAAACTACTTTCTTCAAAACTCAGATCCTTGATCCGTCTGGTTTTAGTTTGATTTTTCAGATCTACCTGACGGATCGAGTTTGTTTCCTTGTATATATTTATCTTTCAATAAAAAAATAATTCTAAACAATTTTTATGGTTTTCTGATCGGTCTGATAGTTTCACAATACTATTAGGACTTGTTTTCTTATTATATTATTAGAGTTTTTTGGTGGATTTGGATTTGCATTGTTATCAAGTATGTTATGGATGAAAACGATCTACTTCGCCGGATATGGAGATCGTTTGTGAAGAATCTAATTTGGGCATATTACTTCCCTTTTACGGAAGCATCTGATATATTTGATGGTCAAGAAACAAAATGGTTTGAAACCATTATTTCAACAGGCTGCAGAAGTTTAACACGATTTTCTTATCTCGTTTCTTTAAGTTTCGATTGTAAATCTTGTACTATCTGTATTGTCATGTTTACTGATGTAATTGATCAATGTAATCCTTCAAACCTCAATTTGAATGAGGTAGTCATAAATAAAATTTAGGGGCAATTCAAAGCCCCTGTTTCCATCAAAAAAATAAGTAAGTGAAACTAAGGCTAAGTCCTATGGGCTAGATTGGACTACTAGATTGGCCAAAAAGTGTTGCAAATCATGAAAAAAATGTTGGAAAAAAGTTAACACTCAGTCTGGCTACTTCTCTCTCCTAGCATTTGCTCGCAGTCGCACTATCGGCGAGATTAAAACGCCGAATGGTTCGGCGCTATATATTTTTTTTTCCCGTAAAAAAAGAAGAAGAAGTGATAGAGAGAGAAAGAAAAAGAAGGAAATAAAGTTGTTTTGAACGTGAGGAAAGAGGAAGAAATAGAGAGAAGAAAAAGTGGGAGAGAGGAGAGAGGAAAAGATGGAGAGAAAAGAAAAAAAAAAAGGAAAGAGAGGAAATAATGGAGAGAGAAATATTAAATAATCAGTTCTTTTATAAAATAAAACATGTAACGTTGTTTGGTTCGGTGTTGGACGCCGAATTGTTAAGTGTTTCGCGGCTAGATTGGCCATTCCATAGGAGTTAGGAGGTTGCCCAATCTGATGTTGATGGTCAATCTAGCAGCTAAATATCTAGCCCATAGGACTAAATACCGGTGTCTCTGCTTCTACATGCATTTTCAACAGGTGTCAACATTTCAACAGGTGTCAACACTTGGTGATCAGAATACCGAAAGAAAAACAGACCGAACTTTTACTTCTCGATTGCCTGCCATTATTTCATCGCACCACTAACAACTATCCCCCTCACTTTGTATATCAAAATCTAGTTCACCGCCATTTAATAATCTCTCTTATACTATAATTAAGTCTCAATTGGTAAATAACAACAGATTTGATGATGAACCTAAGTTCTTCCATTGCATTTAATCTTCGCATTCTTTTATTTACTGCAAGTTCGATAATTTTCTGCTAAACTATCTATGGATTATCCCACCCATTTCATAAATTTACTTACTTTTCTTTATAGGTGAACTAGCCCTTAACCCGTTCCTTAACGGCACGGGCCATGATGTTGGTTCATTTTTAATATATCGTATAATTTGTGTCCCGAATACTTATCAAATCCTTATGATTTAATATGTGTTTGTCATAAAAATAGTTGGGATTTTCTTCTCTTTTTTTCTATGTTTTTTCCTTTAATATTTTACCGTCGGAGATTTGCTCAAACGAAAAAAAATATAATCTTAACTTTCAGACACTTTTTTATTTAGGTTGATTGCTTATGATGAGATAATGCTCTACATGAATATGGAAGTTTAAATATTTTTTGGAAATATGTCATCAACAACGCTCATATCAGTGAAATCAACTAATCAATATCGTCCATAAAAGTCTCCACATGCTCCTATTTCGCTCCAGTTGACTCATCTATCGTGGTCATGTTGTCGATCCTCCAAATAAGCAGAGAATAGTATTTTTTGGATGAAGCTTACGTCTTCAAAAAGACCACATATGGAGGTTCCGTCTCCGGATAAGTTGATGATGAAGGTTTCGTCGTTGGAGAGCATGGAGAGCATCACTATTGATCTTAAATCTCAACCCAATAACCAGAAATCGCCATTAAATTGAAGATAAACCTCAAAAGAGTAGATAAAACCACCAAAATGGTGTAGATAAGTAGAAAACATAATAAAAACCAAACTAATCTACTAACTAACCTATGTAGATGATATCGATCCACCATTTTGGTTAGCCATATTATGTTTTTGACTAACTTTAAACTTGATGTCATCTTCTACTATGAAGTTTATGTGATTTCAGAATCGAAATAGTTATACCTCTTTTATTCGTATTAAGTAATCCGTTGTATATCCCAACAATTCTTCTACAAAAATTACTTTCTTTTGTCGTTTCCGGACCATCAATAGCCATTATTATCAAACGCAATCTGTCTAATTTTTGTTCATGTTATGTATTTGCAATGTTCATTTTTCTTAAATAAATAGATTGTGGAAAAACTAAAAAAAAAAAAACATAAGTATTACAACGGGTCTAAGTTACTATATCCAAAATACCCTGGACACTACTTTTGGTGCCTTGTTTCCTCAAATTCCTCGTTGCATTCTAGACAGTACATGCAACACCAATCATTTGCAAAGTGAGCTATTTGCGCAAGTGTGGTCAATGTATCCCTTGCTTGTAATAATAATAACAACACGTCAATTTTTTTCAAGGCATCCAGTTGTAAATGATATGAATCTAATAGATTTAAATTATACCTCAATATTAGATATCACCTTTTTCTCACATAACATAACAATTGAGGAAGGACAAATCTTGACCTCTCTTTACATAGGCAGAGTTAGCTAAACTATGTTTTGCAATTATCTTACGTGAAAATTATTATTAATCCATAGTTTAGTCAGCTCCTATCGAAGCCGATCTAATTAGTCATATAGAAAGTTAATCTTAAATTTTTGACCTTATCTCTTGACCAAATTATTGAAGTATTCTCACACATGTTCTGCTTTGTGTGATCTACCCATCTGTGTCTACTCTACCTTCTAACTCAGTGAATGAAACCTATACATATTGATCCATAATTTGATATTGTTGATTTGTCATCAAGGTGTCGCATGATTTGAGAATGTAAAATATTAAAAAAAAAAATTATAAACATCGGAGGCGAAATTTAGACTTATGATTTAGAGTTTTTTATGATGATTTTGATGAACAAACATAATTTTCAAACAAATATTTTAGAATACAAATACATTTTCCCGGTCAATAAGGTTTTATATCGGGAATTGAGTGAAAGTTGTTGTCTTTGTAGGTAGTTGTCGTGAAACAACTCGACATTGACGGACTTTCAGGAAAAAGAATGTAATAGTTCTTGAGAGAGCGGTAATGTTCTCTTACGCGGGTACACCAATTTCCTTTATATAATACGGGTGATCGAACAGTCATGATCATATTGTCTTATACGTTCCGGTATCATCCTCGAAATATTTGGTTTTTGTCCTTATCAATCGCGCTAAAAACAACCAATTACATTTTTCATAATACAATGTTGCATGTTTTGTGAGATTATTTTTTTACTTGGTCAATAAAACTCACTAAAAAGCAAAACTATTATTATAGACTACTATTACCAACTCCCACCACCATAAAAACCATCCACCGCCACTATTTCTTCCACTAATAGTAATGTTACCGCCTCCACCATTCACAAACACCCGCCACCACTTATATTAACCCTACTTCCACTACCACCATTAGAATTAATATAGTTTTTAGTAAAATTATTTATCAATAAAATTATGTATTTATGTTAGATTATTAAAGGGACATATATAATAGGAATTTAATTAATCATTATGAACAATATCAATGAGACACTAATTAATAAAACCTTTAAAAATGGTTAAGTTGAACAAACCCCAGCGGTAAATTTATCTTTGCCAAGGACAAATCTTGACCACTCTTTACATAAACAAATCGATAATAAATAATTTCATATGTTCTGATCTCGATTCGTGTCGTTCGTTTAGTTATTACATAACATGGAAATTGATTGCACCAATTTTTTTAAAATAGACATGTGTTTTATCGGGGTTATTTTAACATTAGAATGATCATCCACGTTTTATACTTTATAATATAACGTTACACATTTTGTGGCGTTACGAAATTAGCATAATATGTTTTTGTTCACCAATATCTGCCACCATCATAATACCATATGATTCCATTTTTTTTATCCACCACCACCTAGTGGCGGAGCCAAGGGTTGACTAACCTGGCTCTAACTCCTTAAATTTTTAATAGCTACATAATGTTTTTAGTTTATTTTATAAATATTACTTTGTCCATGTATATTTATGATTTAGTCTACCAAAGTTTACATGTTTCTTTTAAAAAAATAAATAAGTCTCCTCAATGTCAGTTTTTGACTCCACCACTGCCACCATCACTGCCGCCCATCCCATGTAGGTTGTTGGACGCAATTCTAATTTTCAATCACAAATGCCATTATGAGGTTTAGATTGAATATTTTTTTGTCAATTGATTAGTTTCATTAATTTTTTTCCGTTTATATATTTTTTTGTATTGCAATTAGGGCTGCACAAACCCGACCCAACCCGCCGACCCAATCCGTAGCCGACCAAAAATACCCGCACCCGACCCAACCCACCAAGACATGGATCGACTATGGGTGAGGCATGCCATAACCCACCGTATGTTGGGTCGGTTGTGGGTAGAAACTTCCGTCACCCAAACCGACCCACCCACCCGCCCTACACTATTCCTACCCTTAGATTATGTAATTCTAACCTAGAATAAGTAATGTATGTAAGTTTTTTTTATTTTTTTATTTTTGTAAGTAATGTGCATTTTATGGTGGGTAACCCACCACCCACCCGACCCAACCCACTGTATAGTGGGTCGGGTGAAAACCAACCCACTGTATAGTTGGGTCAGTTGTGGGTGACAACTTATGTTACCCACCATCAGTGGGTTGGGTGGTGGGTGAGGCCAAACCCGACCCAACCCGACCCATGTGCAGCCCTAATTGCAATCAATTTTATTTTAACGTTAAAAAATCATGATTTATACTATATAGTACCAAAGATAACAGGGGTACCATTTAGGTGATCCAACTACGATCATGAAAATATTGTCTTGTATGATATCATCCCTGAAATATATGGTACCTTCCTTTATCAAAAGTGTTAAAAACAACCAACCACACTACGATGTTATCGATGTTGTAACGACAACATAAAATTAATATTATCCATCATTGCTCACCAGTATTCACCGTCACTACTTCTTCTACCACAAACCAGGGGAGGAGCCAGGATTTTGAGGAGAGAGGAAGAAAAAATTCTTGGCAAGCTGTATACAAGTGAAAAATGGACTTTGTATCCCATTTTATGATAAAATAACAAAAATAAATATAATTTTGCTTCGCTCCGCCCTTTACCAAAACTAATCTTTCGGCCTCCACCTCTTCTACTACTCATTGTCGTAGAAAATGTCTATTAATATTATTTATCAAATTTACTTATTAATAGAAATAAATATTATTATTTTTTATTATTTTTTTTCGGGGAACGGGGATGACCAGCTGAGCTAGGGCCCGTTATTATTATTATTATTATGAAAGGAAAATTATAACAAGGAGGTTCGAACTCATGACCTATTATGTCATAAGAGTTACATCTAACCAGTGTTCCACCTTGGTTGGAATTAATTAAGAAAACATTTATAATTAAAAAATGATTAGTCATTTATTATGAGCAATTAGTGAAACACTAATTAATAAAACACTTTATAATGAATAGATTATTTATTATGTGCAATTAGTGAAACACTGATTAATAGACCAATTATGGTGTTTAAGTTGAACAAACCACCACTGTTGATTTATCTTTTCCATCAATTCCAACCAAGGTGGAACAATGGTTAGAGGCCACTCTTATGACACAATAGGTCATAAGTTCAAACCTCCCCGTTATAATTTTTGAAATTCCATATCTTAATTTGAGTATTCATTTTTCATTCATAATATTGGAATTAACACCACATGTGCGACTTGTAGGGTGTGGCAGGGAGAACCACAGCCTTTGATTTATCTTTCCCACTAGAGCTGGCAAACGGGCGGGCCGGGGATGGCCCGTTGCGGGTTACACGGGTCAAAACCCGCGGGTCGAAATTCTTCACGGGTGGTCATTTCTCCAACCCGTGTCATGTAACGAGTTAAACTTATGAAGCTTACGGGTTGCCCGGCTTGTTTCATTAATATTAAAATTAAAACTTAATTAGGTTAATTTTTGGAAAATTACAAGCATAAAAAATGTAAAATTATATAAGATGCAAAAATTCATGAACACTAGATCTCAATTCCCTGTACAATCTGCTGGTAATTTGATGGAAGCTTTGATAAAACCCATGAAGATAAAAATATCTTGAGAAACAAACCACGAACGGTTTGAACTTGTTCTTTTGATCAGTGAAAGATGAACAATGTTACCACAATCATCAATTGATTCAATCAATTCTTGCGAAATTGAATTACGAGAATTGAATCAGACCCAATTTTATTCCACATCCAAACCCCCCAAATTTTTGTTCAATGTATCCATCCAACACCCAATTGTCTCAAACAGCAACACACAGTCACACACCCATGAAAATCAATTGTCTTCTAACCCTTTGAAATCCATGGCATATCTCTCGATTCTCTATCTATCTGTAGCTACATCCAAATCTTAATCTCCTCTCAATCGATTGTAAACACCACATCTTCATAACCCATTAATCGAACCCAACTCTTCACTAGAACCCTAAGTTCTTCTTCTTTTTCTTAAAATCTCTGAACCATCTAGCAAACACCAAATCATCAAAGTTTGTTTTTTTTACAAATCAAAATAAAAACCCATATAGATAATCAAACAAAAAAAGGGTGAATCATTCATTACCTGATTTTAGTTTCTTTCTTTGCAGGGAGTTAAGCAATTCCCCATCAATTGATAATTCCTAAACATTTTTACTCATTTCTTGTATTAGAAAACTAAAAATGGGTTTTGATTCTCGGTTGGGGAATGGAACTCCGAGAAGGGTGAAGATTAATTGGTAGTGAAAGTCTGCAAAGAAAGAAACTAAAAGACGAAGGGTGAAAGATTAATTGGTAGTGCTGTTAGTGCAAGTCTGCACAGAAAGAAACTAAAAGACGTGTATGTGGGTGTGGGGGACACGTGTAGGTGGGGTGGGGTAACGTGCAGGTGGGGTGGGGGTATGTGGGGGACACGTGTAGGTGGGGTGGAGCCGTGGGGGTGGCGGGGTGTGGTGGGGGTAACGGGTTACAGGTTTAACCCGCGGGTTTACAAGTCGGGCCGGGTTAACCCATTTTCCCACAAGCCGTATATTTTCCAACCCGAACCCGCTTGTTTAGACACCAATTGAGCCAGTGCGGGTTTATCACGAATTCGGGCGGCAAACCCATGGTTTTGGCTTGTTTGCCAGCTCTATTTCCCACTGACAAATCCTGACCACCACTAACAAAGGTAAACTTAGCCTAACTTTGTTTTGTATTCTTGATGAATTCAAGGAAGATCTGCTATTTTTTTTGTTTAAATAAGAACACATCATTTCTTGTCCCGAAAATAGTAGAAAAACCACAAGAGTTTGACACCAAAGTTTTACACCCCTATGTGTCAAGTTTTTATTGGTTCATTCTTTTAAAGGACCCTGTTTGTCATGATAGGATAGGGTGCGGAGATAATGAATGGTGGATACCGCTGCCACATAGTGGTGTATCTAAGTGGCGTATAAATCCGGGTCCTTTGAGGTACGAATAGGTGAATGAATTCAAGGAAGATCTGCTATTTTTATCCCACCCATAAATTCTCTACTAAACTATCTATGGATTATCCCACCCATTTCATAAATTTACTTACTTTTCTTCATAGGTGAATGAATTCAAGGAAGATCTGCTATTTTTATTTTTTTTCTAAATATGAACACGTCATTTCTTGTCCCGAAAATGCTAGAAAAACCACAAGAATTTAACACCAAAATTTTACACCTCTATATGTCAAGTTTTTATTTGTTCATTCCTTTAAAGGACCTCCTGTTTGTCATGATAGGGTAGGGTGTGGACTGGAGACAATGAATGGTGAATACCACTGCCATATAGTGGTGTATCTAAGTGGTGTATAAATCCGGGGTCCCTTTGAGGTACGAATAATAAAGCAAGAGCATCTTATCTTCCCCAACTTTCTCTCTCATGGTCTCCGTTAATATCTCGAAATGATCGGATAGAATTTAGCCACGCTGTTTCCACCGACTCTCTCAAAATGGGATGTTGTGGAGAGGAAGAAGTAGATGATATTTTTAAGCAACTCATCCCACACAGCCAATCCGAAACCCAAGATGAATCAATGGCAGATAATGGATCTTATGAAGTTGTGATTTCACCTATCAATTCAAATTTCCATGCACTGATTTGCAAAGACATACTTAGAAGCATATTCGAGTTATTACCTTCATCAGATCTAGCTAGAGCTGCTTGTGTATGTAAAGTCTGGAATTTAGTAGCTTCTGATCGAGAAATTTTGACTAGTAGTTTTAAATCGTTATGGAAATTGAAGCGTGTTGTTGGTAACCCTAGTTCTGGTAATTTCTGGAGAGATAATAATAGTATTGGTAAATTTGCTATTTCTCATCGGTTGGTTCGTGGTGATTCTGTTACTAGCCTTGCTGTTAAATACTCCGTTCAGGTATTTCTTACCATCCATATATATATGTGTAGTTTCACTGTTTAGTAGATATTGGTTTTGGGGTAAAATGATTAATGGTAAACTGTGGGTTGGGAATTGGGAAATCGTGTATGAACCTTATAGTTTATGCAGCTAATGAAGAAAAACTATGCAATTCGAAAACCTGAAAACTGCAAAACGTCAGTGTGGTTATGTTATAATTCTCATGCTAGGGAGAGAACATCTTCTTTGAAGTGGGAGCATTTGGGTGTTTTGTTTTTTCTTTAAAAGGTCTGGTATCTCTATGAGTTCGACGAATAGATATTAGAGAAAAAACATTGCCCTTTGAGAATTGATGAATAATGCTCATGCAATGGGGCAACAATAATTTTTGTCCCACTCTTTATACGGTACGTCTCAAGAGTGTATTAGAAAGTCAATAAATTAATGGTGCTGAGGGGAAAATTACTTTGATAGTTTAGAGCAACCACAGTGTTGGACTAAAACTAAAAATTTGGTCGAAAAACCAAGCGCTATGGGGCGGAGTAAAGACCAAATCCCAGACTAAAACCAAAAACCAGAGTATATTTGGTCTTTGGTTTGGTTATGGCCGGGCGTAATTCACGACTACGCCTGATTGGGACGGAATTGCAGGTTACGCCTCACGGTGAGGCGGATGTAATATTTGCGCCTGGTTGGGCGGGAGTGCAGGTTACGCCCGATGGGGCGGAATTTCTAGTTGCGCCTGATGCCAGGCGGTTTCATCTGGTTACGTCCCATTCAGGCGTAATTAAACGTTACGCCCCATCAGGCGCAGTTATAAATACCGCCCGACTCCTGGCGTAATCACAAATTACGCCTGATGCTGAATGGGGAACAACTACATAGTACGCCTGTTAGTCATGGGTCATATGGCGTAATTTAAATGTACGCCCCATTCTTTAACTCATTTCATCTGTTTTGGAAATTATGTATAATACAGGGTAGTCTGATTTCATGTTCTTTTTGAAATTTTGAATTCCAATCGTCTAATACCACTCTTGATCAAAATTCAAGATCCAAAGAATGAGACAAAAATCTGATTATGAGTTTTTGGGAGGAGTGAAACACAGAAAAGGGTTGCTGTTTGATTTTGACAACATTATGTATGGAAGATCGGGGTTTTTATAAAGAACAATTTTTTTTCGTTTAATGATCATCATGCATGCATCCAGGTATTAGGTAGTGTGATTAAGTGGGTCAACTGGAGTAAGTAGTTGTTTCTTTATTATATCAGGCATCAGCTGTCTTGAGCCAGGAACTCTATTTTGTATCATTACTCGACGGGCCTCTTAAATAGCCATCGGCAAGGCTAAACATTCACCGTACTAAATCGCAAGTTTTGTTTACGCCACATCAGGCGAAATGTTGAGATTACGCTCCATTGGGCGTAATTTGGGATCACGCCCCCATCAGGCGTAGTTTCAAGTTGCGTCTCTCCATGGGATGGTTTTATATATTACGCCCCATATCAAGCGTAATTTATACCTACGCCCGACACCAGGCGTAATTCATACTTACATCACACCCAAGCGTAATTTATACCTACGCCCTGTATCGGACGAAACTGTGTAACTCCGCTCCACCAAATTTACTCCTCCACCGAAGCGTCCCTCGACGGACTAAACCAAATTATCTTACTTTTTTTAGTCTTTAGTCTTTAGTTATAGTCCCATGACTGCAGTTGCTCTTAGGGCTTATGCTTCGGGAGAGGTGCCAGACATCAGAGGGTAGGTGCCTGTTGAGTTGCTTCACAAAATGGTATTTATAAGACCTCTGTGGGCTTCTATGAATTGGCAGTAGATATAAGTAAGTTTAATAAGGTTTTATGTGGGATTCAGTGTCATTGATTTTGCAGTTATTTCTTTCACCTTGGATCCTTGGTTTTGTTTATATCACATTCATTTGCTAAAGAGTACTTTAAAATTTGCAATTCGTCCTTAAGAATCTGTTTGCTTCAATGCATTTGTTTGCATCCTTTGAAAATGTGTAACTTTTCCAGTTTGTCTTAGATTCAATGTATTTGTTTGCCTCACTGAGAATCTGTTTGATTCGTAATTTATAGCAGAATGGCAATATCATTTATATTATATGGTTATTATGCAGGTGACAGACATAAAACGGTTGAACAATATGATGAGTGAACACGGAATATACTCAAGGAAGAGGTTGCTAATCCCGGTTTGCAACCCGGAAATTCTTCTAAATGGGACATGTTACATTGAGATAGATGCCCATGCAAAAAGGGAAGTTGCTGTTATTTATTTGGATGGTGAACCTGATCCTGAGGGAAACCACAACTGTTTATTGGACAAGGCAGCCAGTGGTAGTAGCAGCAGAGGTAAGAGAAGGGTTCTCGAGTCCATGAAGAGAAGTATGCGAGTGGATGATGGGACTGTGGAGTACTACTGGTCTATTACGAATGGCAACCCTCGAGCTGCATTTTCAGAGTTCTCGGAGGATCTTAGGTGGGAGCACCAGTCTGGATTACTCTAGGTATATGGTACACTGGACAAAGTGAGTGTCCTTCTGAGCATATTATAGATAAATTAAAAAGGGTGTAGTATACTATTTGATCTTGTCGGGCCAAAAAAAAGTCCTACAATTGATGGAATTCTTAAGTGAACCAAGGAGTTAAATACAGTTCTGTACCAGCGTGTAGATAATATTACACGTACATGTGAAATAAATTGCTGACATATCAGTGGTCTATCTGTGATTAAAGATAAATTCTGTTATTTGTTTTTGGTCGCCGCTCTTGCTAATTTGTTATCCCATATTTCAGTATCTGGACTGGAATAAGTACAGAGGTTTGGAAAGGGCTAATTTGTTGTGATCTCAATTATTTCGACAATGACGACCTAAGAGTAAATATTCTGCAAGTGCAGTTGCGGCATCATCACATCTCCTCCGTGGCTATTAGCATTATGCAATGACTAAGTGAAAATTTATGAGGGTTCCTTTCTCTTTTAAAAATCCATCAATAAAATAAAATAATTGTTGTAGGGCTCACAGCCCATAGGTGTGCGGCCCAAAACATGTCTTTTGGTTTTCCCATCTCCATGTATATACATGTATTATATCCATGTAACCTAAGAATTCTAATCAATGGAAATCCTTCTCTTCTTTCTCTCCTTCTTTTTCCCCTATTATTCTACTACAAAACGTTATCATGTCCGATGCTCTAATCGCATAGCTAAATTGAATTGGTAGATTTTTTTTTTCTACATGGATTAACGTCAAGCTAATTTAGAAATTGATGAAATCAAACAAGATAAGTTAGATCTATTTTGTCAAATTTTTTTTCCCCTGTATTCTTTTAATTTCGGCATAGTCTGTTCTATATCACGACTAATATCATCATCATGATTAATGGAGGAGTGATTATATGTTAATTTATATTATAACCTATTAATCTATGGGTATGTTAAAACTAATATAATATAATATAATATATATTCGTAGGGTACCCATATTCATATGTTTGGGTGAATGTTGATTCGAGTATGTGCTGGAGTTGATCACAACTTTGGTGCGGCGGATGATTGTGTCCAGTTCGCGTCAGTTATAATTCTTGTTTAGGAACGGAGGAGAAGGGAGAACGTCAGGGAGAAGAGGAGTAACCAAACCGGTCGGTCCGGTTCTATCAACCCGGACAGGTCCAACCCATTCCGGTCCAACCTGTTCCGGTCTTGTTTTCCTGTTTTGACTGCTTTTGGGACGTGCACACCTAAGGCTACCCCGGTTTTTTCAAAATACAGCAGGAACCAAAATGCGAGGTATGTAACTAATGTGGGTTTTTATATAAATATTTGTTGGTGTTTGAGGAAAAACAAAGGGCAAGAGAGATTCTATTGATGGGGCAACCGCGTTATTACATAGCATAGTATGCTTTATATACAAGTAATAAGAGAACCCTATATACTATAATGGGCCGCACATACATGGGCTACAAGCCCTACAACACTCCCCCTTGTGCGGTTCAATGACAAAACTTTATACATAGTGCTTCACATATAGTGCTTTGAATGTAGTTCTTCAAATGTCGTTCTCTCCTTAATGACTTGTGCCGAACTCAATTTCCTAACTAAAACTTTGACAAAGAAAAACCCAGTGGGATAAAACCTTGGTACACCTCTTCACATGTAGTACTTCACATGTTGTCTCTTACCTTACATGTAGTTCATCACATGTAATACGATCTTCATAGATCGATGAGTCTAAGTTGATTGCCTCGTTAAAACTTCGCCAGGGAAACCCAGAGGGACAAAACCTGAACTAAAGAAAAAGAGTACAATATTAAGCAAACTTAGAACATAGTTGGACTCGAATATGTTGCCTCATTAAAACCTTGACAAGGAAAACCCAGAGGGATAAAACATTGACGAAGGGAAAAGAGTACAACGTGACAAATACAAGTAAAGGTGATCTATTGCAGATGATCACTTTGCTCCGTTGTAGTTGGCTAGTTGCTTCACAACTTCTAAGGCAGAAAATCCTTGTGGGAAAGACAATAGCCTTAACTTGGAAATTATATTCCTGGTGTTTGTTGTTGTCTCATTAAAAACCTTTCCGAGTAACAAAACCCTATAGGAAAAAGCAACATCGGTGAAGGAAAGGAGTTCAACACACTATTAGATACTCCCCCTGATATCAGACAATTTTCATTAGTCTAATGCAGTCATAAGAAGTTTATCACACTTTACTTTGGTGACTTGAATGTTTATAAGACCTTATTGTTGATTCTGGAAGTTACGTTGCTTAACAGACTATCACGTTTCATTTCTTTGATCAGATATTTTCAGTAATATCAATGCGATCTTTATGTCTTCAATGTTCAACATACTTGATGTTTTAAGTGTAGTCTCGCTAAAAACCTTGTCGAGTAACAAAACCCTTTGGGGAAAAACTATTCTCGATCGAAGGGAAAAAGAGTACAACACAGCTTCAATTTCGAAGTAAATTATGTCGACATCATATCCTTGGATCCTCCCCCTGATGTCGGCATCTCCCCCTGATTACTTTCAGAGTTGTTCCACACAGTTTCTTTAGTCATGTACTTTTCGAAACTGAATATCAGTAATAACCTAGAAAATAATCTACCATATCTCCCTTTGATTACTTTCGTTCGGGAAGAGATTATTGTTCCTTCATAATCAATAACTTTTGGATTGCACTTTCATTAGCATTCCTTTTTATGTCTTTGTAGGGATAAAACAAATTTATGTCAATGGTTATTTTTAAGTACATGATTACATTCACTATATCATTCCAATGACGTTGCGTTGGCGCGTAGCTATATCTAGCTAACAAGTTCCCTGAGGATGTAAAATTTAATCGAGTACATTATTATACTAAGTACAACAATGCGTCTATTGTACTTATATATGGGAATTTCATCTCCCAACACATTTTCGTCCTATTCCTTTGGACGAAATGGTTACTTACTTACATTTGAACCTCGACTAATCATGGGAGTGCTATCAGGATGCATGTCTTTGTTAAATTTCCTGAAAACTTTATACATATGCAAACTGGTGGAATAATATACCACAAGCTCAGCATTCGATCGAGCTTTCCCTAGATTTTTCATCTCCAATTCGGATTTTAAATAGCTTTTAAGGTCTCTTATTACATCAAGAGTACACATCATGTTTGTACCATCAACATAAATAGCCACAATTCCAAATCAGGAACTTTCTTATGAACACGCAAGGAAAAATAACTTACTTTTTTATCCCCTCCAAATCAAATAGTCACTTAGACAGGTATACCACTTCTGCCTGATTGTTTCAATCTCTAAGTGAATGTTCTATCTAATTGTAAACGCACTCTGTGGTTTAGAGTTACTTGATTTGGGAAACAAAAGTCAATCAAGCACTTTTGTAAATATCTTATATCTCTTGATTCTTTCAGAGATATGTAACAACCACATACAAATGCTGCATTTCAAGTCCTTTTGAAAATTACCAAGCTGACTAAGTAGCGGAACTGTATAACGTTCATTACAAGAGAACAATTCCAGGGCTTTGTGAGACACCTTGCGCCACAAGTCGAGTCTTTGTACTTTAAGACTACTTTATTCTCACTATGCTTTATGACAAATTAATTATGTATGTCCAATAGGCTTTACACTTGGTTGGTTAGCACTACCATACCAAATACCCATATATTTTCCAAAGAACTAAGTTCTACCTGGATTGTGCAAGCCAAATATGCTATTTATTTGAAATTAATCAAAATAAAGCATGGTTCAATCTCTTTGTGCTCTACTTCTGGAGCAACTATTTATGGATTATATCATCACTGTGCATGCATGATCCTTCCATTGACTCATGTGCATTCTCATAATCCGTCAGGATTATATTGTTCTCTAGAATCATTTAAAACTTCGGAGCGTCCTCCAGTTTGATTCATAGACAATCTTATGAGATGATTTCTGATGATATAAATAAGTTGTGCCTTACTCACCTACTTCCTTTCTAGGTGAGGATTGATCGAACCAAGTGGTCTCTCCAACTTCCTTTATGGAGCCACGGCCTCAACCACACTTCCACTGAGTGTAGTTACAACACCTTAGTCTATGGTGTATATCCTGTATTGAGGATTTGTAACTTTGCAGGTAGGTTTGCAGCTGGTATGTGTGACCTCATCACTTTAGCAACATCAGTGTACATTCTGAAAATCGAATATTCTTTATCACTTCACATTTACATTTTTGGAGTACAAGAATCAATATGAGACATAGTGGGAACACACCACGACAATTCCTGTCGTTCCCTTAGAAAATTATTTTTATTATCTCCCCCTAACGACGGGAAGACTGTCTCATTAAAGTGATAACCCGCAAATCTAGCGGTAAGAGATCTCCTGCCAAAAGTTTTAAAATGCGGATAATTGTTGGGAACTCATTTCCAACATAACTACTTAATAGTTTTGAAGACCCATCATAGTTCGATGTGGAGTCGTAATGGCACATATATAGTGCAACCAAAAATGCGTAAGAACACAAATGTCAGGCTTAAATCCAGTTACCAACTGGTACGCATAAAAGGTTGACTAATATTGGGTTCTAAAAACGAATTAGGTAAGATGCGTGTAATATTGCATATCCCCAAAGAAATAAAGGATAGGTTGGTACGCATAACCTATTCCTTAGGCACCATCTGTAAACTTTGATGGTAGCCTCTGCGAGACCATTGGGTATAAGATGCTCTATATTGATCCCATTAGACATACAATATTCATCAAGTCCTTTTGATGTAAATTCTCTAGCATTAATAAGGGTGGTGAGCCTTTGCACTTTGTATCGTGTAATATGTGCTAAGAGTTTTATTTTTAAACGCAAATTTCTTTGGAACTAAAACTAGTCCAAAATGTCAAAACATTCACCAGAGCCATAAGTTACTTTAATGGTCCGCATTCTGCATGAATATTTTTCTAAATTTCACCTTGTTTTCTTTGTAATATGGAATTTTTACCATTTGCATCTTAGGATGGTCTCGATTCTGTTTTTATGAAGACTTTGTAAAAATGAGTGATATGCTCTTTTACTTAAAAGCATAATTGGAGGGAGGAGGGGGTTGTGCATCTAGTACTTTAGAAAACACTTATTGAGGGATATGTCATTACTTCGCATTCTGTCAAAATTGTTCTCATTTTTGTTCACTCAAATAAAGTGATGTTCGCATGAGTCCTTTCAAAACGATCATCATGTCACAACCAAAGTTTCCTTATGGTTATGCCCAAAGCCTGTGTGAGTCAATTTCCAACATTTCATCGTCGGAGTCAATATGATTCAATAATCCAAATATTATAGTGAATTACATTGCATTAGATTAACTCATTAGTTTCTCTAAAATATATTTCCTTCCAAATATATTAGAGGCATAAAAGATGTAATCAATTACATTCTCATCACTGTGAGTTTCCATATGATATCCACTCTCATGGGTTTCTTTGGAATTTAACAAGGTGATTAGCTCTCAGTACATATAGAGATTTTGTGACTTTGTTTCATCTTGGAAACAAATTTTGAACAATGCTTCGTTCAATGATCCAATCATCGTAGTCATATTATAAGGAAGTAGTTCAATCAACTAGTTTAAATTCCTTAAGATAATGGAAGAAAAACAATTGTGAGTTAGACACTTGGGTCTTGAGAGTTTTAACAGGTGGTGTGGCCTTATTACGTAATAAAAGTGGGATTCAATTCAAGTACTTTAGAGTGAATATATATTACGTGTCACCCAATATATCTCAAGTTCTTTAGAGAATTTATGTCTCTTGTTTTCATTCCATAAGTACAAACATTGGATCCAGTTCAACTGAATAAGATAGTCAATTGGCTAGGAAATTTTCATGTTGCCATTAAAGTTGATGTGAAAATTGGTTGCTAATATGATACACACATTACATTGTATATACCAATACCTATGACCAGGTGCATTTCCAATTTTTTCATTTATAATGGAAGCTAGAATTACATTTTAGCTTCATCCCATGATATATATGTCCCTTTTCTCATGCTTTATATATATGAGTCATTACGTCTAACCCTTATTACTTTGGGGTTCTTTCCATTTTCATTTTTGCTACATTTAGCTTAATTTGAGAAATTTTGTTATCTCAACAAGTCAAGAGCATCCCATTTTGAATGTCAACCACTTACTTTAGGTTGAATAGCTTACTAAAAAATAGTGGATCTCTTGTTTGCATACTTTAACATATACTGGTTCGTTAGTATGATGGATGAAGTAGAGAAATGGAAATTTTCTGACTCATATCACTTTTTGTGAGTTCTTCCACAAAAAAATAGAATACATGTAATAGTTGAGCAAGTGGATTACATCCCACAGAACATTCAAGTTTGGGAAGAAAATATCAAATATGCAATAATGGTTGTTCAAGTACTTCTAAACCCCAAATACATACATTGGAATTGAGTTGGTACAACCAATTAAACAAAATACACCATTCAACTATAACCAATATCATATTCAAGAGAACAAAATAACAGTAAAACCAAAACTCTTAATGGACAAGATCAACAATCATAATCACCGTTTACATGATATGAATTTATCTTAAGACAAAGAAAAATAAAACTAGACATGTTCTAAAATAAATAAATATTCGGTCTTTAGTTACATACCTCACATTTTTGGTTTTCACCGTATATAAACAGAACCAGAACATCCCACCTTATATAACAGCCCAAAACTAGAACAAGATGGGACACATCTGCTGGAACGAGTCGGAACAGGACTGGACGGGACCTGGTTGGAACGAGTCGGAACAAGACTGGACGGGACCTGGTTGGAACAAGTCTGAGCGAACCGGGATGGCGTTGGCACCGGATCTCCTTTCCCATACAGACGACCTCCTTTCCCGTATCTCTCCCAGATCTTCTTTCCTTCCTCCTCGGATTGATGCTCACAGCACAGATTATATTTATATGTTAATCAATCGCCGCACAAACAATAAACGAATTAAAAATATAAATATATATATATATAGAATATTAATTGTTTGATTGCTTGTGGTGCAGCACAGATTCAAGGCAATTTTTAACAGGGAAACAAAGATTGCTCATGGCAGAGAGTTTCTTGGTAATATACATCATTATCATTATACTATGAAGTTAAACGGATTACTATGAAATTAAACAGATTACTATTATGGGATGCCAAAATCAGTACTATAAAATTGAATGGATTAGAGATGCCAAAATCAAGGAAAACAGGGAGAAAAAAAAAGATTTCCTTATCCGTGATTTGATTCCAGCATCCGGAAGTACCAAATCCAGGCTATAATGGACTTTCCCGGATCGGAACAACGGATTTTCATTCTCCTCGGAATGGAAGAACACATAGGGCCGCCGTAAATAGGTGCAGACAGATTTATCCAGATCCAGACCATATTGGAGTCACAAAAAAAAAAAAAATTCATATTATTTGTATTTGTTATCAACTCCAACAGACAAAGGGAGAAAAAAAAATATTAATCACGAAGACAAGCACATGTGACGATCAATATTGAAGTAAATTAAGATTTTAGGATTACCTTGTGATGCCTGATTGAAAAGAAAGTAAAATAGTGTCACAGAACTAGAACCTTACCCGACTTACCCTTAAGTGAATTGCAATCGAGAAAAAAAATCAAAGATTGAGAAGAAAAGAAGGAAGAAAAAAAAAAATTTTATAGATCCGAAATAGTAGCGTTTCCTTCGTGAATTATGTAACAATCCAGAAAAAAATCAAAGATTGAGCTCGTGTTTCCCAAGAGCGTAGTTGATCAAGAATGAAAAAAAAAATCACATGTGTTCCAAAATTTTTTTGGAAGAACTCACAAAAGATGATATGAGTCATAAAATTTTCATTTCTCTACTTCATCCATAATACTAACGAACCGGTATATGTTGAAGTATGACAACAAGAGAATTAACTTTAGTAATATATTCAACCTAAAGTAAGTGGTTGACATGTGTAGTAAGATTCTCTTGGCCTATTGAGATAAAGAAATTCTCAAATTAAGCTAAATGTAACAAAATTGAAAAATGGAAAGAACCCCTACGTAATGAGGGTTAGACGTACCGACTCGTACAAAGCATGTGAAAAGGGACATATATCATGAATTATTTTTTTTCCCAACAGTAATGACACCAAAGTATAGGTATCAATTGAACATGGGATCAGCTAAAATGTAATTCTAGCTCTCATCATAAATAAAAGAGTTGGAAATGCACCTTGGTCATAGGTGTTGGTATATACAATATAATGTGTATGTATATCATAGTAACAACCAATTTTCACATCAACTTTAATGGCAACAAGAACTTTGCATGTCCAATTGACTATCTTATTGAGCGCAGTACTGCTCATTTTTTTTTCAAGATAGAACAAAGACGTAGCAAAATCTCTAGATGTACCAAGAGATAATCACACCTTGTCAAATTCCCAATAACCAGTGCAAATGGATATCATGTGGAACATCAAAATGATGAGAATGTAATTGATTGCATCTTTTATAGTCTCTAATATATTTGTAAGGAAATATATTTTAGAGAAACTAATGAGTCAATCTAGTGCAATGTAATTCACTATAATATTTGGATTATTGAATCATATTGACTTCGACTGAACATCTCAGCCATTGGCGGGAATTTTGGTTGTGACATGATTATTATTTTGAAAGAACTCATACAAATATCACTTTATTTGAGTGAACGAATATGGGAAAAATATTGACAGAATGCAAAGTGACGACATATCTCTCAATAAGTGTTTTCTAAAGTACCAGATGCACAACCCCCTCCTCCCTCCCATTATGCTTTAAGTAAGAGAGCATATCACTCATTTTACAAAGTCTTCAGTAAAACAGGATCGAGTCCATCCTAAGATGCAAATGGTAAAAATTCCATATTACAAAGAAAACAAGGTGAACTTTAGAAAAGTATTCATGCAGAATGCGGACCATTAAAGTGACTGATGGATCTTGTGAATATTTTGACTTTTTGGACTAGTTATAGTTCCTAAGAAATTTG
Source organism: Papaver bracteatum (assembly GCA_023529315.1). Lineage (NCBI taxonomy): Eukaryota > Viridiplantae > Streptophyta > Magnoliopsida > Ranunculales > Papaveraceae > Papaver > Papaver bracteatum. Next base: position 409,321 of record JAJJWX010002257.1, on the reverse strand, counting down.
CATTTGAAAACTACTAGCACATACCACACAATGCAAAGTGCAAAGGCTAACCACCCTTGTTAATGCTAGAGAATTTACATCAAAAGGACTTGATGAATATTGCATGTTTAATAAGATCAATGTAGAACATCTTATACCCAATGGTCTTGCAGAGGCTACCATCAAAGGTTACAGATGGTGTCTAAGGAATAGGTTATGCGTACCAACCTATCTTTTATTGCTTTGGGAATATGCAATATTACACGCATCTTACTTAATTTGTTTTTAGAACCCAATATTAGTCAACCATTTTTGCGTACCAGTTGGTAACTGGATTTGAGCCTGACATTCGTGTTTTTACGCATTTTTGGTTAAACTATATATGTGCCATTACGACTCCACATCGTACTATGATGGGTCTTCAAAAATGTTAAGTAGTTATGTTGTAAATGAGTCCCCAACAATTATCAGCATTTTAAACCTTTTGGCAGGAGATCTCTTACCACTAGATTTGCGGGTTATCACTTTAATGAGACAGTCTTCCCGTCGTTAGGGGGAGATAAGAAAAAGTATTTTCTAAGGGAATGACATGAATTGTCGTGGTGTGTTCCCACTATGTCTCATGTTGATTCTTGTACTCCACAAATGTAAATGTGAAGTGACAAAGAATAATCGATTTCCAGAATGTACACTGATGTTGCTAAAGTGATGAGATCACACGTACCAGCTGCAAACCTACCTGAAAAGTTACAAATCCTCAATACAGGATATACACCATAGACTAAGGTGTTGTAACTACACTCAGTGGAAGTGTGGTTGAGGCCGTGGCTCCATAAAGGAGGTTGGAGAGACCACTTGGTTCGATCAATACTCACCTAGAAAGGAAGTAGGTGAGTAAGGCATAACTTATTTATATCATCAGAAATCATCCCATAAGATTGTCTCTGAATATGTCCATGAATCAAACTGGAGGACGCTCCGAAGTTTTAAATGATTCTAGAGAACAATAAAATCCTGACGGATTATGAGAATGCACATGAGTCAATGGAAGGATCATGCGTGCACAGTGATGATATAATCCATAAATATTTGCTCCAGAAGTAGAGCACAATGACATTGAACCATGCTTTATTTTGATTAATTTCAAATAAATAGCATATTTGGCTTGCACAATCCAGGTAGAACTTAGTTCTTTGGCAAATATACGGGTATTTGGTGTGGTAGTGCTAACCAACCAAGTGTAAAGCCTATTGGACATACATAATTAATTTTTCATAAAGCATAGTGAGAATAAAGTAGTCTTAAAGTACAAAGACTCGCCTTGTGGCGCAAGGTTTCTCACAAAGCCCTGGAATTGTTCTCTTGTAATGAACGTTATACAGTTCCGCTACTTAGTCAGCTTGGTAATTTTCAAAAGGACTTGAAATGCAGCATATGTATGTGGTTGTTACATATCTCTGAAAGAATCAAGAGATAGAAGATATTTACAAAAGTGCTTGATAGACTTTTGTTTCCCAAATCAAGTAACTCTAAACCACAAAGTGCGTTTACAATTAGATAGAACATTCACTTAGAGATTGAAACAATCAGGCGGAAGTGGTATACCCGTCTAAGTGACTACTTGATTTGGAGGGGATAGACAAGTAAGTTATTTTTCCTTGCGTGTTCATAAGAAATTTCCTGATTTGGAATTGTGGCTATTTATGTTAATGGTACAGACATGATGTGTACTTTTGATGTAATAAGAGACCTTAAAAGCTATTTAAAATCCGAATTTGACATGAAAAATCTAGGGAAAGCTCGATCAAATACTGAGCTTGTGGTATATTATTCCACCAGTTTGCATATGTCTAAAGTTTTCAGGAAATTTAACAAATACATGCATCCTGATAGCACTCCCATGATTAGTCGAAGTTCAAATGTAAGTAAGTAACCATTTCGTCCAAAGGAATATGACGAAAATATGTTGGGAGATGAAATTCCCATATATAAGTACAATAGACGCATTGTTGTACTTAGTATAATAATGCACTCGATTAAATTTTACATCCTCAGGGAACTTGTTAGCTAGATATAGCTCCGCGCCAACGCAACGTCATTGGAATGGTATAGTGAATGTAATCATGTACTTAAAAGTAACCATTGACATAAATTTGTTTTATCCCAACAAATACATTAAAATGAATGCTAATGAAAGTGCAATCCAAAAGTTGTTGATTATGAAGGAACAATAATCTTTTCTCCAACAAAAGTAATCAGAGGGGGATATGGTAGATTATTTTCTAAGTCATTACCAATATTCAGTTTTGAAAAATACATGACTAAAGGAACTGTCTAGAACAACTCTGAAAGTAATCAGGGGGAGATGCTGACATCAGGGGGGGGATCTAAGGATATGATGTCGACATAATGTACTTCGAAATTGAAGCTGTGTTGTACTCTTTTTCCCTTCGATCGAGAATAGTTTTTCCCCAAAGGGTTTTGTTACTCGACAAGGTTTTTAGCGAGACAACACTTAAAACATCAAGTATGTTAAACGTTGAAGACATAGAGATCGCGTTGATATTACTAAAAATATCTAAATCAAAGAACTGAAACGTGATAGTCTGTTAAGCAACGTAACTTCCAGAATCAACAACATGGTCTTATAAGCTTTCAAGTCACCAAGGTACAGTATGATAAACTCCTTTTGATTGCATTAGACTAATGAAAATTGTCTGACATCAGGGGTAGCATCTAATGTTGTGTCGAACTATTTTCCTTCACCGAGGTTACTTTTTCCCAAAGGGTTTTGTTACTCGGCAAGGTTTTTAATGAGACAACAACAAACACCGGGAATGAAATTTCCCAGCTAAGACTATTGTATTTCTCATAAGGATTTTCTTTCTTAGGAGTTGTGAAGCAACTAGTCAACTTCAACGGAGCAAAGTGATCATCTGCAACTGATCACCTTTACTTGCATCTGTCACGTTGTACTCTTTTTCCTTCGTCAAGGTTTTATCCTACTGGGTTTTCCATGTCAAGGTTTTAATGAGGCAACATATTCGAGTCTAACTATGTTATACGTTTGCGTAATATTGTACTCTTTTTCGTTAGTTCAGGTTTTGTCCCTTTGGGTTTCCTTGACGAAGTTTTAACGAGGCAATGAAATTAGACTCGTCGGTCTTTGAATATTATATTTCATGTGATGAACTACATGTAAAGTACAAGACGACATGTGAAGTACTACATGTGAAAAATTGTACCAAGGTTTTATCCCACTGGGTTTTTCCTTGTCAAAGTTTTATTTAGGCAATTGAATTCGACACAAGTCATCAAGGAGAGGAAGACATTTGAAGAACTACGTTCGAAGCACTAAATGTGAAGCAATGTTTATGGAGTTCTATTGGACCGCACAAGGGGGAGTGTTGTAGGGCTCACAGCCCATAGGTGTGCGGCCCAAAACATATGTCTTTTGGTTTTCCCATCTCCATGTATATACATGTATTATATCCATGTAACCTAAGAACTCTAATCAATGGAAATCCTGCTCTTCTTTCTCTCCTTCTTTTTCCCCTATTATTCTACTACAAAAATAATATATATTTATAGCCCAAAATACATGTTCGGTCAAGATTACTAGATTTGGATTGAACTTAGGTTTTCATATTTTACTTGAGACTAAACTAGCCTTCACAAATTACGGCTTGTTAAAAAAAAATAGTTCAACTAAATTATTAACAAAAATCCGTTGATTTGGATTATGGTCAATGTAGGCGTTTTTTATGGGCGTTATTTGAGGGAAGTTGAATTTTAGTCTTAACGTCCCCTAATTAAACTCCCGTCTAACTCTTCTCCCAATTAAAGTCTTTCGATGTTTCACAGCCTCAACAACTGCTTTTCTCCATCTCCTTTTGTTCCTAAAAATCTAATCGACTATACAGTGAAAATTTGTGAAGGATTTCCACTTTTTTCCTTCTCTCAATAGCTCAACGTGGAAACTTCTTGGAGAGTTAGAGGAACATTTTTGCAAAGTAAAGAAACGGGATACTGCAACATTAATCACGAGTTACTACAACATTAACCTTCGATAATATTGCAATGGGCATTCGTAGAATCCTAGAATGCAGAACTTAATTTTCACTGGAGCTTGAAATTAGGATTCTGACACTAATTAAAAAAAAATATCTAAATAACAGCAACTAATTCATTGTTGGCGGCAGTCACTTAGTCAGTTTTGGTTTGAATGATCCAATCCTTCATAAAGAACGGTTGAAGATTCCAAATTTGATTGAATTGCAGAGCACCCAACTGTGCTTTATTTAGACTTGTTGAAGTTCAAGAAAAAGGTCATTCAAGATCTCAGAATTTGCTCCCACATCCTTATAGTATCTAGAAACAAAAAGAACAATTAAATGTATTAGTACGTTCATGTAGTAAATGCTATTCTCATGATTATATAAGGTGACAATTACATCTTTCACAATAATGATACGTGAATTCAGCAATTATCACATCATTTAAAAGTGATAACTACTTACATCACAGCAACAAAAAATGAAATTGATACATGTTCTTGTGTTTCTGCCTGTTTTAGGATGTCGCCTATAGTTTATTGGGTCTAATCTTTCGCAATATTTTCTCGAAATCATCATCTGAACAAGGTTCACTAGAAACAGACTCCTTATCACTATTTTTTTCCATAAGTTTCTCACCCTTCCTCACCATGGATTATCCTTAGTTATGAAATGATAACAGAAGTAGGAAAAACCATCCATATACAGTTTGGTCCAAAAATTGGCATGAAAATTGGTACAAAAATAAGCGAGATAGATAAAACAACCACAATCATACAGTCATGAAAATTGGCATGAAAAATTGGTCCAAAATAAATGAGGCTAGCCCATTTGAAATAAAGCAGTAAGATATGAACTACATAAGGATGATGGAACAAGCTAGCTGCTCGTCAGATACCATATTCGTGAAAGTCCGCCATCCATATTTAGATACTGGAAAAACTAAAAAAGGATCTGTCGTGGAACTAGGTAGCAATAATCAGGTGATAATTGCTATTTTCCACTGCATATTGAGGGAGAAAAATTGAACTTTCACTACTGTCAAGGGTGAGAATGAGAACTTTCACAACTAACATGAAGTGAAAACTGCACTTTTTCGCATCATACAAATTCTACCACGATTGGTTTCGATACCATTTTCAATTAACTGCAAACCCCAATTAACGGCCATGTCTTCTGGTGTTGAGAGAAACACCTCAGATCCTTCTACAAGTCTGAAACCATACTTTCCATCCTTTGTTTTAGTAAATGTACTCACTAGCATTTCTAGACCATGGTAGCACTTAGATAACTCATCTTTACTAATATTATTGTATATCAACACTCCAAGCATATCACGAAATGGGGTTTTATCAAGAGCTGATATCAGTTCCTTGCTTGGCATTAGACCTCTTTTTTAAAGGTCACGGAAGAGATCATGCAAAGGACCAAAATTTGCTCTAAAAAGCTTGGTTGAATCTGTATACGCAAAACACCATCTTACACATCATAATCCAGGAAAAGTACATCTATCACAATCCTATATGGGGCGTAAATAAGAACTATCACATTATTACTACAATAAAAACATCAATTATCAATTACAACTATCACATTCTTACTACAATAAAAACATCAATTATCACCACCAAATAATTTCAATTGGACGATAATGACAACTATCACATTCTTACTACATCAGAAACTTCAATTTTCACCACTAAAATCAGGGATATGTAAGTTTTTCACAAATAATCTGTTAATTGAAGATTATCAACCTAATTATAAACTCACAAATCGCATAAAAAACTTCATATCTACCTGATCTAGTGTCCTTATTTGGACCTCCTTTAGCACACTCTTTATTGGAGTCTTTCGTCCGCACTGGATTCGTTATAACAAACATCTTTATCACGTTGTTTCGTCATCTCCAACTTATCCCTTTCAAAAAGAAAAAACCCATGGTCATGATCATGATATTTATGTTAATTGACATCATTTAAGGAACTGATTTTGGTAAGGAAAAAAAGAAAAGAAACCCAATTAGTTTGATTATCACGGAGTAACTAAATCAGAAAAAAGAAAGAAAAAAAAGATAAAACCCAGTTTTGATTTCAAATCAAAAGACTATAAAATGAAAGAAAAAAAACCACACTTCCAAAACATGCATGGATTAATTAGCAATCGTAATGGTGATAAATCAACTTTCAAGTTCACGTAAGAGATCTTACCATGTTAGTTAAGAGAATTCTAGTTCGCGCATGGATTTCAGTGAAAACCAACAGCTCTGGATTTTTCTCGTTAAGCTTGAAGGAAGAAAAAAGAAAGACGTAACAGATGTAGAGAATATGACGCGAGTTGGGAGAATAGGGCGGGGCGATAATAACTAAGTTACGTGATTTTTTGGATTTTCCTAAATTTTTGATTTTTTACTATTTTCACGGTACACGAAATTTGGATAATTACTAATATACAAAAATAAGGTAAAGGTCAGTATAGTAAAACTAATAGTTTTAAAAATAATTTTGGGTTTCTAATATAGGGTATTTTAATGGTGGCTTTCTAATATAAAAAATTTCAAAATTGGGCTAGAAATATTTTCCCCCTTTAAACAATTACACCATCTACTTAAATAGTTTAATGGGGGTTTACTCAATAAATACATTTGTAGATTTGTGAAGATTTGAAAAGAGTCATGAAAATTAATAACTTTGCGAGAATTATACAGAGTTAGGCAAATTTTTTTGGAGTTATGCAGAGTTATCAAATGTCTTGCAGACATTTATAGAGTCCTTAAGAGTTGTAAAAATAAATTTTATATGGAAATATGCATGATAGACATAAATACAAAATTTATTGTAGCTTATTTACTATAGTAACTTCAACTAAAATAAAATAAATTATTATTATTTTATATATATATATATAACTTATTTCTTTTGTTCAATAAAATACAATAAAGTGTAACAATAAATTAAAATTATTATTATTGTACATATGTACATAATAATTAAAATTAAAAAGTGTTTAATCATATCATATAATTTATACTCATCTATAATAAGAGTTTTATAGATTGTGTATTCATGAAATGAAATAAAAGAGAGTAAAAATCATCTTTATAAATTTTTTAGAAGTCTTCCAAAATCTTACATATTTTGCAAGACTTTTATCAAGGCAAATGTATACACAAAAGTCACTCAAAGTCTTGAAAAAAGGTAAGTATGCAAAATCTTTGAATTTTCAAGTTTACAATGAGTAACACAAACTTTACAAGACCTTTTGACAATCTACAACGAGTAACATAAACTTTGAAAGAGATTTTAAAAGTATACAACCAATAACACAATACTTTGTAAATCCATTAAACTCTTTGGAAATCAATAAAAGTATTTATTGAGTAAACCCCTGTAAGTAAGTGGAAATTTCTAAGAAACCCACCCACATTTATACTTCGTGGCTATAGGCCAAAATATAAAATCCACTGTTAAGATTAATAGTTTAAGATTGAATCTCTATTATACGTTTTTTGCAAAGACTAAATTAACCTTTATCCTCTTTTTTAACTAGCAGAAGAAAAATATCATTTACCATTTTTACGTTCAAAGATTCGAAGATATGGGGATCTCAATTTTCCCCAAATAGTCAACAGTATTTACGGTAAAAAAAATATATTCGATTTGGAAAAAAAATAATATTCTCTTCTCCCTTCTCGATATTTTCCTTCTAGAATTGTTTAAAATCTCTATTTTATCATAACTTAAAATATCGAGTGAAAATCTGATCCACGTACCGTCGGCCAAGTTAGAATAAGGTGATAATCTTATTCTCATCCTTTTTCAAATTCTATTATTATTATAAATGTTGTAGGAGAAATATAGAGAAGAAAGAGATCTTATTCATTAGATATCAATGTAGTATTACATAGGAATAAGCCTCTATTTATAGGCTAGAGTATCAACCCTGGTTACATATAGATGGTCCGCACACATGGGCCAAAGGCCCTACAACACTCCCCCTTGTGTGGTCCAATAATAGGGATTCATATGTAGTGCTTCGAATGTAGTTCTTCAAATGTCGTTGTCTCCTTGATGACTTGTGTCGAAATAAATTTCCCTATTAAAACTTTGACAAGGAAAAACCCAGTGGGAGAAAACCTTAGTACATCTCTTCACACGTAGTACTTCACATGTTGTCTCGTACTTTACATGTAGTTCATCACATGCAATACGATCTTCTAAGATCGACGAGTCTAAGTTGATTTCCTCGTTAAAACTTTGTCAGGAAAACCTAGAGGGACAAAACCTGAACTAAAGAAAAGGAGTACAATATTAAGTAAACTTAGAACATAGTTGGATGCATATACGTTGCCTCATTAAAACCTTGACAAGGAAAACCCAGTGGGATAAAACCTTGACGAAGGGAAAAGAGTACAACGTGACAGATGCAAGTAAAGGTGATATGTTGCAGATGATCACTTGGTTCCGTTGAAGTAGACTAGTTGCTTCACAACTCCTAAGGCATAAAATCCGTGTGGGAAAGACAATAGCCTTAGTTGGGAAATTACTTCCCGGTGTTTGTTGTTGTCTCATTAAAAACCTTGCCGAGCAACAAAACCCTGTGGGAAAAAGTAACCTCGGTGAAGGAAAAGAGTTCAACACACCATTAGATCCTCCCCCTGATGTCAGACAATTTTCATTAGTCTAATGCAGTCAAAAGGAGTTTATCAAACTTTACTTTGGTGACTTGAACATTTATAAAACCATGTTGTTGATTCTAGAAGTTACGTTGTTTAACAGACTATCGCATTTCATTTCTTTGATTCATATATTTTCAATAATATCAAAACGATCTTGATATCTTCAACGTTCAACATACTTGATTTTTTTTAGTGTTGCCTCTCTAAAAACCTTGTCGAGTAACAAAACCCTTTGGGAAAAACTATTCTCGATCGAAGGGAAAAAGAGTACAACACAGCTTCATTTCGAAGTAAAATATGTCGACATCATATCCTTGGATCCTCCCCCTGATGTCGGCATCTCCCCCTGATTTCTTTCAGAGTTGTTCTAGACAGTTCCTTTAGTCATGTATTTTTCGAAACTGAATATTGGTAATGACTTAGAAAATAATCTACCATATCTCCCTCTAATTACTTTCGTTGGAGAAGAGATTATTGTTCCTTCATAATCAACAACTTTTGGATTGCACTTTCATTAGCATTCCTTTTAATATCTTTGTAGGGATAAAATAAATTTATGTCAATGGTTACTTTTAAGTACATGATTACATTCATTATACCATTCCAATGACGTTACGTTGGCACGGAGCTATATCTAGCTAATAAGTTCCTTGAGGATGCAAAATTTTAATCGAGTACATTATCACACTAAGTACAACAATGCGTCTATTGTACTTAGATATGGGAATTTCATCTCCCAACACATCTTCGTCATATTCCTTTGGATGAAATGGTTACTTACTTATATTTGAACCTCGACTAACCATGGGAGTGCTATCAGGATGCATGTATTTGTTAAATTTCCTGACAACTTTAGACATATGCAAACTGGTGGAATAATATACCACAAGCTCGGTATTCGATCGAGCTTTCCCTAGGTTTTTCATCTCAAGTTCGGATTTTAAATAGCTTTTAAGGTCTCTTATTACATCAAGAGTACACATCATGTCTGTATCATCAACATAAATAGATACAATTACAAATCATGAACTTTATTATGAATACGCAAGGAAAAATAACTTACTTGTCTATCCCATCCAAATCAAATAGCCACTTAGACGGGTATACCACATCCGCCTGATTGCTTGAATCTATAAGTGAGCGTTCTATCTAATTGTAAACGCACTCTGTGGTTTAGAGTCATTTTATTTGGGAAACAAAAGTCTATCAAGTACTTTTGTAAATATCTTCTATCTCTTAATTCTTTTAGAGATACGTAAAAACCACATACATATGTTGCATTTCAAGTCCTTTTGAAATTACCAAGCTAACTAAGTAGCAAAATGCTATAATGCTCATTACAACAAAGTAAACAATTCCAGGGCTTTGTGAGATACCTCGCGCCACAAGGAGAGTCTTTATACTTTTAAGACTGCTTTCTTCTCATTATGCTTTGTGACAAATTAATCATGTATGTCCAATAGGCTTTACAGTTGGTTGGTTAGCACTACCACACCAAATACCTATATATTTGTCAAAGAACCAAGTTCTACCAGGATTGTATAGGCCAAATATGCTATTTATTTGAAATTAATAAAAACAAAGCATGGTTCGATCTCATTGTGCTCTACTTCTGGAGCAACTATTTATGGATTATATCATCATTGTGCACGCATGATCCTTCCATTGACTCATATGCATTCTCATAATCCGTCAGGATTTCATTATTCTCTGGAATCATTTAAAACTTCGGAGCGTCCTCTAGTATTGATTCATGGACATAGTCAGAGACAATCAAATGAGATGGTTTCATTTATGATACAAACTAGGTTGTGCCTTACTCATCTACTTCCTTTCTAGGTGAGCATTGATCGAACCTGGTGGTCTCTTCATCTTCCTTTATGGAGCCACGGCCTCAACTACACTTCCACCAAGTATAGTTGCAACACCTTAGTCTATGGTGTACCCCATACTGAGGATTTCTAACTTTGCAGCTGGTATGTGTGATCTTGTCATGTTGCCGATATCAGTGCACTTTCTAAAATTGATTATTCTTTGTCACTTCATATTTACATTTGTGAAGTACAAGAATTAATCAGAGACACAGTGGGAACACACCACGAAAATTCCTATCGTTCCCTTATAAATTACTTTTTATTATCTCCCCCTAACTACGGGAAGACTGTCTCATTAAAATGACAACCCGCAAATCTAGCGGTAAAAAATCTCCTGCCAAAGGTTTTAACATGCGGATAGTCGTTGGAAATTCTTGTCCAACATAGTCACTTAATCATTTTGATGACCCATCATAGTACGATGTGGATTCATAAGGGCACATATATAGTGCAACCAAAAATGCATAATAACACAAAATTTCAGGTTTATATCCAGTTACCAACTGGTACGCAAAGAATGCTTGACCAATTGTGGGTCTAAAACGAATAAGTGAAGATGCGTGTAATATTGCATATTCCCCAAGCATTTATAGGAAGGTTTTTAAGCATAACCTATCCTTAGATACCATCTGTAACCTTTGATGGTAGCCTCTGCGAGACCATGGGGTGAGGATGTTCTAAACTGATCCTATTAAACATGCAATATTCATCAATTCCTTTTGATGTAAATATCTAGCATTGACAAGGTCGGTGAGCCCTTAAATTATATAATAAGTGCTAGGATTTTTTCAAAAACGCATAATTTCTTGTGAACAATAATTAATTCAACACTTAGAATCATTCACCAGTGCCATAAATCACTTGAATGGTCCGCATTCTGCATGGATATGTTCACAAATATCACCTTGTTTATTTTTAAAGAATGGGTTGTTTACCATTTGCATCTTAGGATGATCTCAATCCTTTTTACTAAAGAATGACTTTGTAAAATGAGTAACATGCTTTATTACTTTAAAAGCATAATGGGAGGGGAGGGGGTGTTTCTAATACTTAAGAAAGAGTTGATTATGAGAGATGCCGTCACTTTGCATTCTTTCAATCTTTGTGATACCCATTTTCTTGTTAACTCAAATAAAAGGATGTCCATTTGAGTTCTTTCAAAATAGAACATCATATCACAACCAAAGTGTCTTTATGGTTATGTCAAAACCTGAGTGAGTCAATTCCCAACATTACATTGTCAATTTTCCAAGTATTAGTGATTTACAGTTCACTAGACTAATTGACTCATTATTTTCTCTAAAATGTGATTCCTTTCACATTCATTAGAGGTAATTTTTAGATGCATTCCCATTCTCATGGTTATTTTTCGTTCAATAACCGTTTGCACAGACTTCGTAGAAACTTAACAAAGTGTGACTAGCTCTTGGTTCTTACAGAGCTCATGTAACTTTTATTCTTTATACTAATTAGGCAACAAAGATTGAGCATTCCTTCGCTCGGCTATTATCTGTAATGATCCAATCATCGCATGGTATTACATAAGGAAATAATTCAACAAATAATTTAATATATTTCCTTAAGAGCTTTGTGTAATAAGTTGTGTGGACTTATTACGTAACAAAAGAAAATTTAGAGTGTTACAATTCATGAGGATAATATAAATTTCATCATAATGTACGAATGATCCTTTTAACTCAAGTACTTATGAGTATATCTCGAGTGCTTTAGTGTATTGCAGTCTCATGGAAATGATATACTTTTCATTTCATAAGTACAAACTATGAATTTAGTTCTTCGCATAAAAAAGTTCTTTATTTTAACATAGAAAAAATGTTTACTAAACTACCATACAACCAATAGTCCAGGATCAAATCATACAAAATTCAGTTGATTAAAGATAATTAATAAAAACTTATCAAAATGTAAGTGTATTAATTGGGCAAGTTTATTATTGCCACTGAAGTTGACAAGCAGGGGTATGGCTTTCTTTTAACATATATTGAGTTTATTGTCATTTGAACTCTCTATATATCTTGTAGTTGGCTGCTACTATATGATACCTACATTCCATCACTTGTACCATACTCAGTAAATATTTACACCAAGCGTCCAACTCTCATGCCAATAAGTCAGAATTACGTCTCTGTCTCATGCTCAGTAAATACATTCACTTTGTATTTTTACTACTTGAGCCAATATTACAAGTTTTTTAAATTCCAATGAACATTCAAATTTTCGGGGAAAAAATTTCATGAATGTTTCAAAAACTTCCTTCAGAGCATTTCATCGTCTGAAATCAATATGTCGCCTTAAAATGTAGAAGTTATGTCTTCATCTTTTGAACAATGCATCGACATTGGTTGAAGGTTTTCATGATGGAAGTAAATACCTTGTAGACACAATTGACTTCTGTATCAGAGGCTCTTTAATGGTGCTCAAGTACTTCTGAGTCCAAAAGGTCAAATTTTATTCGAGTTGGTTTAATCAGAACCCAGTCAACAGATTGGTCAATGCCCGGTCCATTGGGTTGACTATGCAATGGTTAACAAAAGTCCATATATATGTTCCATTATATATGAAGTGCTCAGGACCATTGATAATAACCTTGAAACTATTAGCATATGAGCTCAAAACATATTGTTAACCCTAAAATTGGAAATTACATTCTCCAACTTTAGTGATCAGAACACAATAGTAAACATCTTCGATGATTATGAAATTCTTACACTAACTTCATAATAATGTTTCGACAAACATGACAAAATTTCAGCTAAATCCAACGGCTAAGTAAATATATATCTGTGACACCGTATGACTGTTCTAATTAGCGTTTCTGTAGACACAGTTGGATATATCACGTACTTATCAGTATTTCCATGGTTGGATCTTTATGAAATTTTTACATTAAAGCACCAAGAATAATATACAAAACATATCAAAAATATAATATAATCCAACGGTTTAAATTCTTAAACTTAAGTTTTTCAACGCTGTTAAACATTAGGGTTTTTTCTGAACGTACACAGTTTTATTAAACACGGGTTTTGGAGATTGCATCATATTTCGATTGGATTTAAATTTTAAAATAATAAGTAATGACTTATTGGGTTGAACATATTAAATTTTCATTAAAATCTAACGGTGAAATCTCCATTTTTTTATAATAATACGTATGTGGAACCCTAATATATACTAGGAAAACGAAATTTCTTTGTTCAAAAGAAATACCTGGTAACGCATCCATGATGATAAACAAATGGGATCAGAACCACGCTAAACTTCAAGGAATAATCCACAGCCAATCTTGAACGAAAAAAAAAATAAAAAAAAATTGCACCAGTTGGTAGAGTCGTGCTGATAACGTGTTGTAGGAGAAATATAGAGAAGAAAGAGATCTTATTCATTAGATATCAATGTAGTATTACATAGGAATAAGCCTCTATTTATAGGCTAGAGTATCAACCCTGGTTACATATAGATGGTCCGCACACATGGGCCAAAGGCCCTACAACAATAAAGGAATTATATATCTCATTTAGATCTTGTTATTTGGTTGATCATTTGGGAAATCAAGAATTCATTTTTTTTTTTTTTTTTTGAAACTTGGCATAGGCCCGTCTGCCCGTGGCAGCGTAGCCATCGAGCCTACTCCCCTGAGCAGACTCGGCTCATTCCCACAACAAAGATATAGTGTTTACATAATATGAGTATTTCATGAGATCTCCAAACTCGTGAGCGGAGACTCGATCCGCTGATCTCCTACTTGAGAGTCAGGCTCCTGGCCAACTGGGCTAACCCCTGATGGTTTCCGGATTCACTTATTCTATTTGTATGTATACCGGCAGGAGAAACTAAGTATTGTTGGTGATTGTTTTTGGAATCTATGGAAAGCTTTGGTGAATGTAATAAATGTATGGGTTGGCAGAAGATATCAAAGCCTAATGAAAAGGTCCAGTCACCAGAAAGATTGCAAGACTTGGATGCATTAAACTATGGCTCTAGTTTGGGAAGAAGAAGTTCTCTAAAATCAAATGTATTGCTATTGGAAACATTTTGAAGCTAATGTTTGTGGCGTAAAAAAATATGATTACTCACCATTTACATATACCCCAACATCTCAGGCAACATTCCAGAAATAGTGATGGTTTTGTGTATTACAAAATATTTTAGGTGAAAATTTATGTTTCCATCCTTACTTTTTTATAACGCGCAATTGGGGATATGGGAATTAATTGGGGGATGTGAATTACTTCCTCCAATCAAAGGTGGCTGCTAAGGGGTGTTTTTTTGGGGGCGAAAATACCAAAACACCCTTAGATTATTTAAAAAAGCATTGTGAAAAGACTGTTATGCCCTTTCCCCTAAAACAATAAAATCAAAAACCAAATCAATTTATACCCCATTTCTGTTTGAGTACCGGCACAGTTAGGGTTAGGTTTCTGGAAGAAAAATATTCCTTCATCTTCTTCATCGTTCTTCATCGACGATTAATCGTTAAATCAAAAATTTCTTCGTCGATTAACCTACCCGAATCATAATCATGCCTCCACGAAAGAAAACAAAAGGCAAACTGAAAACAAAATCGATTTCTCAACAAAAACACGAACAAAAAATTGGTTCGATTGCTGAACTCATTTATATATATACTAATTATGTGTTTCATGTACTAAACTAGCGTCGTCGGCTTGGCAACTTGAAGAAGATGTTTGGTTGCAAGTACGAGGAAGGAGTGGTGCTATCCCTTCAAGAAATCAAGGAAGTCAAGGAAAAGCTTGATAAAATTGAATAAACCGTCCCTAGTGCAAAAGCTTTGTTTGGAGAAACGAGGAATGCGCCCGCCAAAAAGAAACTAAAGACCAAGTGAACAATTGGTGGTTATTTTGTTTATTTTGATGGTGGTTGTTACGTCTTGAACAATTTCGAACTTGTTTTCTTTTGTGCCTCAGGGTTAACTCTTTAGTTGTTTGGTTTTCTTTTGGTTTATGCATACCTGGATTAAAAACACTTAAGCAGAATTCAGTTGTTTGGTTTATGTTGAACATGTCTAGATTTCTAGTGAAAGATTATAATTTCCGGCATAGATGAGTTCAGTTCCAGAAACGCCGGTACTTATACCGGCATTCTCGAAATTTACAATTCAATGCCGGTTCCCAAGTCCCGGCACTGAAATTGTTTCTAATTCCATTCCGGAACAAGAAGTTTCAAAATTTCATGTTCCTGTATAGATATTGACAACTACCGGCATGGTGATATTTTTTAAATTCTATGCCGATATTCTAATTTTTCAAATTTTCCTACATTGTTGACAGAAAACCGGCATAGTTATCTCGATTCAATCAATCTCGGCACTTTGCTAAAAATTTATTTCAAATGCTCTTTTATTTCATTCCTAAGTAATCTATTACATTGGATTGGAAACTTTAAATTAAAACATGCTAAAAAACATTCAATGGATTGCACTTGGTTAGAGATAATCTATTTCCATCCCTTTTCAACAATTGCGAAACCTTTGAGCCTTTCCCGAATCCGTTCGAAGATATCGTCCGGGATGGGGGTGTCAAGGATCATCTTCACTGGTTCTTCTTCTTTTTCAACATATTCCTTTCCCTTCATATAACACCCATCACACCCATCGATAGGCTTGCGTTGGCCCTTGTGGTTTTCTCTTGACTCTGTTAGTTCTACATCTTTGTCAAACCATTGAAACTCATCGCACTTTAGGTGATTCAAACACCTTAGAAACATTCTTACATTCTCAGCATCATCAGTTTTTGCAATCCAAAACCGGCGTGTCCCATCACAGCTTCTACACTTTGAATAAATAAAAGGGCAGTCCATTGCTAGATGAGATGGTGACTTGCAAATTTGACACTTGCAATGATGACTCTGTAAGAGAAGATTATATTAGTTATGCATCATAGTAGTGAAGATTATATTGTTAGTAATGATTAATCTACTTAATTTGCAAATAGAGTTAGATGATGAATCTCCCATCGCTTGTGAAGCTTTAACCGTGCTTGCTTTGTTAAGAGAAGGATTTTTTTTATTTTGTGTATATTTTCGCCAAGGAATGGGGGTATTATATACAAATGAATCTCCAACGGTCTTATTTCTCAAAAAACTAGCCGTTTTTGTTTTTTTTTTTATTTCACAAATACTGGCATGTTCGATATTGAAGATTCAATGCCGGTATTGGTTTCATATTTGGCCGAATCTCTGTAAAGAAATACCGGCATGGTAAGCTTATGGAAAGAAAAACCGGAATTTAGTGTCGGCATCGTTGTTCACAATGACATCAATGCCGGTGTTGGTAATTTTTCAAAAAAACTAGTCGTTGAGGTTTTTCACTATATAAAGAGAGCTAATACTTGGACCCAAAAGTCCAAAACCATTGTGTTCTTATATATCTCCTTTAGCCTCTTAACTTAGAAACCCTACACCTTAGAATAATCATCTATAAATAACTTAGTACAGTACCTAACCCCACATTCAACAAATGATATCGTTTGACTCGGAGGAAGATTTAGCAATCACCCAAGCATGGTATGCCGAAACTCGTCCTTCAACTATAGATAACAACACACGGAATTCCATGTGGTTGAAGATTTTTAACAAATTTTTTCACAATTATGGTAACCCGAAAGGAAGAACTACTAAACTAATCGAGCAATGACACGACATCATCCTAAATGCGGTGGTTGAGTATCTAAAATTGAAACACCGGATTGATTAAGCTAACCGCAATAAATTGTCTCCTCAACAACTTGTAAGTATTTTTATGATTAATTCGACATAATCCACTATTTTTGAATTTGTATGTATAACAAACATAATTTGTGCATTGTTTTTGTAGCATGAAGCCATGAAAACGCGTTACTTACAAGAAAATGGATAAGCATTCATGTTTGAAGCCAACGTCAACCATATTGTAACCAAAGTCACGGAGTACCGTACCATCTAGGTGAATCAGAGACGGATTCTTCTTAAGAAGATTGATAGTTTAGTGGTAATTGCTTAGGTTTTTAGGGTATTCGATTAGGTTTTTTCGTAAGGTTTTGTAGGTAGATCTCTATGTAAACCCTCGCGAGACTATAACTCGTCCATTAGGGTCGCCTAGGGGTTCAAAGGCTTGATGAACATGCTAAGTGCATTCGTTTTTCCGTCGATAAGGATTACATTTGAAATAAATTACAGTCCCGGTATGTAAAGTTCACATAGTTCAATGCCGTAATTAACTTCCGGCGTAGACTTAATATATATTTGAATGCCGGTAGTCGGTGACTAATATTTTTAGGTTCCTGTGTACAATAAATGTATTTCCGGCACAGTCGTTTGATACTATCAAATGCCGGTACAGTGTGCCGGCATTCACGTAAACCATAGTTTAGTGCCAGTACGTAATATTTAATGCCCAACGACTATTTTTTCAAACTATAAACCAGTAAAGTAAACTTCCGGCATATATTTGAGGTTATTGACAATGCCGGTACCATAAAGTGGAAAAGAGACGTTTTGTACTCATCTATTTAAAGCTATTTAAAGTGGATACACCTATTGCAGTTGATACCTCAAAAAAATAAAAAATAGGTGAGCTCCAACACATTTCTATGATGTCAAAAAATCACCGACTACCGATTTCAGAGAATATTTATATGAAAAAAAAAGTCTCAACTCCGATAGGGAATCAATTATCATCCACCACCAACTCAATTCCCATGATACTAGAAAAACTTAGAAGGAAGGACCAAACCACCAAGTCAATTTCCGCGATGGAAGAAGAGATACTTAGAAGGAAAAGAAAAGAATAAGAGGAAGCAAAGGAAGATTACTATCGCGAAGAAATAAAGAGAATATACGAACGTGTAAAACAAGCGAAGATTGAAGCAGATGTTGAGGAAGAAACCAAATGGATCAAAAATTACTAAATAGTATCTGATTTTCCGGAAGATCACCGCCCTCCACACCTTTTTTGGGGTCTTGTTGCGGATGGTCCTTATATGCCGAAGTTCATTGACTGTAAGTGCAAGAAACGCAAAATAGATTACAGGGATGAGTTTGTATCGCATCGGAAAATTTCCCTCATAAAATTATGTTGCAAATATAATGAGTTTCTCGCAAAATACCGAGATAATTAATAGGTTTAAAGCTCAGGCCTCATACACCAAATGGATAAAAGAGCCTTTTAGGCATTTCGAAGCTGCTTTGTTTGTTGAATATTGTACCAATAAATGATATTAGTTGCAATTATCTTGAGTGTAAGATTGTTCAAGTGTTTAATGTTTTTAAGTCTATTTCCTTATGATTAATATGAAGTTTCTTTTTGTTTGTGGTTAATGTTGTTTATTTTATCAAGTTTCTTTCACATACCGGCATTGATAAATACACCAAATTCTATACCATTCCAGATGCCGGCATTGAATGGTGCACAAAATATTAAGCCGGCATCATATTGACAATTGAAACTCCTTCATTCCACTTGTTTGACGGTTATAAACTACTTTAACCCAGTTTTTGGACGGTTACAAAATCCTTAATGCGTCGGTTACAAACTTCTCATTCTATTTAAGTGACGGTTTTGGAAAGGAAATTATTCAATCTTCCTTTGTATTCAATCTCCATATTTTTTCATTTTCTATACCAAAGACAATGGGTCGTCGCAAATCTCGTGAAATACCCAATCCACAAATACCTGTTGATGAACCGTAAGAAAGTCCTGAAGAGTCTGTTGGTGAGGCGCGCATAACAAATTTGATGTGGTAAGTAAATTATTTGTTGAATTGAACTATTTTTAGGGTTTATCCCATAATATTAGGGCTGTCAATGGGTACCCGTTACCCGCTACCCGGAACCGGACCCGCCTAATTGGGTCCGGTTCTGGGTCCTAAAGTTGGACCCATTAGCAACTTAGGACCCGGCGGGTAATTACCCGATTGGAACCGAATGTTAACGGGTCCAAACGGGTAATACCCGTCGGGTACCCGTTTATTTAACCTTTTAATCATCTTTTTAGCAAAATTATAGGTATTTTGCAAGTTTCGGCTTTGAATTTTTTTGATTTTTGATTTTTTCTTACATTTAATCTTTATTTAGTACATTAATAAAGAAATAATAATAATTTTTTATAAAATTAATTTATATTCAAGTTAAAAAGAGAAAAAAATTAAGATTTTAAGATTTTTTAATACCCAACGGGTACCCGGGACTTTAAACGGTTCCGGTTCTGGGCCAACACATTATGGAACCGGCCCCGGAACCGTTAGGACCCGGAACTGATGCTGATATGACGGGTCCGGTTCTGGGCCATGTACTACCCGGGAGGACCCGGACCCGTTGACAACCCTACATAATATATAACACAAAGTCAAACTTTATTGTTTAGTCTTTATACTACAATAAAAGAAAATTTTGAAATTGCAATCTTGTCAATTGAAATTCTGTTTTATTCGTGGTCGAATTCAATTTGAAAATCATGCCATATTATATGTCTTGAATCCCTATTATATTGCATGAGTTGTCGGCATACAAAATTAGTTAAATACTATGCCGATTACGTGTGTCGGCTTTGTGTATTTGATCAATACCATGCCATTTTTATTTGCCTCTTTTGTTAAAAACTCTGCATAAAAATCCTACAGTTGTGGCATAAATAAAAATATGTCTTATAATGCCGGAAGCTATTCCGGCAGTGTCGATATGTTTACAAACCATGCTGGTTTTCTTTCCCTAAAATTGTTGTTCACTGTATAGAATTCAAGAAAACCAGCATGGTATATATAATTTCTTACCATGCCGGATCCTGTACCGGCACTCATATTATGTTCTATTTATATGTCAGCGTCCAGTATATAACTCAGTTTAACGTATTGGAACATAAGTCTTAAAGATCAAAAAAGGACAAAGGAAAAGGCAAAGCTGTTGTAGAATCAAAATGTAAGTCTTCTCGACGTAGCCGTCCTGATCTGGCTACTGCTAAGGTCACAATTTGGGATCAACCTATAAGCGACTCAACCAGCAGTGATGATGATGATGATGAGTCGGAAACTGTGCATGTACCGGAATGAGCAGGTGGCTCATCCTCATAAGCAGTTGATGTCGGAGTTGAAACCCCTAAGGATGATGAAAAGGCACTCCCAGCCCACCTTCCTGATAAATATGACATGATTCCAGACCGCGTTGATAGAAAACATTGGGGTCAACCGATAAACCCGCAACTCTTATTTTCCTACAAAGACTCTTGGGCTCGTTGGATCTATCAAACTTATGTAAGACATTTGCATCTTGTTATTATAATATTTATCTGTGATCAAGTGAATTTAATTAAGTTTGGTGTGTTTTTACCGTCACGACAAACTACTTTTTGAGAGGTTTTTTGGTGAAAATGACACCATACATTTTCCTTTTGGCGAGATGACCATTATCCCTGAAGATGTCCGAAGGATAATAGGTTTAGAGGTTCTTGGGAAAGATGTTAAGGTAGGAGATGACTCTAAGGACCTATAATGGGACAAGATCTATGAGCTCACTGAAAGGTTATTTGGATGGAACAAGGAAACCACTTTGGAAACTTTGTACAAGATAAGGACTTCCTAGACAAAGACTATCACATTCGTCAAACTCATTGAATTGTTTGGGGATACGAAGAACAAGGTATTAACTCCCGAACAAGTTCAGCAAAGTGTCGTTGCTTATATGTTGTTCATCTTGGGCTCCGCTATATTCCCTTACGATAATGGTAATTTGGTGCATATGAACCTCCTACAATACTTGGATCCGTTGGAAAAGGTTCATGAGTATTCATGGGGCACTGCTTTCTTGGCACATTTTTTGGTAGAAATGCGTCGAGCTTCTAAGGCGAAAGCCCGTCAATTTAATGAGAATTTCACTGTAATTTAGGTATAGTGGACTACCTATTTTGTGACCATTATCATTAAATTTATTAGTTTCCAATTATTTATTTTCTTACACATTACATTGAAAAGATCTTTTATGAGCACAGGTGTGGGCTTATGAACACTTCCGAAGTTTTTTCACATGGTATAAAGGATTGAAGACTGTCCGTGTATATGAACATAATAAGGTTCTATCTCAGAAATAATACTTCGACAATACCCCGAGGCCCAATAACAAGAAACAATTAATTGCAATGAGGATGGCTTTGGACTCGGTGGTTTTGCAAGATGTTGTGTTTGACCCATATAGGAATGCCAGAGGAGTTCACCTTCAAAGGCATGAAAATGTTTCATTTTACAACAGACAGTTATTTCATCCAAAAGGATTTTTTATGCACAACCCTCTCCGTGTAATGCGCCAACTAGGGTACAAGCAGAAAGATCTTACGGATACATCATATCAGAAATTCTCTCGTGACTTTCCTCAATGCAAATCAGATAAGAACCATACTCTCATAGTTTATGACCCTCAACCTAATCTTGCACATTGGACTGAAAGGGAAGAAAAGGGACTTGTGTTGAATAGGCTGATTGGGAATTGGCTGAGAACGGTTATGAGAGTGATCCAACCTTCCTAAGAGGCCATCGTAAGTACTCGCATCCTTATGTTGTGTGCCCGGATACCGTAGAAGTTCCTCCATAACCATCACGTCCCTCCACAACTCCGTCAACTGTTCCTGAACTTCTACATCTCGTTACATTGTTGGTACGTACGTCTTGTGCATTACTATTCTTTTAATCTATATCTATGAACTTATACAATTGTACATACTAAATACATGTTTAAAAATTCCTTAACAGCGTCAGCAGATTGGAAATTTGTCAAAGTTCTTTAAGAAGAATACCAAGAAAGGATAGGTACTGACCCAGAAAGAAATGGAGAACGTCGCCCAAAAGATAGACAAAATTGAAGATCCTGAGGCAAAAGACTTGTGGGGAAAAAGAAAGAAGAGGGTATACAAGAGGCCAAGAACCGAGTGATCGTGTGTTTCTTTTATAGTATTATTTTGGTTTGAACAGTTTAGAGTTAGTTTATGTTTGTTTGTGTATCTTGTTAAACTTTGAACATCTTTCTTTCATTTGTTTTCGGTTTGGAACATATTAACTTTACATTTGGTTTGGTAAACAATCTAGTCTTTGCTTATGTTATTTTATGTGTCTTGCTAAACTTTGGAGATGTTGATTTCATTTGTTTTTGGCTTAAAACATAATATATTAGTTAATCTATATGAAACTTTAAGTTTTTTTTTTTTAAACCGGCATGGTCTAAATCGTGACAATTATGCCGGAAATCTGTTTTTTTTTCCAGAAAAAAAAAGAATTTAGAATTTCGGCATGGATTCTGTTTTCCTATCAATGCCGGTAATCTAACTTTTCCTTGTGAATAATTGATCTTTGTATAATAACGGCATTGTCAGTAAGTTATTTTCAATGATGAAAATTACACAATTATCTCTGTGTACTTATGGTGATTTTCCGGCACAAAAGAGAAAGTATATTTCTAAGACGGCATAGGTTCCGACATTGTAAAGTTTGAATTAAATCATGCCGGCATATACATGGCATATGGTTTAATGATTACAATTCAAACTTCCAAAAAACAAAAGGTTGTGTATTAATGAACGATAGATATCCAAATTACTCATCATCGCCTCCACACTTATTAACTTGAATCTCCTCATCTTCAAGAGGTTTCTTCGATAAGGCCAACGCATCCCATAATTGGTGATTCTCCTCATACAGTGCCATCTATCCCTTCCAGATATTGGGATCTATATCCTTTTTTTTAACCATCCCACAAACAGGGCAATGGACAATTATCCTTGAGTTTTAGAATAATGAAATGATTACCGTTCACGAACGCCAAAACAACTCTTCTCTTCTTAAGGGATCATTCACATTTTTGCCACTTTGGTGTAAATGTTGTGACTACGGTGGGGGTAAAAAATGAACAACACAATTAAATATATCCGCTACTAGATGCCCACAAAGCAACATTCTCATCCAATGTTGAGAAGGAAGAAATTCCATCTCCTGCTCGGGTCCTAACACTTGAGCACACATATCATCAAACCCCTCATCCTGACCAACCAATTGCTCATAAAAGCTCATCTTTTTCACAAGTTGATCGGCCATCCTCATTCTAGCATATCGTAATGGTGTCATTCCTTTACTAACCGCCGTCTTGAAGATTCCTAATTGTTCGGTCACGACATGATAGCCACAATTTCCATTTCCATCGACATTATCCATATACATAATAAACTCGCGAATAACCTCAGGAAGTTGGTTTATGTATGACGCTACCTTGGTATGGTAATGTCTAACAGTCCTACCCGTCGAGGATTCCTTAAACATCTTGATATTACTATTGTTTATCTTAATTATATCCAAACCATCCTCTCCAATCTCTACATTATCAATGTCTTCAGTATGTGATGGGAGATTATACTTCATTGGCCTACCCCTTCCCTTTTTCCTTGGAACCTCCGATACATCGACTATGGGTGTAGCTTCAGAATGCTCACCTTGTTGTCCTTGGTAGCTTAATGTTGGTACCTTCGGCGGCCTTCTCCTTTTCCTAGGAACCTACGATACATCGACTATGAGTGTATCTTCGGAATTCTCACCTTGTTTTACTTGGTATCTTAATGTTGGTACCTTCGACGGCCTTCCCCTTTTCCTAGGAACCTCTGATACATCGACTATGGGCGTAGTTTCGGAATGCTCACCTTGTTGTCCTTAGTAGATTAATGTTGGTACCTTCGGCGGCGTTCCCCTTTTCCTTGGAACCTATGATACATAGAATATGGGTGTAACTTTGGAACGCTCATCTTGTTGTCCTTGGTAGCTTAATGTTGGTACCTTTGGCGACCTACCCATTTTCTTTGGAACCTCTGATACATCGACTATGGGTGTGGCTTCGGAACCCGTCATTTGTTATTGACTTGATATCGGTTCCTTATTTGGCCTACCCCTTTTGTTTGGAACCGGCACTTCCGCGAATCTTGCTTCTGAAATCTCACCTGCGGATAGATCTCGTTCCTTAGTTTCCACGAGTTTTTCTTCACGTCGAGTTATTTCTTTCAATTATTTCCTTTGTTTTATCCTTGCAATTTTAGTTTTTGGCCTACCGGGCGGATATCCCTTTGTTGGATCTTCACTTGGTGTTATCCATGGGCCTGTAATTATCTTTAGTTGGCTCAACAATACTTGTCGGCTAGCCGAGTTGCCACGTGAGTAAGCATCATAGAATTACTTGGCCTTATTTGTATCCCATGGTGATTGTCCAGAAGCTTCCGTAGGGGGAAGTTCTAAAGATAGTTGCTTCCAAAATGGATCAATAACATCAATAGGTATCACTTCTTTATACTTCACAAGTATATGACGACACGGAAGCCCCAATGAAGACATGTCGGGACAAATACCCACATCACCCGGTTTTCCGTAATTTTTCTCATATTTCATTTGTCTCATCATATGTTTTATTTCCCAATGGGAGACATTGAACTCTATTCCTTGGAGAAACTTAGTATATTGAAGAAATTGAGTCATCCTTTCCATTGAGATTTTCTCAAAAGCCTTCTTGATCCTATCGATATTAGCCTTAAAGTGTTGCTCCATTGCCTCGGTGACCGTAACCAGGTTTCCTTGGCCGGACTGGATGAGATCTTTAAATATCCCATGAGAGGACTCCGCTATACTAGTTGCTTCATTCCCGTAATGTCTATAACGATTTATCCATGCAGGCATAAATTTTTCCTTGAACTTATCCAACCAATTATCCCGACAATATGAGACGACACTTGGATACACTTCGTTATATTTGGTAATAAACATGTTCAATCTCTTTTCATACATGTCCTCGGTAAGAGACCGATAAACTTTCTCCCAATCCTTTAGAAATTCCAACCACCTTTTATGATTTTCATCGTGTTCTTTGTCCACTCGCTCTTTAATCTTTCCTCTTTCATTTTCTTATTCTTCGGGTGATAGTTTCTCTTTGCGAACATCTTCCTTTAGTTGAGCAACCATTCTCTTCTTAATATCCGCCTTAGAGGGTTCAAACAAAGCATGACGATGTTTTTTCACATTTTCACCTATATGATATGTACATAGGAAATTTTGTGCATCCGGATATACGTTGGATACGGCATTCATTAGTGCGTCAAATTGATCGGTTATGATGACCCTCGGAAATCGATTTTCCGGGAACAATAATTTCAATTGTCGCAATGCCCAATGATAATTGTAACCCCTCTCGTTTTCCATTAAACACCAAGCCAATGTGAATGTTACCTTGTCCGATGTTTTCCCCACGATGTTGAACAACGACATGTTGTATTTGTTTGTCTTGCAGGTGCAGTCCATCATAAGAAAATTACAACACGTATGAGCCAATTGTGAAAGTAAAGGATGTGCAATGAATATTTGAAGGGGTTTGTAGTCCGGTCCTGTTTTAATGATACACGTGTAGTTGTGATCCCAAACTCTTTTCTCAAATTTTTGCATAACGGTCCTCCCTTCCCATTCCAATATTCTAATGGTTACTTGTGCGCTATAAATTGTACTTAGTGAAGAAATGTTCGTCTCATCTTTTTCCTTGAAGCCTCTGAGAATCACTCTTGGTTTGATACATGCTTTGGTCATTATCTTTACATCCTCGAATTAATGAGGTTTTAGCTTCGCAACTAGGGAGTGACCAACAAAATCTTTCGGATCCCGATGGTTATGACGCCCAAACCACACCGTACAATCCCATTCTTATTCTTCTTTTCCTTTGTCTCTTAGATAGAATACAAGCTTAAAGGGGCAGTCATCCTTCCTCCTATGAGTCTTGTATACCCTATTAGTCTTATTTTCATATACATAACCCTTTCTCTTATGGCTATTCTTCTCCTTGTATTTTCCGTTTCTCTCACAAACCATCTCAAAACGAACATATGAACGCTGGCTATTCCTCACTAAGACACACATGTTCTTAAGAGCCATCTCTTTTTCCCAAGCAATTGCTTCCTCTGGAGATTTTATTCCCTACATAAGGACAACAATGGGAGATTATAAGGTTAATTATAAGCAATCCTAACATAAAATTGTAAAAAATAGGTGAAAGTATTGTTTGGTAACATACCCGGGGAATTTTATAGTATTCGGACGTATCCCGAAATAGAGGTTTGGAATTTGGATCGATGTATGTCACAATCAAAGGCATGAATGAAAATAAAAGTGAATTAGTTCCACATAATAATGTTCCGACATTGTATGTTATTGAACTGCAATGCCGAGATTGCTCATACTGGCATTGTTGAAAAGTTAAAATCAGCGCTGGGATCGAGTGCCGGCATGCACGATAATTTACATTCGACGCCGATACTGAAGTTCAAAATATCATTAACTCCTGTATATTTTTCTTGTAAAACCGGCATGGTATATATATAAGGTTCCAAGACGGTACTGACTGCCGGCTTGTCCCATAATATATAAACCACGCCGGTACCAAGTGCCAGCATTCACGAAAAATTAAATAGGAAGCCGATATTTAAGTTCGAAAATCCAAAACTCATGTATGTTTTTATTGTGGTACCGGTATAGTTAGTTAAGAGTGAACCATGCTGATGTAGGATCAGAATATCGCAAGAAGGACGCATTTGCGAAATATGGTTAACAACATCTTGCGAGTGTCACATGATGATTTGAAGAATGACGATAGCAGAAACATGAGAAGAATGTGATGATTCTGCGAGGATTAGAGTATTTGCGAAGATTAAAAATATAACTCTTGCGAGAATATCGCAAGTCAGATCCGAAATTAAAGGACAGATTAGCTGTCATCCATTATGAAAATCCCTATATAAAGAGTTGAACAGGCATAATGAGTGAGAGATCTTTTTTGAGTGTTGAGCAAGACATTTAGGAGAGAGAAAGTTGAAGAGAGTGGTTGTATTCTTGATTTCTTTTAGTCCTTGTAATATTTATGAGAATTAATCAATAAAAGTGTTGTTCTTAATCTTCAAATATGTGTTGATTATTGTGTATTCTTGTGAGAGGTGTAGTGTAGGATTTCCTGCCAATACATATTGGCGCTAGAAACAGGAAGGAATCGAACCTGTGGATTAAAGATTGTGGAAATTATTGTGAAAGCTGTCTAAATCAAGAAAATGATAGAATAAAACAACAAATCATCTGGAGAAAGGATAATTAATATCAATAAGGATGAAAGAATATTGGAGTGCAACGTAATCACAAAAACAATAGTTAATGAATTTCATGAGAACATTAGAGGAAGGATACATAAACGAGATTTTGAAGGAAAAAAAATTATGACGGTAGAAAAGATATCTCCGTTGAAGGATTGGGAAAAGTAGAAAATTACATTCACAGCAACGGAAATACCAGTAGAAAATTATAGCCACACATCTCCTTTGGTAATCACGATAACAATTGCACAAAAAGAAAAGGAAGAATCAGCAAGATCTATGGAAGAATGGGCGGTGAATAGAACTTTAGTGGATACAGGAAGTTCAGTGGATATAATGTTTTATCATGCGTACAAAGGAATGGGATACAAAGACGAAGAAATGTCTCATCCAACATATCATATTCATGGTTTCAGAAAATCTATAACTAAACCAAAAGGGGAAATAGTAGTAAGAATTTCGCTGGGGGAAATTGAAACACAAATAACGCTCTGTGTGGTGGACATGGAATTTCCATATAACATGCTGTTGGGAAGACCGTGGGTACACACAATTAAAGCCGTAGCATCAACATTACATTAGTGCATCAAATTTCCAATGCTAGGCGGAATTGGTGACATAAGGGGAGATATTGATAGTGCAAAATCATGTTATCAAATTGAAGTAAAGCATCATGAAGAACGTCCAAGAAAGCGAAAGCTTCGCAGGAAATTGGCGAAATAAGCAAAGAAGAAAGAAGAGTTTAAGATTTACATGATTAGAGCAAAAGAAGGAAAATGAATACCCGACGAGATTTCAGAAGAAGGAAATGATCTTGCGAAAGTAATAAAAGAACCAACATCAATGGAAGAACCCAAGGTTAGCTACACTGCAATAGAACCAATAAAGGAAGTGAATATTGGAACTAGTGAAGAACCCAAAATACTAAGAATTGGGACTAAGATGGAGACAGATGAAGAAGAACGAACTATTTATCTCTTGCGCGAATATAGAGATATTTTCGCATGGAATATGGATGAAATGTCAAGAATAGATCCATCAGTGGCGTGTCATAAACTGGATATTGATAAAGGTGCAAGACCATTTAAACAAAGAATAAGAAAAATCGCAACAACATATCATTCCCAAATAGAAGAAGAGTTACAGAAAATGCTTGATGCAGGAATCATAAGACAAGCTAAGTACCCGGAGTGGATATCAAACATGGTTGTAGTCCCAAAGAAGAACAAGGGGATAAGGATTTGTATAGACTTTACTAATTTAAATAAAGCTTATCCGAAATATAGTTTTACACTACCAGATATCCAACAATTGGTTGAATCAGCAGCTGGGACCCAAGAGACAATATCGCATATTGGAGAACATAACTTCATGCCTATTTAGCAAGAGGGGAAACACCAAGAAATAGATTGGAGGCACACAAATTAAAAAGCCACGCAACAAATTATGAACTAAGAGATGGAATATTGTATAGAAAATCATTTAATGGGCCATCACTTAGGTGTTTAACACGAGAAGAAGGATAAAATGTGTTAAAAATGCTACACAGTAGAGACGCTGGTAATAACAGTGGAGGAAGATCTTTGGCATGCAAAACCAAAATGGAAGGCTATTACTGGCCATACATGCATGAAGATGCGAAGCAACTATCAAGACATTGCGAAGATTGTCAGCGACATGGAAAGATAATACATGCACCAGGAGCACCATTATCATCCTCAACTAGTGTATGGCCTTTTGGAAAATGGGGGTTGGATATTATGGGACCATTTATACCTGGTTCTGGATAAAGAAGATATTTAATCATCACTACAGATTATTTCACAAAATGGGGAGAAGTAAAAGCAGTACAACATATTCGCGACAAAGATATTTCTACATACATATTTGAAAATATAATTTGCATATTTGGAATTCCTGCACAGTTGGTATATGATAATGGAAAGCAATTTAAAGGACAGAACATAGAAATGTTACTCAATGCGTTTAAGATCAAATGCGGAAAATCAACACCTCTATATCCGCAGACCAATGGGCAGGCATAAACGACAAATAAGACAATCACAGATATATTAAAGAAGAAATTAGAGGGACATCACATGGCATAGTGCGAACAAGTACATAATTCCATATGGGCCTACAATACAACTAGGCGGGAAGCTACTGGAATGTCACCTTTTTGTTTGACATATGGAGTTGAAGTTGTGTTACCAACAGAAGTTTCTATTCCAACAACAAAAAGAGAAGCTTGGGAGAAAAATCTCAGTGCAAGAATGATATTGACCAAACTTGATGAATTAGAAGAAAAGAGGGAAAAGGCGCTACAACATATGGAAAACTATCAGCAAAAATTAGCTCGAGAGTACAATAAGCGTGTCAAAAGGCGTGAATTTCAACCAGGTGATTTAGTGCTGCGAGAAACACCAATATACCAGCGAGAGAACGGTGGAAAGTTAGCGAGAAAATGGGATGGGCCTTATAACATTAAAGAGATAATTGGAAACGGGGCATATAAATTGATGGATCCTGAAGGTAGAGATATGGGTCAGAGGCTTGGTAGACAATGGAACAGATTATACTTAAAAAGATATTACCCATAAGATATTTTTCGAAGAAATGAATTGCGAAATAATGTATGCTTAAAATGGAATGAATGAATACAAAGTTTTATGAAAAAGAAACTGCGAGATTGCACATTATCAAAAACAGAATGAAAATATGCGAAAATTTCGCAAGAAATGATCTTTAAGATCCAGAATGGGACGAACCTTTATGGCGTACACCCTAGTTTGCGAATAAAATTTCGCAAGAGGCAAATGTAAGACCTAAAGTACGTCATAGAAGGGGGTATATGTAACATGACTCAGCGAAAAGGTTACACCACTGTTGGAACCTGAGTCATGGAGATTTGGGGTCAATGAAAGCCTATCCAGGAGAGACACCTTGGATTCTCAATTTGAGCATATGACTTGAATTGGGCGACTAAGGTAATAAGAGCTCTCCTAAGGGGTGCAGAGTATGACCAAGGCGCCGAGGTACATGGTTGAGCCAAGAGTGCCCGGGGCGTATGAAACTACCATGTCCATTCTTGGTAAGTCTTGGCTATGATGCACTCGGCCCGAAAAAAAACCCCACTTAGGGTGTAGTCTCGTAACCATAAGCCATATAGGCAAAAGGGATAAGAGGCTGCGAACATAACTGGTTGTTGTTAAGACTAGATGGGAGGAGCTAGTCTTGTATGGCCGATGTACGTCTCCTTGAAAGGGCAACCAAGGTGAAGATAAGGGAGGCACCCTCCATTAGGGAGCTGATAAGCTCTTAAGACATAAATGTCATGAAACTTTTTACTCACGGGAAGTATTAATATTCATCATATTTGTGCAACATTCCTTAAGAGGCAATAATACAAAAGAAAAGAAAAGATGAGATCAATGGTTCATTGCATGCACGTGTAAAGACGTCCTGCGATTTCATCACAAGACGGCAATGTCATGGGGCTTTAATTTCGCAATAAAATTTAGGCCTGTCATATTATCGCAGTAAAAATACAAAAGAATAAAAATTTAAGGCAAGATCAATGGGTTTCCACATGAAAGAGTAGAAACGTCATGCGATTTTGCCGCAATGCAAAGATGGCAAAATAAGACCCTTACTTAGGAAGGAAAAATAAGACCACATAATAAAGTAAATTCTTTATATAAAGTACTAATCATTTTTCATGCAGATCATATATTGCAAGAAAGATAATGAAGGGCAAGTATGGGAATTGATAAATAAGATGTCATTATCTTTCTCGCAAGATCTTTCTCGCAAGTTCCAAAGGAGGTCTAAAATACATTGTTCGCAAGAGAAGAAGGAATAATTCAAGAAAATAAAATCAGAACTCAGACTTCAATATCCTCTTCGCCATCTTTATTATTAGTATCCTCGCGAGCCTTATTATCTCCACCTGCTTTATCACCTTTGTCAATGTTCTCCTCATTCTGATCGACTCTAGTTTCTTCCACATTTGACTTATCACCAGTAGTTATTTCATCACCAGCATCTCTTTCTTTATTATGGACTTCTTCTTCTTCTTCTTCTTCTTCTACATATTCTTGGGAAATATTATCTTCATCATTTCCATAATCAAGATCACTATCAATAGCCCTAGGAATTTCATCTTCATCTACTTCCAAAGGTTTCAGTGATACCGGAGAAAGAGATTTGGACAGCAGAACCTCATTCACAAGAACTTCAACACTGAGATAAGCCTGGTGAAGGAAAGCTCTGTCACGGTTTCAAATTTTCATATCATTGAAATATTCAAGATAGTCATACTTTCTTTCTGCTTGATCGCGAGAGCGGGCAAGGTGAGCAGCAAGTAATCCATTTTCTTTGCGAAGCTTCGCAAGCTTAGAGTCCAAGGAAGTAACAAAAGATTGAAGCTTTCTTTCAGATTCTGCAAAAAATAAAAATTATTCAGGCGAGCACTTCGCAAGGAAAAAAAATAATTAAACATATTTGAGGCAGTCAAAATGACTACCTTCCTTTTGAGATATTATATTTTGAATTAATGCTAAGCAAGCATTCTCCCAATGATTCATGGCATCATCAAATTTATCTCCAACTAGACCTTTTAGACGATATTTTAGTTTCTTTTCTTTAGAAATGAGATAAGTGTTTTCCTTCGCAAGTGAAGAGCGAGATTCTTTTAATTTGGAATATTGTTCTTGAAGCTGATTGGCCTTTACACTTAAAGTTATTCTACCTTGAATGAGTGTATTTTTCTCAGCAATGGATGATTCGGTTACTTCTTTAAGTTCATTTTTCAACGAATGAAGAGATTGTTCTTGATTATCACATATTTTCTGAAGAGCACGTAACTTCTGCGAAGAAATCGCCACCAAATTTAAAAGCGTACGTTTTTCCTGAGATAGAGTTTTATTTTCATCCAATAAAGTTTCCATCTCTAAGTTAGCTTTAGTCAAAGAATAAGAGAGGCGAGATATTTCGCTACTTAATGAGCTTTGCTCTTGAACTAATTGAGTATTCTCCTTGGTAAGATTATCTATTTGATCAACGGAATATGTATGAAGATTATCTAATCGGTTATATTGATCCATCCAACTATCTCTATCAACGCGAATTTCTTCAGCAGCAGATTCAAATTGAAATCTCTCCATTATTCATTTCTGGTTTAAAGCTTAATAAATGAAAATAGAATTTAAGAATGAACAATATGGAAAGAACAAATTTGTTAAGAGGAAAGCTAAAAACGGAGATAAGAAATTCATACATTTTAATTTATTATTTTTCTTGCGAAGAAGTTCACAGTCTAAAGAAGCATTCTGAAACTTCTGTTGTTCAAGGCGAAGATTCTCCTTCAAAGCTTCAACTTCTTTCTCTAAGAGTGTTTGCGAAGCTGTCCTATCAGAACTAAGATATTTACCTAAAATTTCGCAAACACCAGATTTGACAGGGTCCATGGATGATTTCTTGACATCAATTAAAAGATCAGATAAAACCTTGAAAGCAAGATCCACTCCGTCCGCAGTTTCCTGGGAAAAGGGGAGAGACTCAGATGAAATAGTAGTAACAACAGAAAATTGATGATTGTCATTTTCTGTTAAATATATATAGTTTGAAGATAAAGTGTGAGGCAGCTCAGTGGTTGAGATTATGATGGAATGAATTTGAGAAGTAATGGTCGCAGGAGAGGAGGAAGTTTCATTCGCAACAGGTTGTGAAATGGGAATTTCATCTATAGAAGGATTAATTAAAGCATCAAAGTTTATTATGATATTTTCGCAAACAAGAAGTAGAGGATCATCTTGCGAAGAAGAAACTGGAAGGCCAAGTTTGGGAAAGGAAACAAAAAAGTCAAAAAATTTAGGTGGGCGAGACTTCTTGCTAGGTTTAGTGGCATTTCCATCCCCCTGCGAATCACAACTGGGATAAGAAACAGAGGCAACAATATTGTTATTAAAAAGATCCATGTTTCTTACTACCTTGTCATTCGCAGAATTTCACTTTCTCGCAAGAATCTTGGGATGTGATCCTTTGGGAGCATTAGGGTTTTGAACTATAAATTTAGTACTGGAAGTGTTTTTGCTGAAACAGAAACAGTATGGGAATTACATAAAGAACAAATAAGATGAATCCAGTAATATAAAATCAGTTTCAGCAAAAGAAGGAAAACTAACCTTGGAGATTCCATGAAAGCAGAGAAGAACAGTAGCAGAAAGATGAATTTGATAAAGAAAAATAAAAATACAGATGATGAATATTTGCAGAGGATATGAAGATGAAGACGAAGTAAAATAAAGAGCTTATTTTTCTTCCAGATTTCTCTTTAAATAGGCAAGGAAGATGACCGGTTAATGGTACAACGTGCCAGTAATTAAAGGAATATTCTACACGTGTTGACGGTTATGATTGATTCATTGAGCCTTGTCGATAGAAAAAGAAGTTGAAAGGAAAAATGAACAGCTGCGGCATATTGAAAAAGAATTTATCATGACATTCTCCCCTTCGCAGAGAAGACATGAGAAGAGGCAAGATGTAGGATCAGAATATCGCAAGAAGGATGCATTTGCGAAATATGGTTAACACCACCTTGCGAGTGTCGCATGATGATTTGAAGAATGACATAACAAATAACGATAGCAGAAACATGAGAAGAATGTGATGATTCTGCGAGGATTAGAGTATTTGCGAAGATTAACAATATAACTCTTGCGAGAATATCGCAAGTCAGATCCGAAATTAAAGGACATATTAGAGTATTTGCGAAGATTAACAATATAACTCTTGCGAGAATATCGCAAGTCAGATCCGAAATTAAAGGACATATTAGCTGTCATCCATTATGAAAACCCCTATATAAAGAGTTGAACATGCATAATGAGAGAGAGATCCTTTTCGAGTGTTGAGCAAGACATTTAGGAGAGAGAAAGTTGAAGAGAGTGGTTGTATTCTTGATTTCTTTTAGTCCTTGTAATATTTCCGAGAATTAATCATATTGAAGTAAAAGAGGTCACCCCTTAACCAAATATTTTCAAAATGGCAAAAATGCCCTTGTTTAATTAACACTAAAAAACTGATTAGGTTAATTAATTGAGTTTAGATAAAAAAATTAAAAATAAAAATTCAGTAGGTTAAACCTTTAATCCGTCTTATGGGTTCGATTAAGATCAAAAAATTCGGTTTTCAAAAATGTGATAGGTCGGCAAGGTCGACGTTTGAATAAGGTGCCGGCTACATTTCGCCGGCATGGTCCACGAATGAAGAACATGCCGACTATATTTGGCCGACAAGGTATTTAAATGAAGAACATGCCGACTTTTTTTTTTTGACACACATTAGATGGCTATTGAAAAATATAAGTCGGCAAGGTCTACAAAAAAACCCCGTCGGCTGTTTTTGGCCGGCAAGGTATTCAAAAAATACCCTTCCGGCTGTATTTTGGCCGGCAAGGTATTCAAAATATACCCTGCCGGCTGTTGAAAAAAATTACATTCGCCTCCATGGCTGTTATGAAAAGTCAGCAATATATGCATGTTACGACCTTGCCGACCAAAAATACAAAAATCATAATTTTCGATTTCTAACCTAATATAACAATCAAATCACACAACACAATGATGGGTTTGAGTTTAAACATCATTTATAGTCTTCTTTTCGCTGGTAGAGTCAACAATTTTTTTGGAAAATCAAAGTTGAAGATTTTTATATGGCTTTGGTTGGTGGAAGATGAAAATGAAGAAGAAGAAGAAAAAGAAAAAGAAGAAGAGAAGATTAAGAGTTGTTTAGTTTTAAAATTTTAGGGTTAATGAAATTAAGAAATGAGTTTATTTTTAAGATTTAATTAGTTCATGGGTATTAAAGTAAAATCAACCTTTTTAATAATGACACACCATGTCCCCTTGAAATTGGGTATACCCCAATCAATCTGGGTTAAGAAGAAGAGGAGGAGGAGGAGCAGATCTTTGAATGAGAATTAGGTTTTGATTTTAGTATTAGTTTTAAGGTTTTGATTTTAATTAAAGGGTAATCTAGACATTTTGTATTGAATCAAGAATACCCCATAACCAATTTTTTGGTAACTAAAAATTCGAATGTAGCCCCTCTATTAGAATGTGACACCCCAATAATAACCTTTAAAAAAAAAAAGGTCACATGATGTACATTTAGGCCGTGTAGCGTATTTTGGATCAGGGAGCATGAGCAGCAGCATCACACAAATCCAAAATGCTTTATACATCGAAGGGTGTATACTTCGGAGAGAGAGTGTGAGAGAGGAAAAGAGTGTGGGTCCTATCAATACCCCCATCCCCTACCAACTCCATCCAGGGCGCCCCTAACTGCCCTTGGATCTTCTTAAGATGCACACCGAAGTAAACCGAATCGGTGCATGTAGCATTTCTGCACACAAATTACCCCGACGAGACTCACGAGAGCTTCTACTTTCCTGTTCTTGGGGTGTGTGCAAGGGTAATAACGGGAATGCAATTTTAGGTTCTTTTCCCACTGCAGTGCAGGGGAGTCGCCATAACCCTAACACCGCCTCCATCGCCACCAAGAGAGAGGCAAAAGAAAAAAAAACCGAAGAGATGAAGAATCAGTCCTCAAATCTGAAATGAATAATCCAAATAAAGATGATGATGATCTATTTAGATAGTGAATAACACATCTGGTGGTTTCCCCTTATTTGCAAAACCACCAGATGAAACAATCAAGAAGAAGAGGTAGTCTTTCAGCGAAAAACACCTCACAACACATGGAACATTACGGATATCCTTAGAGAGTTATAATAATTTGCATACTTTACATCATAAGTAATTCTTTGAGGAGCATGCAAATTATGACAACTCTCCTAGGATCTTTGATAATTACTACATGCAAGCAGGTTTGTTCTTCTTATTCTCACTGTTTCTGTGTTTATCCAATTTTTACTGAATCGTAGGACCATGAATCTAGCTTATAATATTGAATTCATGCTATATTGTGGAATGTGTGGTTTTGTTGTTGGATTGATTTTAATTTGAACGTTAGGTAGGAACATGATTTTACAATCCAAGAAATTGATTTTGATTTTTGATGTATGCAATGGGTTAGGATTAGTACAAAATGTTGCAGAAGAATTGTGTTTTTGTGTTTTGCATTAGAAGTACAAATTTAGTGTCTGACCCTGATTTAGAAGTTTTAAGTTTAATGGATTGATTTGTCTGGAAACCTTACATTTAAGAGGATCATAATCATCATCATATTTAAATAAAGAAATTTCAGTAAAGAGTTATGTTGTTAATGAATTAGCTGTTGATGGGATACAATCCAATTAGAAATCAATTATCAATTGCAGGCTTCATAATCTGGTCAGCAGGATTATATATGGTTCCTTGTTGACTCGTTCCATGAAGCGATATGGTTGTATCAATTTTTCTCTGAAATAAGCTGTGCTGGAATAAAAACAATATCCATTCCAGTTTGAAAGACTTGATTACATTTATCTTCTACTTTTAATTCATCTCCATCTAAACACTTCTACCTAGGATAGGGAAGAGAGTAAGGAGGTGTTTGGGAAGTATTTTTCCTCATTCTAGTGCTATTCCTCTCCCTAAACATCTCTCTCATGCCTTCCCCAAACACGTTTAGTTTGTTTTTATAACCATTTGGCTTCATTATCTGGCCATTGTTGATATCAGTTCCCCTTGGCCCGTTCCCTTGAAGCGAAATTATTCCGTTGCTCTATTTATTCTCTTAACTTCTCTGCTCAATTGTTGCATGTGGGAAAATTTTGGGCATAAAATGAAATTTCTCTTTGTTATTGTTCTAGCAGACAAAAGAAGATAATCAATGTCTTGGACTATTTGTTTTGTGAGGAATGTTGTGATGGAGGTTATGATCCTTTCCTTATTTCTCGTCAAAAGTATTTTCTTTTTATTCTTGAAAATTTGTTTTTGGCCTCATAAGAGATAGTTGCTGTTTTTTCAGTTTCATTAGGATGTTATTTAGTATCCTTTCATTTTGTTGATATTTTTAGAGGTATAGGAATAAGCAGAGATGTGTGTATCAAAATTGTGCTTTAACTTTAATCTGAGAGAATTCTCTGCAAAATTGAGTTTTGGTGAAGGTGGGTAGTTGAGTTACATGCAATCTATTGATTTATCAACAATCATTTATCCACATCTCTAGTCGATCATTGATTTGGTCATATATATTTTTTGCTAGGATTTATAAGTTTTTGCACACACTAATATTGCGCATGAAATATGCTCATCCACCTAGGTTTTCTCACCCTCTATATTTCAGAAAGTACCAGGTATGCCCTAGTATGACCCATCAAATAGGATGTTTTACGTGATTTGGTACCCCCCTTTGGGTACAAATTGCTCCAAGAAGTGTGTACTTATGTTGTTGATATGTATTTATTTATGGGATGTGATTTTATGCACCGGATGTGTATGGCAAAAGATGAATCCAATACTTAGCAAATGGATGCTTCTTTACACTGTTTGATACAATTTGTTGTTGTTTGTGTGTCAAATTATTCAAAGAGGTATGTTAATTTTTGGCTTTGGGGTCAATTGGGCGTATGCACTTGTGTGTTTAGGATTTGACCTCTTGAATGCGTTATTAGGAAAAGTTGGTGAACTTTTTCATGGCATAAATTGATCATTGGCTTAAGAGAAGAGATATTATGGGGTGTATAATCATTGAATGAATGTGCGGTTCTTGTTACATGTTTACACAACTAGCTTCTGAGATCAAAGAGGTAAATATATGTTTCTAAAATGTGTATTCACATTTGTGGTTTTTCACTCACATTATGGGATTTCGAAGTGTCTCTCATGAACACTTTTTGAATACTGGGATTCTAACTACAAAAAGAAATCGTAAGCAGGACCAAATATGTGGAGGCATTTTTTGCTGAATATATTGGTTGAGCTGAAATTGCACATGAGGTTATTTAAGGAATGTGTATTAATACAACTAGAGATGATATATTGATATGATTTAGAAAATAAATACTCTTTCTAGGGTTGTAGGAAGGTTTTCTTTCTTTTCTCTTGATTATATACGGATGAGATAACTACAATATTCACAAATTGGATACCTTCTGCTGATTTGATACCTTTTATGTATCATATTATTTTAGGGGGGGTATCTTTTGGTGGGGTTGTTTCTCCCTATATATTCACGTGTCTGCTGCCTCTGGTTACATTTCATTTCTCTATTCACTCTACAGTTTTAACCGGTTATATATACTAGGGTCTCTATTCTCTAGATGACCAGACGAAATCCTTATAAGCAAATACTTATTAAATTTTATTTTGTTTAAAGGATATGTTTGGGTCCATTTAGATTTATGGAGGCGGATAAGACGTTTGCTTTTTTCTCTAGTCTCATGCTTACTATTTATCCATTAGAAAAGTCGTTTGTTGTCTCCTCATTTTTTACTAACTATCTAGTCTCGATCATATGTTATAAAAACGTTTCTGCTCCTGAAATAGATTTCAGACAAAAGTTGGCAGAAGTTGCTAATAAGATGCCTTCTGAAATCTACTCCAGAAATGAAAACACTTAAATATGGTTGAGACTGGATTGTTAAAAAAGAAAAGACAAAACAAATGTCTTTTCTGATAAATTGATGAATTACTAGTAGGTTTGGGGTAGAGAGGGAAAAGAAGACATCTCATTTGCCTCTAAAAATAGCATTGGACCCGTACATATTTTTGAATGAAACAAAATCTTGTAAGTATCTTCTTGGAAGGGTCTCGTTTCGTCTGTGTAGAGAGTAAAGGGCAGCTAAACTCTGGAGTCTAGAGTGAGTAGAGTAATGAGTAGGATTTCATCTCTTGAATGCGTATCAGTACAATTTAGCGCATTTTTCTTAGCCTAAGTAACAGTCTGTGAGTCAGGGACAATTTTAATTCTTTTTATGTAATTCTAAAATCTAAGAATAGATCATATGGGATCTATCCAGAATGAACTGTTCCATTCCATTCTTGGTCCATATGAGGTCTTGAAATGAGCCTCATCTAGTAATTTGTCTTCTGTGATCAAACATTTGCATGTAAAAGATTCGTTTGTTAAAGGGGTACTCGGGTTTTCAAAGTTTTCACTCACTCTTAATTTCTTAAGTAAAGTAATGCTGACTACCAGTATTGTAAGTACTTTGACAGAACGAAGATATCAATTACACAAAAACTGTAATAGTCTAGCAATTACACTCTCTCCAACTGTAATGTTCCAATTCTAATGCTTGGTAAACGATGGTAACGGCCTTGTCCTAGACTAAAACTGAAGATGAATGAACATTAACAAGAGAAAGAAAGGTAGTATTGCAGTAGACAACAAAGGAAGGAAATCGATTTATGGCGTTTGAGAAGGATTGGTAGAATATTTCTCCAAATTCTGTTGTGAAATAGGCTTTCTCATATTATTAAGCATCTCCTTAAATGGGTTCTGCACATTATGCTGGAGTGTTGACATGTAACAAAAAGGTCAGTATCAGTATTTGAAATTTATTATTTAACTGCTGTAGCAGGTGTGTTAGAGGAAGAGGAAGCAAGGATGAAAATCTACTCGATGTCCATTAGATGTTACTTTGCTTTTGGAGGCCATGTATCAAAGGACCCGTCACAGAAGGTAACTGGTACTGCCGTCGGTGTTTGTTCTTTTATTTGTTCTGAAGTTTAGAACAATTTGTTTATGTGTTGAAATCTTTTCCAAATCCTATCTTTTGGCAACCTATGCAGAACTTCCTGGAGTGCGCTGGGTCCTCCTTGATTCTTACATGGATATTAGAAGTAGAAGTCATGGTCATGGAGGTGCATATTTCTACATCTATATGTTTCTTTCGCTGCATTTCGTTGTTTGTGTTTCAAATTCTTTCTGAACAAGGATTTCAGAAATGCGAGAGTTTTTATAATATGATTCTCGAGCATAAAAGAAGCATCAATTGTTACCTGTGTGCATACAGATCCAGTTTGTATTTTGAATTGAATTGTTAAGCAGTCTTTTATTTTTCCTTTCGTTACTCTCGTACTCTGCATAGTGGTAAACCAATCTCCACAAACATCAAATTTAGTTCTAGGTTAGTTGTCATGGTTTTTTTTTTTGCGTTTTAGGTTTTTCAGTTGTTCTGTGTTACTCAAAACATTTAAGTGATCTTTAGGGTGTCAGATATATATAGGTAAAATGACATGGTAGCTGTTCAGATCAACACACTGTTTTAAATTGTGAAGCCAGTAATGATAGATCACCCAATCCAAGAATTCATACACCTTGTTGAAGCTTGGATTTGTTCTGGTGCTTTTTCATAACCTTACCTAATGGCAGTACCTCATACATGGACTACATCTTGTCTAATTTAGCTGGATTACTTTCATTCTACACCGATTCATTGTGAAATGAAGCTGATGCAACCCTTCTTCTTTGCTTTTGCTCTCTCCATTTCCTCAGCTGATCCTCAACTGCCTCCTTTGCTCTCTTATCCATCTCATCCCAATGTGCAGCCTTTTCTGAGAATTGTTTCAGTTTTTCAACTTCTGCCATCGAAACTTCCACTTTTTATTTAAGCTAACAGAATCACTATTCAAATTCAATGCGACTTGGGTTGGGAAAACTGCGATTTGATCTGCTTTCGGAGCCCTCCGGATTGAGGACTCGTACTTGCCTAACCATTCAGGTCAATGAAAATCTTCCTTGCACCTCCAGTTTCATAACCTTTCTTGATGTACCCTCAGTCTCAGTGTTCTCAAGGAAGGTAATGAACAGGGAGGTGCAAGGAAGATTTTCCCAAGGCTGATTAACATAAAAGTTGACATGCGACAAAAATCTACATCTATACGCTTAGTGTAATGCAGTATCTACCCTGCGGCCCAAAACATTGCAGTTTAATCCATGCCTGCTATGATCTTAAGTTAATGAATTGAATGTTGAGTTCCCAGTTTCTTGTCATCAGCTTTTAATGCAAGTTGTTGCACAGCACGATATAACTCTGCTGGCTCATATGATTGGTTTAGTATCCTACCACCGATATAATAACCCTGCTGCCTCATATGATAGGTTTAGTGTCGTACCAGGAGATTTCATTTTCGTGTCAGCTGACTAGA
Source organism: Papaver bracteatum (assembly GCA_023529315.1). Classification (NCBI taxonomy): domain Eukaryota; kingdom Viridiplantae; phylum Streptophyta; class Magnoliopsida; order Ranunculales; family Papaveraceae; genus Papaver; species Papaver bracteatum. The sequence continues at coordinate 367,484 of JAJJWX010002257.1, read as the reverse complement.
TGCTGACGTGGAAATTTGCTGACTAGATGCTGACGTGGAAATTTGCTGGCTAGATGCTGACTAGCAGTTTGTCTCTCTGAGGTAGCGCACAATGTTTGCCAGTCCACCTTGCCAGGTTAACCTGTAAATTAACCGAAAGAAGATGGGCAAAAGTGGAAGTATGAGAAAATAGTTGGAACCTTATAAATAAAATAGTCCTCCTGGTCTCATGTTTTACAAACCCTAATTATCATCCACACTCATTCCATCCTTCCTTAGTTCAAGTATGAAGCTCCACTGTGCAGATCATCAAAAAGAAGGAGAGATGTGGGAGTTTTTCTTTGAGGGTTTGTTTGTTGCCCCTCTCCTTCAGATCTGCTTGATTTTTCCTTCAAAAATCAGAGCTGATGATTCTAAACTCCATGTAAATCAAACAACCCTCCTCTCTCTCTCTCTCTCTCTCTCTCTGTCTATCTCTCTATCTATGCTTCAAAAAAAAAAAAAAAAAATCGAGGCAGTGATGAATCAAAAAGAAACAACCCTATCCCTATGGGGGTTGTCAGATAAATAGGTTGAATCAATCTAACTCTCCACGGCGAGGCAACTTGGATGGCCATTTTTGAATTAGATTTAATTTCTTTCAATTTTGGCAACCAGTCTGCAGCCAAGAGGAGAGGATGAGATTGATGCATCCTTGCATGTCTGATTGAAGGCGAATCTGAGCCTCCTTATCTCATTTTTTTTTTTTAACATTTATTTGAGTTTCAATGTCTTTTTCAGTCTGTTTTTTCCAATTCAGTTTTTAATTTGAAAATGATGAATCTGAGCCTCCTTTTCTCAATTTATTTGGGTTTTCAATTTTTTTATAACCTATTTTTTTCAGTTCAGTTATGGTCCAATTTTATTGAATCATAGTCCATGAATGTGTGTTATGTCAAACAGGGCTAGGAAAAACTTTATAGTTTCTCGTCTGTAACTTTACATGGATTTTCTGCATATATGTGTATGTTAAAGTCTGCCCTATAATGGTCATTGTAGAATAGCTTCTACGAAGCAATTAGGTGTATAGATCCATGTTTTTCCTGGATAAGCACCCGGTATGGGAATTAAAAAAGAAAAAAACTGATTAGGAATAGTTGAAGCTTGACATGGATTGACAAATTAAACATGGCATGTGAGTCAGTGTTTTGTTGGGTTCAGAGATCAAATTGAATGGATCATTGAAGCTTGAAAGCAAAGGAAGACAAGCATTTTCAATTTGAAAAAAGCTAAAGTTCAGCGCATCATTTTCATCTTTCGAGGAGAAAATACTTGTTGCTTCCTTGGGTTTCAACCTTGAATGATTAAGACAAACTAAGTTGGGGGATAATATTTGAAAGGCTTTAAAGCTTTTGGACTGCTGAGAAGAAAATAGGTACTAGCTTTTGAGGTTATAGAAGGATTTTAAGTTAGATGCAAACAGTATGGTTTGAGTTTATCATGGAGTTTGGCTTGCATGATTAATTTTCGGTTTTACTTGAAATGCAATGTCATGATTATTTCAAGTTTGTCTTCCATGAAGCTCAAGAGTCATCCTGTCTGTAGTCCATCTGCAGCTAATGCAAGCGGAGTAGACAATTTTGCTGTTAATACTGCTAGTTGAATTTGTACTTGGGATGGAATGTCTTCAATGACGGTCACCAAATACAATGTTGTTCTGTTCATCTATATTCTAGAGCAGTTTCTAGAGCAGTTTTCTAGAGTCTCTCTAGCCAATCTTCCACCATTATCAGCTTGACATGTTGTCCTTTAAAGAAAAGATGGCATCTCAAGCTGGTGGTTTTGATTGTTGAAAACTTGGGCAGGATATTTGTTCCTTATAATAGTAAAAACTGTTTGGTGTTTATATTTCATAATAACCCTTCCTTGCATGTATCATAATTTAAGGGAAACAAATAAGTAGATTGTCTGTCATACTTTTTAACGGAAACAAATTACTAGTAGATTGTCTATCATATAAGGAGGACGGGTTGTGTGTAGCTAGAATAGGCTATCATATCATGGAGTGTGGCTTGCATGATTAATTTTTGGGTTTAGTTGAAATGCAATGTCATGATTATTTCAAATTTGTCTTCCATGAAGCTCAAAAGTCATCTTGTCTGTAGTCCGTCTGCAGCTAATGCAAGCGGAGTAGACAATTTTGCTGTTAATACTGCTAGTGGAATTTGTCTTCAATGACAGTCACCAAAGACAATGTTGTTCTGTTCATCTATATTCTAGAGCAGTTTTATAGAGTCTCTGTAGACAATCTTCCACCATTATCAGCTTGACATGTTGTCCTTTAAAGAAAAGGCGCATCACATAGTCTTAACATTGTCACTGTACAAAGTCAAGCTGGTGGTTTTGATTGTTGAAAACTTGGGCAGGATGTTTGTTCCTTATAATAGCAAAAACTGTTTGGTGTTTATATTTCATAATAACTCTTCCTTGCATATATCATAATTTAAGGGAAACAAATAAGTAGATTGTCTGTCGTTTTAACGGAAAAAAAATTACTAGATTGTCTACCATATAAGGAGGACGGGTAGGCTAACCGTTCATTGTTTGTGCTAGTCAGTTGCTGGAGCATGTCTTTTAATTTCATAGGCGTAGGCTTTAGCTAACAACAAATTGATAGTAATACTTCTTTGCTATTGATTTTGAAACAAAAAGATTTCGGAAACAGTTTGATTGTTCTAGTTATAAATTAAAATATATCTCGTAAGTCAGAAAGTTACTACTCATTACTTCTTATGGTAATAAATAATCCATGCCTATGATGTGTAGCTACCTGGGAATGGCAACTTTGGCGAAAATGATTTACATCCTGCTGGTTATCACTACAGAGAGAGAGAGAGCGGGGTGGGACCCACACTAAACCTGCCCCATGCTAAACCACCGGGTTGGGAGGGGTTCACTCTACTCTCTCTATCGGGATAACCCGCGGGATGTGTATCAGTTCCGCAACTTTGCTCACATTTGAAATACCAGCCCAGGTGTTTAGGTTGTGTATCTGACCTTAAAATTTAGTAGGAAGTACTGTCCTTGTAAGATCTTTGGATTTGAACTCCGTAACTGTCAGTATTAGAAACAATGATTATTGTAGCATTGACCTTGGTTTTCTCACCCTCCCTATCTCAGAAAGTACTAGTTATGCCCTAGTATGGTAAAGTCCAATACTCAGCAAATATCTTTGTGCAAATTGATAAAGCTCGAGTACAAGTTCCTCCAAGAAGTGTCATATCGGTAATATGTGTTTATGTAATCTTAAGCACTGGAATGTGTATGGAGAAAGATGAATCCAATACTCAACAAATTGGTCTACACACTAACATGTTAAGGATAAGGATTTCATCTTTTGAATGCCAAATTAGTGCATTTTTTTTTTGGCATAACTTGATCATTTGAATGAATTTGCGTCAGTTAACTTCAAAAATCTCCCTGCAGAAGAGGTAAATATTGGTTTATAAAATGAAAATCTCCATGCAAAAGAGGTAAATATTGGTTTATAAAATGCGTAGTTGCATTTACAGTTTTTCACCGACTTTTGACTCTTTTGAAGTGTTTCTCATGAACATTTTTTATTACTGAGTTTTTAACTACAGAAAAATCAAAAGCAGGACCAAATATGTTAAAGAGGCATTTTTGCTGATGCGCATGAGGTTAGGTATAATATGGTTGCTTGTTATATAAATACTGATTCAATGGTTTACTGATATGTATTTATGTGATGTGATTTTAAACATGTGGATTTGTACACCAAGAAATAACTCCAACATTCACGTATAGGGTACCTCCTTGTGCTGATTAGATATGATTTGTGTATCATATTGTTTTGGAGGCATCTTATCCGCTAAGTGTGGGATTGATTCACGCTATATATTCACGTGTTTAGGATTTCATCTCTTGAATGCGTTATTAGTACAATGTAGTGAATTTTTCTTGGCCTTAGTAACAGTATATTTGTTGGTCAATGACAAATTTTATGCGATTTTCCGGAGTTTCAAACTCTAAGAAGAGTTCATATGGGATCTCTACCCAGAATGAACTGCTCCGTTCTTTGTATACCTGAGATGAGCCTCATCTAGTAAGTTGTCTTCATTCATTCATCAATGATCAAACAGCAGCATGTAAAAGATTAATTTTTATAACTTTCACGAAGTCCGACAACATAATGAAGATAGCAATACATTCTCTCCAACTGTATTGTCCACCGACCAAATACCATCTGGGTTTGGTATACATTAACAAGAGAAAACTTACTGCCTGGTCCTCGTCTTAAAACTGAAGACGAACATTAACAAGAGAAAGAAAGGTAGTATTGCAGTAGACAGCAAGGCAGGAAATATCTCTGTGGCGGTTGAGAAGGATTGGTAGAATATTTTCTCCAAGTTCTGTTGTAAAATAGTCAGTGTCAACTAGATGCTACTTTGCTTTTGGAGCCCCTTGTTTCAGACGGAAGATCACAGGTACTGTCACTGGTGTTTGTTCCAAAATTTTATAATTATTTGCATCTTTGTTTACATCTTTTCCGAATCCTTTCTTTTATATACAATCTGTTTCATTATTTATTGACAACCTGTGAAAAACTGTCTGGAATGTGTTGGGTCCTCCCTGGTTCTTACCAGGATATTAGAAATAAAAGTTATGGAGCTGCATGTTTCATCATTTGAGCATGTTTTCTCTGCTTCATTTCGTAGGTTGTGTTTCAAATTCTTTTTGAACAAGGATTTCACAAATGCACGTTTGTATAATATGGTTCTTGAGTATTAAATTAGCTTTGTATGCCGATTTGACAGTAAATGAACTATTTCTGGTCAAGGTCCATACCAGTCTTTTGTCCCTTGCTTGAGGTAGTCCCATATGCAAAATTCTATCTGTATCCTCTTGGAAGATGATGTGCCGGATAACATTAATGCACTTGCTTCTCCATACTGACTGCTGGTGTAGGTGGAGTTTGTTGGCTTCTGATCCATTCCCAACAATCCAGAAAGAATATACCTTGAGAAAATTTAAACATCCATAGAGGCTTTGCCATGCCCATGCCCATGTTTCTTTTTTCTTTATTTTTTTGCATGAAGAGCTGTAGCAGAAGGAAACGTTGTTTAAAGCTAAGGCCCATGGCTGATCTGTTGCCTGACATAATCTCCAAGCAGCTTTAGCAAGTAGCGCCTGGTTGAAATAGCTGAGATTCCGAAAACCCATACCTCCCTGATTCTTTGTTTTTACTAACTCTCACCTATGAAATATACTATAGACTCTTTCCATTCTGCTTGTTCTACCAAAAGGTACGCTGAACCTTGTCCATATCTTTAATCGTAGCATCTGATATCTTAAAACTCACATTATGAGAGGGCATGGGCCACATGGCGTTAATTACATGCTTTACCATGATCGTTCTTCCAGCTTGATTTATAAACTTCCCATTCCACTTTGTAAGTCTTGTTTTCATGTCATCAACAAGACTAGAGAAAGACAGATCTTCTTTCCATTTAGAAATAAGGGTACGCCTAAATAGTAAATACTTCTCTGCCATACTCATCTTTAGAATTTTTAAAAAGATTCTACAATGCGGAGAATGAATATGTTTTGAAAAATAGACAGCTGATTTTTGGAAGTTAATCTGTTGGCCTGAAATATTGCTATTAGGAGTTGATCACCTGCAGAAGATTGTTAGCGTTATGGATATCTGCCCTGACGAAAAGAAGACAGTCGTCCGCGAATAACAAGCGAATTACCTGTGGTTTTAATACTACTAATATGCACTTGAATTTTCACATGTGAAAAATGGACGGAAGCATTTCGGTAAATTCACAGCTACTGGCGTACTATCTCAAAGAGTTAAGTCCTTAATGCTGTCTTGGATTCATGTATTCCATCCTGATTTGTTTTGCAACTTTAACGATTGGCTGTATAATTGGGATTCCTTCTCTGTTTGGAATCCACCTTGATTTCTCTTGCTTTCAGGCTTTAGTTCTTAGAGCCAGTATCATGGTGCTCTATAAAGGTAACATAGCTCGTGATGGCCACCACCCAACAACCCTGGGTGGTTTTCTGATTTCATCTGACAGTCGCTAATATTCATGAACACATTATAGCAGTGTGCAACTGGTTTAGCTTCCTTCAACTCTCACTTGCAATTTCATGAACACTCTCTTGTTTTCGCTTACCAACGTCAATGATATCCTTCTTGCTTCTTCTCATTCATGAAAGTTGGAGGTGAGATGTTGGAGGAAACTGAACCATATTTGAGTCGACTGCGACTGCCCCTTAACATTGGTTCAGTTCCCTGCAACTCTCATTTACAACTTTGAAAGTATTTGTTTTTGTTGTCTGCATTGAGTGGAACTCATAATGCTACGTATTTATAAGCCCTAAAAAGAAAAACAATCACACATTTCAGAAGGCAAAACTACAAGTTTCTGGAGAGAAGAGAAGACACAGGAAAAGCATGTTAGTATCCTACTTCTGGAAAATGCCCAAAAAGGACCGTTTCTGTTTTACTTTTGGGGCAGTTTGTTTGGAAAAGTAACTTTGAAGCTGTTATGCTCACCTTAGGCTACTAATGTTTTCAACATGGCTGCATTAGTTTTTCAAGCCCGCTGTACGGGTTACTCGTTTTTCTACTGTATGGATCAATTACCCAATTCCATGGAAGTCACCAAATTTGCATCGGCTTATCACGTGGAGGCATATGATCCCTGGGCCAGCTGAGGAAGTATGCATATTTCTTGGTCCGACGACTGTATTTGTATGAAGATGGCTGCCTTTTTTTTTTCGGTGTCAGATATATATAGAGGTCTTGTAACTGGTGTTGCGGTATTAAAATGACGTACACTACTCACTAGAATTTATCACGTAGAGAATTTGGATTGATTTTTATATCATGAACATATACTAGATTTCATCAAGTTTAAGTCTTCACATACAATACTCACTAGTTAAAAAATAAATAATATCAAGCCTGGATTTGTTCAGCTGGTGCTAGACTTAGCCTGCTGTAAGGTGGGTTCGAATTTTTGGGTAAGGAAGAGAGTTTTTGTAAGAACGTTATTTTAGGGGCCACCCTTATTTTGGGGGACCATTGATTTCAAGGCACCCTAACCTAGATTGTTAAGGGATGTCCTAAAAATCCTGAGATTACTAATTTTCCCCTTACCCTAATTGAAATTAACCCTAACCTAATAATTGTAAGATCTAATATAAAAACAAAATCATCTAACCTAGCTGCCACCTCCGATTATCACCACCACCCGCCACACCCCACCACCACATCCGATTATTGAGTGACTAAAGTGATAGAAGAAGAAGAAGATGGAGAAAAAATATATTTTGAGATGGGTGAATATGGAGAAAAAACATCATCTGGGTGCTAAAGTATGCTTGTAACTTAGTGAATGTTGCTATAAACGGCCTAAAATATCTTGAAAATCAAAATTGTAACAAAAAAATTTCAACCATGTCAACAAAGTTCGGTTATATTATATGAAGAACATGTAACCGAACTTTCTGCAAATGCAGTTCGATTAATTCTGATCACCAATTCCTAATTGCGGAAGGAAGCTACATCTTTTGTGGATCTGTGGAGGAATCGGAAATACGAGCAATAAGAGAGGCTATGAGAACTGCTTGGGAGAGGAAAGATCAACAAATACTGATTGAAAGTGATGCTGAAGGAATCATATGAAAAATCAAAGAAAGAGATTTTCGTGGGAACCATAGAACTCAAGCATGGTTGTCTGACACAGAATATCTAATTTCTAGGTTTAAGAGAATTGTCTTTAATTTTGTTAATCAAACCAACAATGGAGTCGCCCATAATGTAGCCCAATGGGAAAAAACAAATAGAACCTGTATGGCTTGGTCTTCACCCCCAGTTTGGCTTCTGCCATCTTTGAGTGTCGACCATAGTCGATCAAGACAGGTGGAGGAGATGTAATGAGGTGTTTCATATTTTTGCTTATAAAAAAAAATAAAAAAAATTCACTAAACGCAAAACTACACCGCGGGTGCCCGTTAGAAAGCTGGTAGCACCCATCTCAATCTCGATCTATAAGCAAAGCGAGCATGCTGTCGCAGACGTGGTATGATAGATAACGTGGCGCTGGCAAATGGACAATGCTGACGTGTTAGATGACTAGATGCTGACATGGTAATTTGCTGACTGGCAATTGTCTCACCAAAAATTATGAGTCCGATTTTGTGCACACTCCTTAAAGTGTGTGCACATAACATTTTGATCTCCAACATTGATTAAATTTAGGGAGTTATGTAACGAGGGTCATGATTCTAAATATGGAGGGTAATGGGCCCAACACTTTATTAATCAACCAATCAAAAGAACATGTCAAACATACACTCCTTAGAGGAGTGTGCACAAAATTGAACTCAAAAACTCTTGGAGAACCGTGTGACTAAGAGTCCAAATTTGTTCACACTCCTCTAACGAGTGTATATTTCACATAGTCTTATGATTGGTTGATTATTTAACTGATAGCCCCATTACCCTCCATGTTTAGAATCACGACCCTCGTTACATAACTCTTTAAATAGAATAAATGGTTGAGATTAAAATATTGAGTGCACACTCGTTAAGGAGTGTGCAAAAATTCGTACTCTGTGATTGAAACCACACGAAAACCGCTAGAAACAACAAATCCAAAACATAGGACCCCCTGATGTCCTTTACGGGGCCCACCGGGACCACAAAAAAATAATTGTGAGACAAAAATTGAGATATTGTATCGGTATAGTCTACTTTCTCGGTCTGTTTAGAATCATCCTCTGAGCAATATTCCTTGGTAGCGCACAACGTTTTCCAGTCAACCTTTCCAGGTAGATTGAAATGTTTGCCTTTATTATGTAAACACGTTTTGTGGGGTGGCCCACCTTTTCTGGAACAATCCCGTAATCACTAGCTTAATATCTAACCAAATCTTAATTTATTCTATAGAATTACTTATTGGTTTATTCTTAACCGCCAAAAGTGGATAAACATCACCAGCTTAATATCTAAGCAAATCTTAATTTATGAACACGTGTAATCTCTATCTTTACAACCACCCTAATACTCTTGCTATAAATAGCTGAGCAATCTTCCTATTTAAAGTGTAACAAACATTTTGTGAAATTATAAAAGTAACAAGATTCTCCTCTTCCCACTTTCGTCTATCTATGTTTACTAATTAGTAGTAGTAAAGAGTTAGTGGTCTATCTATGATTACTAATTAGTAGTAGTAAAAGTTAGTGGTATACTGACCATACACGATGTAAAGAGTGTTAGCCTGTTTGATGTTCCACCACGTTCACCAATATATATAACATGTTATCATCACGAATTGCTCTGCGGTAATCGGAGTGGGGCTGACAATACGGAGAAAAGGATAATTTTCTTCAACCTTTGCATATTTAATTTAAACTATTTTTAAGTAGTTTTATGCATACAATTTTTTATTATGTCTAACTTTGTTTCTTGTTTTAATTAGGACTTGTTAAAGAGGAAATTAAACATCTTTCCGTATTTTGTATGTGTTAATTGGAGCACATGAAATTATACGGTATATGAAGAGATATCCAAAATAAGTACGTATTGGCAACGACTCATATTTGTGGTGCTATTCGATTTCCGAATTTAGCCGAATATTTGAGTTTTGCAGCGTTTTATTATTTTTCTGCTTAGCCAACTAACAGAAGGTTTTTCCGCGTCCTCTTGGACAGCGTAGAAAATAAAATTTACCTTTGTTGGTACACCAATGATTTTTGGTGTTAACGGTTTTAATATCGACAAGGCAAGGAATTATTGCATCCTTGGGATAGCAAAATTTTAATATTCCTTTGCCATAATAATCTCTAGAATTCAAAGTCGTTCCGCTTGACGCCGGAATGCGATAAAAAATGGACATTGGGTTAACACGGTTAGCCAGTCTTTATCAGAGGTCTTTGAAATTAACAACAATTGATATTGAGACAATTTCTTTTAAGAAATAAAGAATGTGTTCATATTTAAACTTTGATAAATTAATATTTCGTCGAGCCCAATGGACGAAATTGGAGATTTATCGGTATTATATTAGAACCGTTTCACCATTGATATGTGTGGAAAATAGTTCAGCCTGATTTAGAGAAGATATATGCACCGTATATAATATAGTGGTGAGAAATAAGGAGAGCTGCATATTTTGCGCCATTATGTGTTCCTACTAGTTTTATGGCATGCATTATATGCGCCTATTATATGCATCGACGAGCTTAAAAGAGCTAGTGCTTAATTGCACTTTGTATATGTTGTGTCAACAAAACCGAGAGATGCAACTGTTAACTGCGCCTCGTAGATATAAAAACGTCGAGCGATAATGAGTGTTGCATTTATGTAAATGATATTTAGAGTTAATATCATGTCTTCTCGTCGCCTGAGCTATTACCTAAAATCTTGAATTTGGTGAATTAAATTTGCAAAAGTACCTATGCAAATAAGTTTAAATTTGTCAAAGAAGTAAAATACAATTGTGGTAGGCATATTTTTGAATATGGGAACCACAATAATTATCGGGTTTTAAGAACCTGATAAACCCCGTACCACCAAAAGTGGAAAAATACGGGACGGTAGCATAATGATTGGTTTGACTAAGCCTTCTTTGAGCCTGTAAAAGCTCTGCTATCGATGTGACATAAAAGACACGAAACGTGCATTTGAAATGATGTTTGTTGTTGTTGATCTCTATCGGTCGTCTTGGCAGGACTGGGACTGATATTGAGTAAGTGTCTATGTTCACAAAAAAAAAAAAAAAAATTCACTTTACAGTTTACTGTTAATTTTGCATGGAAATGTAAATTATTTAATTTATTCCAGTTGGACAGTAAACGAGAGAGGAAATATGATCAGTTACCTCTCCTGGGATGCGTGTTATTATTGTTTTCTACACCTAGTTTCTCCCTTGATAGGTAGAGTAATGCGGAATTGGATGTTCTGTTGATGATACATTCACGCCTAAGAATCATGGGGAGAATCGTCGAAGATATTGGTTAATTCCAATTGTGTCTCATCTAAATTCTCACACCGAGAAATGCCTGAGGTGCTAGAGATTACTCTATTGCTAGACTTAGCAAGAGTACGCTTGCTTGTTTCGACATAAACTAAAGTCCTTGCAAGGCTTGCCATGTAATCGCATCAATTATTTCGTCTGAAAATATGATTGGAAGCATAGACGAAAAACCTCTAATTGAGGTATGCCAATCTAATCAGATAACGTCCATATTCTCTTTGAGTGATGAGTTGATATCTCTCCTGACGAGGAGCACATCCATAAAAGGTGCGTTGATATCTCATGGAGAGGAATATCCGCATGTTGAAACTTGGTACCAATGGATTATGATATCCCCATACTCTGTAGAATGATGTAAGATCGTTTATTAACTGATTAATAAATTGGTTGTCGATAATGTTCATAGTAGCTACTGAAATCGTTATGGATAGATATCCCCTTTGCAAAGGAATTATCGACAAAGTTCATATGATTGGAAAATATGGATATTAGTCCATATTGAGTTGTTCTCTCACTTGTTTTTGTTTTTAGGATCTCAGTCCTAGCATTTACGAACTTTAGTTCGAAATTTGATGCTTATAAGAAAGTGTAATGAGAGAATTAAGGTCGCTTGTTATATAACGATAACCTTGACAACGAGTTTCCTCGGACACTAACCAGGTTCATGGGAGTATGGTCTGGTAATCATGCGTGACTCGACATATCACATGGATGGTAACCGTATATCTATACTCGTATAGATTTTAAAAGAAACTTTTGTTTGTCAATCATTGATGTTGTATCATCCTAGTGATGCTTTTGGCATTGATGGTTTGATGTTCTTATGCTTTTTGAACTTATTACTCATGAAACCATTGTCATGTTTTCTGTTTGAGACATGCTATATTCCACTGCTATTACTATTCTACTACAAGATTTGAAAATATGATGAGAAAGTCTTCCCGCCGTTAGGGGGAGGAAAGGCTATCGCCTAAAAAACGATGTAAAGTATCCTGGTTTGTACAAATATAAACCAGGATGCATCTCATCTGGATGTTTTCAGCAATGAAAGACATGCAAAAGATTTGATACCTTCAGGAATTGCAAATCAAGTTGCTTCATGAGAAGCTGTGAGTGTAGTAGCTAGTGTGTCATTTAAAAACACACCTTGAGTGTGGATGACTAGTTGATTTAAAATATTCTGCACCTCCTGAAAGGAAGATCCAGTCACAATCATTGAAAGATAATGCTCTCAAAGAGACTATTAGTGGAAGATCTAATTTCTCTAAGTATAGTTCTCTTAATTAGAGAATGTCTCTGCAAAGGCCGTGGAACCTCAAAATGAGAGGATTTCCTTAAGGCATGCATGAAATAGAGAAATTTGTGATCGTAATCCAATGATTTTTGATGATATAATATTGTCATAGATGATGTTGGTGTTGAACCACTCTCTATAAGATTGTCATCAAAGGAATGATTGGTTAAACGGGAAAGGAGAGATTCAGGAAGAATAATAATTTCTCATAAAATGCATAGTTATGGTACTGCAACCAGAACACCGATAATGTGAGCTACTCTTAGCCACAGACAGGTGTTTGCAATTTCGACACCCGATAATGTAACCCCTAGTAGATACAGGTGGGTGTATATGCATAGTGAGAAAAAATAAAGTCAACTAATGGCACAAAGTTCTTTACAGGAACCTGAAATGGATTTCTTTGTAACATATTCCCTATTATGGATGCAACTACCTCTTTGGTATTTGTCTGGCAGTCTTTTAAGGACTCGACATGCATCTAGAGGATATGGTTATTGTGAATCCATGATACAGATAACCGCAGACAAATTCCTGAAGTTTTTCACATATCAGTAGAATTACCATGTCATATGCATTTGCCCTATAAAGACGAACATGATCAATTGTCTAAGTGAATGCTTATTAAACCATGTATATGTGAACCATCTTATGTGCTCATAAACTATGCATTTACTAGATTTGATGTATACAACATCTACTTTGTTGGAACTTCTGAAGAATTCTCCAAAGCACAAAAATGCTTAAAGAAGGAGTTCGAGATGAGACTCTCGGTAAAACCAGGTCTCAATCTGTTAGTTGAGCATTGTAAATGGAAGTCCTTTAATTTCGTCAACCTTAAGGGTTTAGACATGTTTAAATATACAAGATGACATGGATTCATTCATTCAATCTCTTACAAGATTGATCGATTTGCATCTCAACAATATAGATGTATCACTCTGTGGTTTGTATTACACAAAGATGTGTAAATGGTATATTAGCTGAAATATGCTATAGATACATGATATTGGGTTTGTAGTAAACATGTAAGTCTGGATCTACACAGCACCAATATCGAGACATTGGTCCGAAGAAAGTCTCCCCTCATCTTCGTGGTACCATTAAGCTTGATCTTTTGCTTAAAAGATCGCTAGATGTCTCCCACAGAGAAAAGCTAATTAGACTGTTTAAGTTTTGATTTTGGCAGGTCTGTTAAAACAACTAAAATATTTTCCTAGCTAAAGACTGGTTGTAGAGGATGCTCGTTTATCCTCCGATCGGTTATGATTGTTCAGACAAAGCTAGTGGAGAATATATAAAGGATGGTACAACCAGATGATCATTAAGAAATTGCACAAAGGAAAATCAAACTGGTTTTCTTAATTAAAGAAAGCTGGAGCTGCTGAAGACTTTAAAGGGTGGTTCGGAACTCTAAGCAGTACTACCAGGCATAATGATCAACCGAGAAGGCTTCTCATCAGGGGGAGTAAAGCCATGGAAGACTATGGATATGAGCATATTGGACATTACGTCGTGTACTATTTTTCCTTAGTCAAGGTTTTGTCCCACTGGGTTTTTCCTTGTCAAGGTTTTAATGAGGCATGCGAGTCAACTGTTATCCGCAGTATGACGTGTTGTACTCTTTTTCCTTCGTCCTGGTTTTTATCCCTATGGGTATTTCCGGGAAAGGTTTTAACGAGGCAACATCTGCGGGTTTATCATAGTTCTGAGAACTCATATTTTCCTACGTTCAGGTTTTGTCCCTTTGGATTTTCCTGACGAGGTTTTTAATGAGATAAAAATCTTAGAACGGTGATCACCATCTAACGAGATGCATATCCATATAGGTTCTTGAGATGCGGCATCAGATAATCATATTTATCATATTGGTTCGGGTTTTAGTGTACCCGATTTTCGTATAAAGCTCAGGTTTTATCCCAAGTGGTTTTTTCCATAGCACGGGCGTTCAAGTTTTCCTAATACAGTTTTAAAGAGAAAGCGTTTCATGGCGGTGGCCAACCTCACACCAAGATGAGGTTTTATCTAACACATTTTCAACAACAGAAAAGATTCGAGAAGATTGTCATCACTTTAAAGATACCAGTATTATATATTGCCGGCATTAAGAGGCAACATTATAGAAATGGTGGTCCAAGGGGGAGTATTATGTAAACACGTTTTGTGGGGTGGTCCACCTTTTCTGGAACAATCCCGTAATCACTAGAATTACTTCTTGGTTTATTCTTAACCGCCAAAAGTGGATAAACATTACCAGCTTAATATCTAAGAGCTAGCACTATGGTGCATCATTTTCCTTCCCTATCCCTCCATTTCCCTTAAAATGCCAAAAATCCAACCACTATGGTCTCCCATATCCCTACACGAGTATGGATAGAGACCACCATCCCTACACGGGTGAACATATCTGTTCAGCCGTGTAGGGAAGGGAAATCACACGGGGACTCAGTCCGCGTATGCTTTTTCCGCGTAAAGCCGTTGATACGCGGACTGAGTACGCGTAGCATTCTGTACGCGAACTCAGTTCCCGTTTCGAAAAATAATATTTGTTTGACCTTTTTGGTTTACACCTCTATCACACCCGATCCTAACCATCCATCACTAATAACGGATCTATTTTGTACGCCGTCGGATCCCAACGTCCATTTTTTCAAAATCCCCTATAAATACCAATCTAATTCTCTACTCAAACCACCCAAATCAATTTCTTCTTCCTACACAAATTGATTTCTTCACTAAAATCTTTCCAATTTTATTATTGTTTAAGTAATATTTGTAAATTTTGTTTTGCTTATCAATGGATGAGACTCAAATCCAAAAAAGGAAACAAAGAACGAGATTTAGTGTTTTGGAGAATCATCACCTTATTACTCAGTACCTTGCGGTTGGTAATAGCAATTATGATGATAAGGAAGAGTTTTGGGCGGTGCTTTTTAATAAATTTGTCGAAGTTTGTGGTGGAAATCGATACGTTCGTACGCAAAAAAGCGTTCGTAATCGGTTTAGCAAAATCAAGAGTGAAGTGGATAAATTTTCCGGTTGTGTTGCAAGAGCTACAGTCGCTAATCCGGGCACTGACTCAATTAATCGGGTATGTAATTTAAATATTTTTTTTTTTTGTATATGTTGTTTGTATAAACATTATAATTTACTAATATGTTATTTACGATATCTTTACATTGATGTAGATCATAATTGCAAAAAGCTTATATGTTGAGATATACCGAATTTTTTTGAACGAGATGCTGAGTATGAGATGCTTAAAGATGTTCCAATTGTAGCAGTCGGTGCAACTGAAGATATGGAACAAGATTTTAACCCTCATTCATCTCAAATGAATGCAAATTTCTCTAGTGGTAAAACCTATCAAACGGGGACTCAATCCGCGTATTTGGTCAAGTCAACGAGTTGACTAATACGCGGACTCGGTTCTCGTTCTGCACTATTCATACGCGGACTGGGTCCGTATATAGTGTAGGGAAGGGATAGCTAGGCACCATAGCAGAGTTGCCTTTCGTGTGCCATCCCTTCCCTTTATTTGAGGGATAGGGAAGGGATAGCTAGCACCATAGTGCTAGCTCTATGTTGGGCTATCACTCCTTATGGCCCAAACGTGTGGAGTCCTCTTAACAAATGGGAGGAGGAAGATAGAAGGTGCCTTGTTTTTTGGTTATAAGGCAAATAGGCATCAGGAGACGGGTTTTATGTTTTCTTTTTCATTTTGTGAAGAAAGAGAAAGAGAGGAAGAAAAGAAAGAGAGAAAGAGTGTAGCCACCATTAGAGTTGATCTTTGGTGATGATTTTGGTGTTATCTTGAAGAGAAGAAGAAAGGGTTCTTGTCTAAGGATCTCTTGGTTGTTGTGGTGAAGATTGAGCTATCAATTTCCACATCTCTTCAAAGGGGGAAAATTCTAGGGTTTGTTCAAACCCTAGTAGTAAGTTTCTAAATCACTTCCTATTGTTAAATTGATAGTGTCTATTATCTATTTGGTGAATGAATTGTTGATCCATCCTTAGGGATGAGTGTAATTTAGGCAAATTGGTATCCAAGGGCTATAGGAAACTTGAGGTTGTTGTTATCCCCAAATTGGGAGAATTGTGTGTAACCCATTATTGTTATAGTGGAAGATTTTCCCGTGGTTTTTTACCCTTCACCTTGGAGGGGTTTTTCCACGTAATTGCCGGTGTTATGTGATTGCTTCTATATTGCGTAGTTTGTGTATTTCCGCATTTGTATATCATTGTTTGTGTAGGTTTCGTATTGCGCATAGCAGCTCGGATTTCGTAAGCCTCCCCCGACACTCTAAGAAAATCTTAATTTATGAACACGTGTAATCTCTATCTTTACAACCGCCCTAATACTCTTGCTATAAATAACTGAGCAATCTTCCTCTTTAAAGTGTAACAAACATTTTGAGAAATTATAAAAGTAACAAGATTCTCCTCTTCCCACTTTCGCCTATCTATGTTTACTAATTAGTAGTAGTAAAGAGTTAGTGGTCTATCTATGATTACTAATTAGTAGTAGTAAAAGTTAGTGGTATACTGACCATACACGATGTAAAGAGTGTTATAGGTTGTTTGGATGTGTTTTGAAAAGCTACTTTTCAACTTATTTAAGTCAATAAGCTAAAAAATTAGGTTGGATTGATAAATAAATTCGACTTCTATAAGTTACTTAAAAGTCAAAAACTAACTCCCAACAGAAGCAAAAATATTTAGCTTCTCACTTCTAAAAAAAGCAACTTCTGGCGGGACCCGCTACTAATCTCTTCTTCCTTCGGTCATTTCTTCTTGCTTTATTTTTCTCTCTTGTACATCAAACCTTCAAAGAAAAAAATTCAATTCATAGATACTCTCATACAAAATCTTTTTCTTTTGTTGTTAACCTCTGTATTCTGTCACTAGGATTCCAAAAATCATCATTAGTTTTCAAAAATATGGATATGGATTTGAATCCCTAATATGGAGATAAGTTGATGTAGTTTTAAGAAAAATTGATGTGTTTGGAAATATTGCGAGATGTGGCATTGAGATGAATTGATTATTTTTTGGAAATTCAAGGTTACGATGATATTTGAGAAATGGGATTGGTTCGATTTTATGATTAACTGCAAGGAACAAAAGCAAGACATTGATTCACAGAAGAAACATTGGAAAATTGGAGTTGTTTCCATTAAATTAAGTAGATGGAGGAAGACTATATGGGTTGTTGCAGTTGATGAGTAAGAGGAGGAAATAATCCGGTGGTGTTGTTCCTAGAGGGAGATCGGATCAAGAATCCAGTAGAAGAGGAATTATTGCTGCTGATGAGTCTGGAAAGTTTGGTGAAATGGGTTTAATTACGCTAGATGGATTCAACTTCTGGTGGAATATTGATGTTAGGAAATGGGATTTGTGTGCTTATTGTGCATCAATTTATTGGTTTTCTTGGTAGTTTAGTGAAAATTCATTGATTAGATATACTCGTTGATGGATTCTGTGAAATGGGATTGGTGTCGATTATAAAGTTTGTTAATCTTTAATTATCTAACTTTTTGTCAATTTGCTAGATTTTTTCGTCAATTATAGAAGAAAATGTTTGTATACATATACAATAACAAAGACAATTATGCTTCAAAAAAAAAACAAAACAAAGACAATGAGAAGGCTTGACTAATATGAATGAAGCTCTCTTGTTGTTAGCTTCACAAACTGTCATTGATTTTCGAAGGTGGTTGAAATCGAACATGCTGTATATAAATTTCAATATATAAAATGTATATCGACTTCTTCCTTTCTTATGTTGCCAAACTTACTAATTAACTTTTTTACTTATAAGTCGAGCAGTTGCCAAACTAATTTATTCACTTTTTTGCTTCTGAGAAGTCCAGAAGCACTTTTGACTTCTACTTCTGTATCCAAACGGGCTATTAGCCAGTTTGATGTTCCACCACGTTCACCAATATATATAACAACCTTAAAATTTTAATTGAAATGTTTGCCTTAAAATTTTATCTGTAAATTAACCGAAAGAAGATGGGCAAAAGTGGAAGTATGAGAAAATAGTTGGAACCCTATAAATAAAATAGTCCTCCTGGTCTTTTGTTTTACAACCCTAATTATCATCATAGATTCCATCCTTCCTTAGTTCAAGTATGAAGCTCCTTCACTGTGCAGATCATCATCAGAAGGAGAGATGTGGGAGTTTTTCTTGAGGGTTTGTTTGTTGCCCCTCTCCTTCAGATCTGCTTGATTTTTTCTTCAAAAATCAGAGCTGATGATTCTAAACTCTATAAATCAATCAAACAACCCTCCTCTCTCTCTCTCTCTCTCTCTCTCTCTCTATCTATCTATGCTTCAAAAAAAAAAAAAAAAAAATCGAGGCAGTGATGAATCAAAAAGAAACAACCCTATCCCTATGGGGGTTGTCAGATAAATAGGTTGAATCAATCTAACTCTCCACGGCGAGGCAACTTGGATGGCCATTTTTGAATTAGATTTAATTTCTTTCAATTTTGGCAACCAGTCTGCAGCCAAGAGGAGAGGATGAGATTGACAAAAAAAAAAAAAAATGAAGTTCAGCGCATCATTTTCATCTTTCAAGAAAATACTTGTTAACATTTTCATCTTTCGAGGAGAAAATACTTGTTGCTTCCTTGGGTTTCAACCTTGAATGATTAAGACAAACTAAGTTGGGGGATAATATTTGAAAGGCTTTAAAGCTTTTGGACTGCTGAGAAGAAAATAGGTACTAGCTTTTGAGGTTATAGAAGGATTTTAAGTTAGATGCAAACAGTATGGTTTGAGTTTATCATGGAGTTTGGCTTGCATGATTAATTTTCGGGTTTACTTGAAATGCAATGTCATGATTATTTCAAGTTTGTCTTCCATGAAGCTCAAGAGTCATCCTGTCTGTTGAGACTATTAGTCCCACATTGTATGGGTTTCTAAGATCCTGCGGTTTATAATCCTATGGGCCTCTCCACTCATTGCCAATTGGTTTTGAGTTGGATGCCCGTATTCTAACATGGTATCAGAGCAGGCTATTTGTTCCTTATAATAGTCATTGATTCTTCCACTACTATCAGCTTGACATGTTGTATAGCCTTTGCTCCGCGTCACCCGATTTAATTGTCCACGTGTTAGACCCAACGAGGCTACACGTGAGGGGGCGTGTTGAGACTATTAGTCCCACATTGTATGGGTTTCTAAGATCCTGCGGTTTATAATCCTATGGGCCTCTCCACTCATTACCAATTGGTTTTGAGTTGGATGCCCGTATTCTAACACTGTCTGTAGTCCATCTGCAGCTAATGCAAGCGGAGTAGACAATTTTGCTGTTAATACTGCTAGTTGAATTTGTACTTGGGATGGAATGTCTTCAATGACGGTCACCAAATACAATGTTGTTCTGTTCATCTATATTCTAGAGCAGTTTCTAGAGCAGTTTTCTAGAGTCTCTCTAGCCAATCTTCCACCATTATCAGCTTGACATGTTGTCCTTTAAAGAAAAGATGGCATCTCAAGCTGGTGGTTTTGATTGTTGAAAACTTGGGCAGGATATTTGTTCCTTATAATAGTAAAAACTGTTTGGTGTTTATATTTCATAATAACCCTTCCTTGCATGTATCATAATTTAAGGGAAACAAATAAGTAGATTGTCTGTCATACGTTTTAACGGAAACAAATTACTAGTAGATTGTCTATCATATAAGGAGGACGGGTTGTGTGTAGCTAGAATAGGCTAACTTTTCATTATTTGTGCTAGTCAGTTGCTGGAGCATGTCTTTTAATTTCATAGGCGTAGGCTTTAGCTAACAACAGATTAGTAGTAATACTTTTTCGCTATTGATTTTGAGAAGATTTCGGAAACAGTTTGATTGTTCTAGTTATAAAATATCTCGGAAGTTAAAAAGTTACTTCTCATTACTTCTTATGGTAATAAATAATAATGACCATGCTTATGATGTGAAGCTAGCAGGGAAGGGCAACTTTAGCGAAAATGATTTACATCCTGCTGGTTATCACCACAGAGAGAGTGCGGGGTGGGACCCACACTAAACCTGCCCCATGGTAATAAAAAATAATGACCATGCTTATGATGTCGGGATAACCCGCGGGATTATAACAGTTCTGCAACTTTGCTCACATTTGAAATCCCAGGTGTTTAGGTTGCGTATGTGACCTTAAAATTTAGTTGGAAGTAAGAAACCGTCCTTGTAAGATCTTGGATTTAAACTCTGTAACTAGCAGTATTAGAAACAGTGATTAATTTATTGTAGCATTGACCTTGGTTTTCTCACCCTCCCTATCTGAGAAAGTACTGGTTATGCCCTGGTATGGTAAAGTCCAATACTCAGCAAATAGGATGCATTTTTGTGCAAATTGATGAAGTTTGAGTACAAGTTCCTCCAAGGAAGTGTCATATCGGTAATATGTGTTCATGGGATGCAATCTTAAGCACGGAAATGTGTATGGAGAAAGATGAATCCAATACTCGACAAATAGGATGCCTATGTACATGGTTTGATATGATTTGTTTTTGTTTGTGTATCAAATTGTTAATTGTCAAAAGAGGTGTGTTAGCTGTTGGGTGTGGGGTTAATTGGTCTACACACTTACATGTTAAGGATTTCATCTCTTGAATGCCAATTTAGTGCATTTTTTTTTCCTGGCATAACTTGATCATTTGAATGAATTTGCGTCAGTTAACTTCAAAAATCTCCATGCAAAAGAGGTAAATATTGGTTTATAAAATGCGTAGTCGCATTTACAGTTTTTCACTGACTTTTGACTCTTTTGAAGTGTTTCTCATGAACATTTTTTATTACTGAGTTTTTAACTACAGAAAAATCAAAAGCAGGACCAAATATGTGAGGCATTTTTGCTGATGCGCATGAGGTTATCTAAGGAAGGTATACTAATACTACTAGAGATAATATGGTTGCTTGTTATATAAATACTAACTAAATGTTTTCTTTCTTTGCTCTTGTGATTCAATGGTAGTATCCTTTTATCGAAGTATTTTATACTTTACTAATATGTATTTATGTGATGTGATTTTAAACATGTGGATTTGTACACCAAGAGATAACTCCAACATTCACGTATAGGGTACCTCCTTGTGCTGATTTGATATGATTTGTGTATCATATTGTTTTGGAGGCATCTTATCCGCTAAGTGTGGGATTGATTCGAGCTATATGTTCACGTGTTTAGGATTTCATCTCTTGAATGCGTTATTAGTACAATGTAGTGAATTTTTCTTGGCCTAAGTAATAGTATATTTGTTGGTCAATGACAAATTTTATGCGATTTTCCGGAGTTTCAAACTCTAAGAAGAGTTCATATGGGATCTCTATCCAGAATGAACTGCTCCGTTCTTTGTATACCTGAGATGAGCTTCATCTAGTAAGTTGTCTTCATTCATTCATCAATGATCAAACATCAACATGTAAAAGATTAATTTTTATAACTTTCACGAAGTACGACAATGAAGATGGCAATACATTCTCTCCAACTGTATTGTCCACCGACCAAATAACATCTGGGTTTGGTATGCATTAACAAGAGAAAACTTACTGCCTGGTCCTCGTCTTAAAACTGAAGACGAACATTAACAAGAGAAAGAAATGTAGTATTGCAGTAAGACAGCAAAGGCAGGAAATATCTCTGTGGCGGTTGAGAAGGATTGGTAGAATATTTTCTCCAAGTTCTGTTGTAAAATAGGCTTTTTATTAAGCATGCTTATATTTGATATCCTTCAATGGGTTCTGCACACTCTGCTTGTGTCTTGACTTGTTACAAAAGATCCGTTCAGGATCTGAAAGCTAACTATTTTAGTGCTGTAGTAGGTGTATAAGTATTTGTTTAATGGCTATCTTTTCATTTTATAGCGTAGAGGAAGCAATGATACAAATCTAGTCAGTGTCAACTAGATGCTACTTTGCTTTTGGAGCCCCTTGTTTCAGACGGAAGATCACAGGTACTGTCACTGGTGTTTGTTCCAAAATTTTATAATTATTTGCATCTTTGTTTACATCTTTTCTGAATCCTTTCTTTTATATACAATCTGTTTCATTATTTATTGACAACCTGTGAAAAACTGCCTGGAATGTGTTGGGTCCTCCCTGGTTCTTACCAGGATATTAGAAATAAAAGTTATGGAGCTGCATGTTTCATCATTTGAGCATGTTTTCTCTGCTTCATTTCGTAGGTTGTGTTTCAAATTCTTTTTGAACAAGGATTCCACAAAATGCACATTTGTATAATATGGTTCTTGAATATTAAATTAGCATTGTTGTATGCCGACTTGACAGTAAATGAACCATTTCTGGTCAAGGTCCATGCCAGTCTAACGTTCCTTGCTTGAGGTAGTCCCATATGCAAAATTCTATCTGTAACTTCTTGGCAGAAGATGTGGGGGATAACGTTAACTTTCCACGATTTAGTATTGCCATAAGAGTAGAGACGGTATTAAATGCACTTGCTTCTCCATAGACTGCTGGTGTAGGTGGAGTTTGTTTTCCTCTGATCCAGTTGTCTTGCCAGCTTGATTTATAAACTTCCCATTCCCACTTTGTGAGTCTTGTTTTCATGTTATCAACAAGACTAGAGAAAGAACAGGTCTTTTTTCTATTTAGACATAAGGGTACGCCTAAATAGTAAATACTTCTCTTTGCCATACTCTACGGGATTGGCATCTTGGACAAGAAAAATGTGAAAATAATAATTTATTTTAGGTTTTTAAGCATCACAAGAAGCATGATGATTTACAGAATACAAAGTGATATATGTTGCCCCTGCTTCCATGTGGACAACATGGAAAGAGCGAAATGACAGTGTCTTCTGCGGTAAATTCACAGCTACTGGCGTACTATCTCAAAGAGTTAAGTCCTTAATGCTGTCTTGGATTCATGTATTCCATCCTGATTTGTTTTGCAACTTTAACGATTGGCTGTATAATTGGGATTCCTTCTCTGTTTGGAATCCACCTTGATTTCTCTTGCTTTCAGGCTTTAGTTCTTAGAGCCAGTATCATGGTGCTCTATAAAGGTAACATAGCTCGCGATGGCCACCACCCAACAACCCTGGGTGGTTTTCTGATTTCATCTGACAGTCGCTAATATTCATGAACACATTATAGCAGTGTGCAACTGGTTTAGCTTCCTTCAACTCTCACTTGCAATTTCATGAACACTCTCTTGTTTTCGCTTACCAACGTCAATGATATCCTTCTTGCTTCTTCTCATTCATGAAAGTTGGAGGTGAGATGTTGGAGGAAACTGAACCATATTTGAGTCGACTGCGACTGCCCCTTAACATTGGTTCAGTTCCCTGCAACTCTCATTTACAACTTTGAAAGTATTTGTTTTTGTTGTCTGCATTGAGTGGAACTCATAATGCTACGTATTTATAAGCCCTAAAAAGAAAAACAATCACACATTTCAGAAGGCAAAACTACAAGTTTCTGGAGAGAAGAGAAGACACAGGAAAAGCATGTTAGTATCCTACTTCTGGAAAATGCCCAAAAAGGACCGTTTCTGTTTTACTTTTGGGGCAGTTTGTTTGGAAAAGTAACTTTGAAGCTGTTATGCTCACCTTAGGCTACTAATGTTTTCAACATGGCTGCATTAGTTTTTCAAGCCCGCTGTATGGGTTACTCGTTTTTCTGCTGTATGGATTACAATTCCATGGAAGTCACCAAATTTGCATCGGCTTATCACGTGGAGGCATATGATCCCTGGGCCAGCTGAGGAAGTATGCATATTTCTTGGTCCGACGACTGTATTTGTATGAAGATGGCTGCCTTTTTTTTCGGTGTCAGATATATATAGAGGTCTTGTAACTGGTGTTGCGGTATTAAAATGACGTACACTACTCACTAGAATTTATCACGTAGAGAATTTGGATTGATTTTTATATCATGAACATATACTAGATTTCATCAAGTTTAAGTCTTCACATACAATACTCACTAGTTAAAAAATAAATAATATCAAGCCTGGATTTGTTCAGCTGGTGCTAGACTTTCCTGTTCAGAACCTTACCTAATGGCAGTGCCTCATACATAGTTGTAGTGTTGTTTAATCTAGCCGGATTAGTTTCTTTCTGCACAGGTTCATTGCGGAATGAAGCCAATGCAACCTTTCTTCTCAATCGGCTGTGCCAAACGTCTGTTAGTTTGTTGCTACTAACAACAGAAAGAGAAGTGGAAATTCCACCAAAACTGGGTTGCACGGACGCTGCAATATTGGACGGTGCAATATTGGCCTCGTGTCCGCGTCAGTGTCAATATTGGCCTCGTGTCCGCGTCAGTGTCCTGTCGTGTCCGCGTCCGCGTCCGTGCAACCCAGCACCAAAACTATAGAGGTTATATCCATTGCTTGTCCTGAATGTCAAACAAATCTCCAGCTATAGCACCGATTGCTGTTTTGGATTATTTTGCAATCTTTGCGGATACTTTGACGAACGTTGCCGTGGGTCACAGTAGCCGGGTGATTTCCAAAGGCGAGATCTCTCACAGATTCCTTTTAACTAGAAACCTATTATAGGCTTCCAAAATTTTGGTTTTGAGTGCTCACAAGATGACAAAAAAGGGGGTCATCAAATAGTAACTCCAAAACCCCGTATCCCAATAATTAATTAATGTTAATGATTAAGTTAACTAAATTAAGCAAGATTAGTGATAAATTTAGTAATAAGACTAGATGACCGTTGCCACGGTGGGGAGGGCCGACCGAAGAAAAAAAAAAAACTGCTACAATTGGACTGTAAAAGAAAATTTGTGCCTAAAGTGAGTATCACTTTCTTGAAACGGGAAAAGTACATCGTTTTATTAGTTGCAAAGTAAAATTAGTTGATGAATAAACCAAAATATGGTTACATAAAGTATTATGTATCCTTTGTGCATAAAAGATATATATTTATTTTCAAAATTGTGCTTAAAATGATAAATCTTTCCGATTTTTTCATAAAAACTCTAAATTTGATATTGTTGTTTGTGCTCGTTGGATAAGTTTTTTTATTAGCTTTCCAACGAGATAAAATTTGTAAAATTCCAAGGCACGGATTTTTATATATGTTATTTTAAAGTTTGGTTACCAATTATAACCTTAAAGAATAAGGAATTATAATAAAATTTGGTTTTTATATCTAGTTCCCCTTCTTTAAATAAAATTACACCTACGTCCTTTTTGGTTACACCAAATCCAATATTTTTTGTCCAATTGAAAAAAAAATGTCACGCTTCACATTGACACAAAGTCACCATATATAAGGTCCTCCCTCGCTTCGCTCGGTCGGCCCAATTAGACTAATCATTTAATTATGGTTAATATCTGAAAATCAAAATCAAAATTTCATATAATTTTTTTTCCCCTAAAAATTGGAGTTCATACTTTCCTAACCGTATACAAAACCAGGGTAATTTACGGTTGGGTTTTCTAACAGTACCACGACACTGGATTTAATTTGTTCTCGGTGTTGCCGAATGATTGTTTCTTATCATATTTCGACATATGTCATGTTAAATCTAACTCCAGTGTTATTACATTGTGTCATTTTTTCCTAGTGTTATTAGAATTTACTTTTTTACATACGTATGCTAGACACGCTGCTCAAGACGTTGTTCTGATGATGATCTCTAATAAAAAATCACCTATTTTGACTTAAATTTGATCTTTTTTGGTTGAATCATACTTAAATTTGTTTTGAATGCATAATTTTAGACTAATAATTAACCAAAAATATGTAAAGCTCTAATAAATAGCGGAATTTTACGTAAATATTTGTAAAATATGGAAACATTAAAATTGAACGACAACAACTTTTACATGACTATTACCCCATACTATTCCATTACCTTTACAAAGTTTTTTGAAACTTTGGACATAAGTTCTAAAAATTGTATACAAACAGAAAAAGAATATAAGAGATGATTCATATGCTGGTGTTCATGTTCCCAAAATCCAACATGTCGCAGTTCCATACACACTTTTTCAATTTTGCCTATGCATACAAAAATATAGGATTAACATCCAACTTACTTCAGAAATCAAAGAGAATACTTGTATGCACACCATTTTGTACATAACCTTGAAAGGAACATTAATGCTTGATGACTACAGGAGGCCAAATTTAACCTATATATAACCAACTATTTAAGATATCCCATTCCATACCGAGAATGATTGCCCATATCTGTATAAGTGGATTTTTGTTTGGAAAATCTTTCATCGAGATCAATATGCCATGAGTTCCAATAGTTCACCTGTATAATTTGAGAAAAATATCAGTTCCACATTATATTAAAAAGACATGAAATTTAATAACTTATTTAAAAGAGTAGCTTGAAGTGAGACTGCTGCAACGACCAAATGCAAGAGAAAGTAATTTTTAATATAAGATGGTAGCGTTGTTGGTGCTCCAAACTTTCTCCAATTGCAATATCCATATTCATTATGAAATAATGTTACAAATTAACTTTTATAAGAAAAGATTGTGTCTAAGGAAATTCTTCATGGCTATCGTACATGCTTTCTAATTTGTTACAATATCAAAATAAATTACTCAACATAATTGATTTCAAACGACTAATCTATAAGAAAGTGATACACTAACATAACATAATCTTATCCCGATTGAATCATAAGCACTTGAGAATTAAAAAAGGGCAGGGAACTAAGTACGATATTGGAAAGAGATGTAAGATTTAGTTTTAGTCTCATTAATTAACACGACACATGACACCATCTTTTTTTTTTCATCCATCATTTTACCGTAACATAAATCATCAAGCATCTGATTACTGTTTTTATTCCATAACAAAATTGAATTTTCATTGAACCAACCGACGTTCGACTCCACAATCCCAATTCACAATCTATGTTTCTATTGGACAGTGCCATATTATTCATAAAATATTTTCTAGCTTTTCCTTGTTCAGCAAATTCCCAACAAACCGATTTCACTGACCGATATCGGTATAATTACCAGGTAACACACTAATAACACAAACTCTGATTTTCATTTATCCTGTAAAAACTGAAATATAGACACTGTTGAAAGAACCAATGTGTTGGGTGTTGGATCTCTAATAACAAAATATCTTATTTCGAAGTACATGCATAAAGAGTTAAAAGAGCCAAATGGTATGAGAAAACTTACAATTCTACAACCTCCTTGTTCCTGTCAACATCTGTAGACCCTCTATCAAAGCATTCACATAATTGATAATTTAAATTTTCTCCAACCTCTGTTGTATTATACAAAACTGAGTTTAAAACTTATTGAGAATCGTACGAACCGAACATATAGTAGGTCCCTGGAAAAAATACCGAACTTTTATACTTTATCCAAGCTCAATTGGTATTAAGGGTCCAAAAGTATCCTGCAGTGAGACCAACAGTACAGAAACGTGAATAAACCTTTCATCCGACCATATATATATCTGGCAAACGAATCCGACCTTGCATAAATCCCCTAAAGTTATTAATAACGATATCCTATATTATACTTCGTGAACATTGCTACAATGGACTCTAACAATGCTAAATTCATCCGGAATATGTAATGAAAAGATTTTTTACTAAACCTCAATGTACAAAATCAAATATTGGTATTTACCTCGAATGAGAAAACCAACCTGTGTCCCTTCTCCCTTACTTTAGGTGGTATTTCATTTTCGAAAAAGTTTCGATGAACCTGTAAATTTGAAAAATTGAATGATTTTTTGCTGCTACAGTAACTAAATTTGAAATTTTCAGAAATCACAGTTTTGTAAATCACTCAATTCACTAAGGAACTTGCCGGTAAATCACCTTCCTCAACTTCCCAACACCACCATCATCTCGATGGGTTAGAGTGGTGGGAGGTTTCAAGTTTGTTGTTTATTTCTCTTTTTCTTTGGATTCCCGGCTTGAGAATTACCTTCCTTCGTAGATAATAGGTTGTGCAGTTTTACACAATTTCTCTAAGTGTTGCTTTGTTTTTCTTTGTTACATTGTGTGGGTTCACCGGTGGTTTTAGACCTGGTTTGTGCTGAGTTCGATAGCTAAGTCAGACGTCCATATCATGTTTGCCTTTATGTCTGAATGACGATAACAGATAAGGAGGTATTGATCTGCCCTTTCAGAGACTTTCATGGGTGCCCAGATGGGAGGATTGGAAGCAAGGGTTTCGCCTGTCTAGTGCCCCATTTGAAGAGGGTACATCTATGCAACTCAGATAGGAAGAATGCTCTTCAACATGCCATTGGAAGCGACCAGGATGTGTTCAGTACATTGGAAGAATGCTCTTTAACTGTATGAGTATCCAGGCATGGAAAAGAGCATGTAAACATGGAGATATTGATGTTAGACCTGCAATATGTGAGGTGTCTGGGGAAGTAACAGAATTGATTGTTGGAGTACCTCGGCCTGGCTCTATTCTCGTACAGTTGGAGGACAATGGTTTTGAGCTAACCGTTGAGACACTAGATGCAGTTCTTCATGCTCATGTGAGTATTGTGAAGAGTATTCCTAAAGGGTGTAGGATGGCATTTTCCCAGGCTTTGAAAGCAGCCCTCTTGAAAGTGGCAGTAGAGCCTAATTCAGTCCGGAACTGGGTTAGCTTATTGATACTACCTCATTGTACGTTGCGCGTCTTCATACCCAAGAATCGGACGGAACGTAGATCTGGAGTCGTAAATCTATGCAGCAGAAGCAAATTCTAAAAGCATTGACGATGTGGGGTGAAGCTGGGGGGATTCCAAAAGCTTATTAAAGAGGTTCTACGGATGCGGCGAACTCGGATGTGTTAAGTTAGAGGATGATGAAGAACCTGACAAAAACATACAAATATTTCTGCTTGCTTGCGCAAAGTTGCAGACGGACATTTTATCGCTGCAGTTAAAGCCATCAGCTCTTCCGGGTGGCGCAGTACAATGAAGATACCAAGAAAGCCCTGGAAGATAAACACCCATTCATGCCCCTCCGAAGCCTTCTATCCCGTTAACTGATACGCCTTTACTAGCTGAAGAGGGAACTGTCCTAAGCTGCATTAAATCGTTTCCTAAGGGGACTTCATGTGGCAAGGATGGCCTCCGGGCACAACACTTATTGGATTCCTTTTGTGGGGAAGGCTCTCCTGTGGCTGCTGACCTAGTCACGACAATAACAAGGGTTATTAATCTGTGGTTGAGTGGTAGATGTCCACTTATTCTGGCAGAGTTTATTGCGTCAGCACCATTAACTCCACTTCTTAAGCCAGATAATAGTATTCGTCCTATCGCTGTTGGGACAATTTGGCGTCGTCTTGTATCCAAGGTGGCTATGAAGGGAGTTGGAAAGGACATGGCGGCCTACTTACAGGACTTTCAGTTTGGGGTGGGGGTTTCAGGAGGACCGGAGGCCATTTTACATGCAGTGAACAGGTATGTTAGTAAGAACCATTTAGACCCTAGTCTTACTATGCTAACTGTAGACTTCACCAACACTTTCAACCTAGTTGACCGCACATCCATGCTTCTTGTGGTTCGTAGACTTTGTCCATCTATATCCCCATGGGTGGATTATTTATATGGTCAACCGGCAAGATTATATGTGGGAGATTATCATATCTATTCCTCAACAGGGGTGCAACAAGGTGACCCGTTGGGTCCGTTGTTGTTTTCTTTGGTGCTTCATCAGCTTATAACGAAGATAAATGAGAAGTGCACACTATCCTTACAGGCTTGGTATCTTGATGATGGTACTATTATTGGTGACACTGTCGAAGTAGCGCGAGCACTTATTGTCGTTCAAACAGAGGGGCCTCGGTTGGGACTTATATTGAATATTAAAAAACCGAAATCTTTTGGCCCTCTTGTGATGGAAGAAAGGTAAGGGATGGGATGTTTCCTGCTGAAATCTCAAGGCCAGACAATGGGGTCAAACTTTTAGGGGTGCGATCAGCCTTAATGATGAGTTTGTGAAAAGGCTTGCTATCGGAGAGCAGAGAAGGCAGTGGAGTTAATGCAGATTTTGTCTAAACTACGTGATCCTCGTAGCGAGTTATTACTTCTCAAGGTGCATGTATGGGCATCTCTAAGTTGTTATTTGGCCTTCGAATTTGTTTCCCGGGATACACTACAGAGGCAATAGATATCTTTGATAGAGGCTTAAGGGAGGCGATAGAGGGAATCGTTGTGTGTGGAGGCCCGTTTTTCGGGGAGATTCAATGGAGACTAGTTACACTTCCTATCAGATATGGAGGCCTTAGGTTATACACGGCTAAGGAAGCATCACAATACGCCTTTCTTGCATCACGTGTGCAATCTTGGGGATTGCAAGATCACATACTCAGGGATAGTGGAGTAGAAGGTATGGACGATAATTTTTATATGGCATTGAAAACCTTACAAGAAAATCTGCCCGACCAAGACTTTAGTAGTTTTACCAATAAAGACACCGCCCCACTTAAAGCACAAAGCAACCTGGCGAGTGCTCTTTTTGGTAAAGTTGTTAAAGATATGGGTAGGGTTTATGGGTTTTCGGATAGACAGAAGCAGTTTTTGAGTGTCTACAAGCAGCGCATGCGCAGGATTTTCTTCTCGCTATCCCGATTGACGGCCTTGGACAGAAGATGTCCCCCTTGGAGTATCGGTGCATCCTTAAATACAGGTTAATGATCCCCCTATACCCTTCGATTCTCGTTGCCCCGCTTGTATTACAGTGCGCCTAGACGCATATGGGGAACATGCTGTTTCACTTGTAAGGTGGATCCTGGTTTCAAATATAGACATGATCATGTGAGAGATATCTTATATGATGTATTATGGAGGGCTGGTATTTCGGCAAAGAAAGAGGCGTCGGTCAACTTTTTGACGGATCCTCTTGAAGGCAGATCAACACTCAGGCCAGCAGATGTTCTTATTTTTGGGTGGGCCAACGGAAAACATACGTGTGTTGATCTTACTGGGGTTTCTCCATTAGTAGGCATCGGGCAAGGCTCTTTCACAGTTGGACAAGCAGCTTTGAAAGCTGCCTTGGGTAAGATAACGAAGCATGAAAAGGCTTGTATTGATAATGGACATGCTTTTATTCCCTTTGCCTTTGACACTTTTGGGTATTTAGCTCCGGAGGCGGTTGGACTCCTAGCGAGAGTTCAAAGAGTCATGCACAGTAATGTCATGACTCCCGATTCTAGAGAGTTTGTGTTTAAGAGGATAGGGTTTGCCATTCAAAAAGGGCTTGCGGCGCAGCTTGTTGCTCGCTTGCCTTCTATGTAATAACTCATGAATCTGTTTCAATGTTTTGTGGTTTTAAGAATAAACATCAATAATACAGTTAAATGCAAAGGCAAAATTTTAAAATATTTTATAAACTAACCTAAAATTAAAAAATTAATTAGACTGCTAACAAATCTAACTCAAGTAAGAAAAGCACTAAAATCATCACATACACACTAGAACAACAAATACAACAACAACAACAAAAACAGCCAAAAAACTCCAACTTACCAATACAACAAAAATGAACCAAACATTGTAAAACCAAGAGTGCCAAAGTAAATGAAGGACAACAAAGACTAATTTATAAATGTTTGAAACGTCATTTTTGTTAAATAAAATTAAGAAAATAAAAGAAACTAATCGACGAATGGATCTCCTCTATAATTATTTACATTACAGTATAATACCTTAAAATAATTTGTGCATTTGGATACAGAAAATGTCTATTTTTCAGTATTTGGTTCGTAGAATTAACTTCCGTATTTGCCCATATTCGATGTCTACAGAAAGTGAAAAAATTTGGGTTAGTTAAAGCCACCAAGATTGCTATAAACACAAAAAGAAGTATGATGAATAAAAGCTAATTCAACTGGTAGTGCTCACGTATTAACACTTCAAGTGGGACTTGGAAATCATACCAAAAAGTAAATTTACAAGATTAAGAATAAAATATAGGACTTGAAAAATAATCAACCTTTATAATTCTTGTGAAGAGGAAGTGGGATGCAAAAAATCAAATTCAAACAAAACTTAATAATCTAAAATAAAATTAATTGAGGAAAAATAAAAATATTCACCATACAAATTTAAAAATGAAATTCTAATTCAGAGAGCAGAGAGGTATACAAACATTAAGTTGAAAACGTTGCAGCACTACGCTTTAAAACCATTTGATGAATCTAATGAGCGCTAATCTAATCTTTAAACAAACTAACCCTAGAACCACAAAATAAAAAAATAAAAAATCTGAAACATTTCTCAAAAACCCAGATTTAAAAACACCAATTAGATGAAAAATTAATAAACTATAAAAAAGTACAAACTATAAGAGAACAAATATAATAACTAACCGTCTTTCCAATATGCAGTGGATGATAAAAAGATCTTCTTTAGTAGAAATATTTTACATATTGGAGAAATTGAAATATTACGGGCATAAGAAGATCTTTTTATTTTATTTTATTTTTGATGAAAGAAAAAAGACGATGAAGAAAGATGAAAGAAAATAATCAATTTTTATTTATTGAAGCATGAATTAAGAAGGGGTTTAATTTACAATAAAAGAAGCGATTTCACATTGAATGTGAAGAATAACTCCAAATAAATGACACTAAGAGGGTGAAGTGGAGATTGAAATATGTGACTCAATCTGGACCCTTGGAAATGTAGATTGAAAATCTTAAATCAGTGTTACAAAATACCAAAAGAAATTATTTACTGGGAAATTGTTAAATACGTAAAGAAGATATCATTTTGCAGCAATTACTGGCCAACATCAAAAAAATCCCGTGCTGTCATACCCTAGAACCACAAAAAAAAATGAAACATTTCTCAATAACCCATATTTAAAAACACCAATTAGATGAAAATAAATTTTGATGAAAATTAATAAACTATAATAAAGTACAAACTATAAGAGAACAAATATAATAACTAAGCGTCTTTCCAATATGCAGTGGATGATAAAAAAATCTTCTTTAGTAGAAATATTTTACACATTGGAGAAATTGAAATATTACGGGCATAAGAAGATCTTTTAATTAATTTATTTTTGATGAAAGAAAAAAGACGATGAAGAAAGATGAAAGAAAATAATCAATTTTTATTTATTGAAGCATGAATTAAGAGGGAGTTTAATTTACAATAAAAGAAACGGTTTCACATTGAATGTGAAGAATAACTCCAAATAAATGACACTGGGATCTGGACCCTTGGAAATGTTGATTGAAAATGTTAAATCAGTTGTCTCAATCTCAACCCTTCTTTATATGCTAAAAATGTAAATTGAAAAACCAAAACATATGACTCAATCTGCACCGTCATTTATGTGTCTGAAATGTAGATGACCGTCTATATAGAAAAACACCATTGTCCCTTATAATATAGAAGATATAAAACCAGGATAACTTACAGTTAGGTTTTCCAACCGTGTACAAAATTTAAGTAAATCACTTATGGTGGGGAGTTCATATTTCCCAACAGTAGGAAATTTTTACGGTGGGGAAATCAATATTTTTCCACCGCAACTCAATACTACGGTTGGGAATTAAACCCCACCGTATTCAGTTATGAAACCTTTTCCAATCTTTAATTTAATCAAATCTAACCTATTTATGGGATCAAAAGCAATAAAGAGGGGTTGGGTTTTCGATTCTTACCATTTAAAGTTATTACTTGGTGAGAATCGATAATTAATAGTCGTTGAAGGATGAAAAAAAAAGGAAGAAGAAGAAAAAAAGGCGATGGAGTTGAAGAAGAGATAAGAAGAAGATACATTTTTTTTTTGTTTTCTTAGTTTAATTTTTAGGGTTTAAATTTGGTAATTATTTTAGTTTTTAAGGTCTCCCCTCATCCATATTTAGGATAGTTGAATTTATAGGAGCCCTCAGAATCAAATTCTTGGAACCCTATAATAAGTTTCTTTAACTATATCTGGTCTTTAACAATTTAATGTTGGGATTTAAAAGGCATCAAAAGAGCAAGGTTGGGAAACCTGTTCATGATGCATGTTGCAGTTAGTTAGTGATGATTAATTTTGTTTATTTTATTGGATGAAGAAGAGATAAGAAGAAGATACATTTTTTTTTTTGTTTTCTTAGTTTAATTTTTAGGGTTTAAATTTGGTAATTATTTTAGTTTTTAGGTCTCCCCTCATCCATATTTAGGATAGTTGAATTTATAGGAGCCCTCAGAATCAAATTCTTGGAACCCTATAATAAGTTTCTTTAACTATATCTGGTCTTTAACAGTAAAAGGCATCACAGTAAAAGTTGGGAAACCTGTTCATGATGCATGTTGCAGTTAGTTAGTGATGATTAATTTTGTTTATTTTATTGGATGTGCCTTGTGCATTGTTTTACTTGACTAACAAAATCATTTAGAGGTTGCATGTATTAATTAGCCTCAACTGTGGTCAAGCGAGACCATATTTGTCTGGGCTAGTGGATCAATTATACGCCTTATTGTTTGATTTTATTTTATAATGCACACCTCTCGTGCTTACATATTATATTATATTATATTTAGTTTTAATTAAAAGAAGTAAACGCTGGATGGAGGGAATATAATTTTAAAAAGGGCATGTACACAACTTGCCATTTTAGTAATTTGAAGGTTTATATTCTCGGAAAATGGGCTATATAGCCAAAAGGGAATGTTTTCTGGGCCATATGGACTGGTAGGAATTAGTCCTGGGTCAAATGTCCAAAGGAATCTTTTAATAGAAAGAGACTAAATTACCCCTTTCTATCACGCTATTTTATATCGTTTCTCAATATTTCTTCGTCTTCTTCGTCGCCTCCACAGAAACAAATCTAGATCTAAACTTTGTCTTCTCCGTCACCTCATGTTCTCTATCAACCTCATCATCTCCATCAACCAGTAACCAGTAACATAATATTCCATGTATCATCTTTATCTCCTCCACAATCACCAACACCAA
The DNA here is from genome assembly GCA_023529315.1 of Papaver bracteatum. NCBI lineage: Eukaryota > Viridiplantae > Streptophyta > Magnoliopsida > Ranunculales > Papaveraceae > Papaver > Papaver bracteatum. The sequence goes on along the minus strand of JAJJWX010002257.1, from coordinate 332,256 downwards.
TACCACCATCAACATCATCAATTTTATCCAACAAAACCATCATGGGTAGCAGCAACACCACCATCAAGATGGGTTTTCTGTGTTGGATAAACTTTTTCTTCTCCCCAGAAAACATCAAACCAGTAACATAAATATTCATCTATTAGAAGCTTTCTTTCTCCATCAACCTCATCTTCTCCATCAACCAGTAACATAATATTCCCACCATCGACATCATCAACTTTATCCAACAACACCATCATAGGTAGCAGCAGCACCACCATCAAGATGGGTTTTCTGTGTCCCTAATTTAATTAATTTTCTAAAATTAGGGCTTTACTCTGTTTTTTTTTCAATTGGTAAGGATGAAGCTCAAATTTGTAAGTTTCTTAACCTTAATTGTGTTTTGATTGCAATTGATTTCAAATTTGTTCATCTTAACTAGATGGAACTGATTTTTTCTTGTGCTAGATTAAGTTGAACATACATGGCGAAAATGGGTTTCATCCTATACTAAATTGCGTTGAATTTGGTTTCACCCATTTTAAACTAGGATGAAACCGGTTTCATCTATAGGTAGGATGAATCTATGATTTTTGAATTACGTATCACTCATTGTAAACAAGGATGAAACTGGGTTTTATCCTATACTAAATTGGGTTGAATTTCACCCATTGTAAACAAGGATGAAACTGGGTTTCATCTTTTACTGAATTGGGTTGAATTTGGTTTCACCCATTTTAAACAAGGATGAAACTGGGTTTCATCCTTTACTAAATTGGGTTGAATTTGGTTTCACCCATTTTAAACAAGGATGAAACCCAGTTTCATCCTTTACTAAATTGGGATGAAACTCTGTTTTTTGCTCTGTTTGAGGTTACTGATGTTGATGGAGATTACTCAGTTTTTTTTTTGCTTTGTTTAATACAGGGAATATTAAACAAGGATCAAACTGGTTATGAAGTAGTTGCAGGGGTGATGCTGGAATGAGATTGTTGTGATGTTGAGGATATGAAATTGATGTTGTTGCAGTTAAATGTAATGGCTTGGAGGTGCTTGTACTGGAGTTTGGTTGCAGTTGTTGGATCTGGTGGCAGTAATGGAGCTAATGGGTACTAGTGGTGTTGTTTTGATGATGGATAAACTGGTTCTAGTGAAGTGTCAGGTGGACTCTATTTTTTTTGTAATCTGTTTAAGTACTCTGTTTTTTTTTTTTTTTTTTTGTACTCTGCTTAAGCACTGTTTTAAGTACTCTGTTTTTCACTGTTTTACATAATGGAGAAGAGGGGGACTACAGAGTACTTTGTTTTTTTTCAATTGAAAAACGAGAAAGATGATTGCAGAGTGCTATGTTTATTTGTAGAAGATAGGGACATATTTGTCTCTTCATGTTAATAAATAAAAAACATTCTGGGTCAAATATCCATTTTGGCTAAATGAACAGTATTTTTCTGTTTTTTGGCTATATAAACAGTATCTAAATCTAAGAAGCTATTTCACCCGGGAATTTTCTGTTTTGGTCTTTTTAACCAATTTTGTGTTATATTTTTCATTCATTGCCTAATATAATGGATCTTGTCGATACGCTTTTAAAGTGGATTGTCGGATTCAAATCCATGTGAACGCCCCATGTAATAAGGCAGAGAATTAGTCGTGCGAATTTGGGGAAATACCATGACAAGTACATCGTGTATAATCATCGACAATGTTTGGAAAATAGCGCGAGAATGGACCTTATAAATCACAGTGGAATAGTTTAAAAGGTTTAGAAGTGAAGAAGGCATGACTGTTATTAAACTTTAAACGCGATTGTTTTGCCCGAGGGCATACATCCCAACTGTGTTTCAAGTGGGAAAAACTGCTAGGCACTGCGTTAACTGCAAAACCCAAACTAAGATAACCCAAAACGTCTATTGGTTAATTGATTTTTTGCCAATAAGATTTCGGAATCTCTACTAGGCAAATCTAATTTCAACTCCAATAGCCTGATCTGAATAATACCCTAATAATGAACACGTACTTTACGACTCAAGTTAGCGCGTTCACCGATTATTTTATCATGCACACCTCTAATGCTTATAATATTGTATCGTTTAGTTTTGATTGTTATATACACTTTTAATCAAAGTAAACGCTGGAACATGGAGGGAATACAACTTAAAAGGACATTTCCATTCCACAACTCGCAATTTTAGTAATATTAAGGGCTTATATTTTTCATTCATTACCTTCTTCTTGGAAAAAGACAAATAATCTGTATTACGTGCATGCCACTCTCTATATGGATACGAATAACATAACGAATCGTGCAAAGTTGTCATTACATTTTTATAATGTCAGATTTAAATCCATGTGAACTCCCCCATGTAATAAGGTTCTGAAGCAAAAAAAAAAAGTTCTATGATCCCCGAGCTCTATATATAGATACACTTGTACCGTAGGAAACGTTACATCACAAAAAATCTAGACAAGATCGTAATAACAAGATGGAGAGTAAGAATGCAAAGAGTTTTTTGTTGGTGATGGTTATGATTTCTTGTGTTTTATCTTCTTCTGTTAATTCACAAGAATGTAAAAAAGAGAATGACTCGTGCGTTCCGGTGCTCATCAGCCAGTGCTGTGCTGGACTTCATTGCAATATAGTAGATGGTGACCTTAATTTGTTCAAATGTGGATCAGCAACATGTAGTCTGGAGGGTGACCCGTGTGTGGGCGCACCGTGCTGTGATGGGCTTGGTTGCAGTTTAATAAGTGGTACGGATTTGATGGAATGTAAAAAACTATGTCAGAAAGTGAATGAGAGGTGTGGTCTAAGGAATACACCAGACTGCTGTAGTGGACTTACTTGCCAGGAAATCAGTCGTCGTATTACATGTAGACCATGTTTGAAATTTGGAGAACCTAATTGTGCAGCGGGCGAGTGTTGTGATGGATTAAAGTGCGGTTGTCCAGATGGTAGTACTAATTGTCAAGAGCTTAGCTGTGTTAATGCTTAACTTAAGGATGGTGTTGAAGCCATGAATGGATTATTAGGGGTTCACTTTGCTGCACTTGATATGTGTACTTGTCTTTTTTTACTATATTTCAATAAAATTTTAACCTTTTTAGTAAAAAGTAAATAAAAATAGTAACAGCTGATGTATCAATACATTATCATGAAATCCCCAGCCTGGATTTTGTTCAGCCGGTAGTGCTAGACTTTCATGTTCAGAACTTTACCTAATGGCAGTGCCTCATACATAGATGTAGTAGTCTTGTCTAATCTAGCTGTATTACTTTCTTTCTGCGTCGGTTCATTGCGAAACGAAGCCAGTGCAACCCTTCTTCTCTGCTTTTGCTCTCTCCATTTCCTCAGTTGGGCCTCAATCGCCTCCTTTGCTCTCTCGGCCATCTCGGCCCTGTGCACAGCCTTCTCTGAAAATTGTTTCAATTTTTCAATTTCTGCCATTGAAGCTTCTAACACTTTCTTTAACATGACAAAATCACTATCGCCATCATATGCAATCAAATTAAGTAAGTGCGACTTGGGTTGGGAAACTTGCAGTTTGATCTGATTTCTCAGCCTTCCGGATCAAGGACTCGTACTCTAGCATCGAAATCATGATCTGGGGATCAAACCCATCTCTCCCCTCTTCGGTGAAACTCACTAACTTCGTAAGTCGGGGGGTTGTTACTTGTAGATCTTGAGAGAAGTCTTCAAATTTTAAACTGAAAGTAAAAGAGTTCGCTTGTTTTAGATTCCGAGTTTCATTCTTGGCTGCTTCAGCTTCTATTGCAATGTTAGCTCCCTTTGAGAGCTCCAGGTCCAGTTTGTCTACATCATTAAGAGCATCAGATGCAGCCTGCAAAGATGCATTTTGAGACTCTTTCACTTCGTCCAGTTCCGAATTCAAAGAAGCAATCAACAAGGCCTTGGCCGCAATCTGATTCTCCAAATCTGTCAACATCATAAATTTCTGTCTCTCCGCTTCCACTGCAGCCTCATTCAGAAGAACAACAGCTTCATTGAGTTCTTTGATACATTCTGAAAGCTCCGTGTTAACGGCCTTAAGTTCTGCTTGTGCAGCTACAAGCTCCTCTTCAACGGTTTTCGATGTGTCAAGCGCATGTAGAAGTTGTTGTTTCGCCTTTTCAGATTCCGCCAACTGCTGACTTAAATCCTTGATCCTGGACCCAAGTTCATTAGCACAGCTTCTAGCTTCTGCACATTCTTCATAGTATTTCTCTTTTGTAGCCTCGGAATTCTTCAGCTTGGTAAAAATTTCATCGACGACTTGTTGGTATATATCTAGCTGGAGAAGAGCTTGCTTGTAAGCAGAGTCTTTTACCTCTGCTTGTAGTTTGTAGTTAGCCAAATCCTTGAGCAGAAGGTCAAGATCTTTCTCCTCCGAATCCAGCTTTCCCTGAAATAGCAGCAGGCAAACTCAAAACATGTCTAATATTACACTGTCTAACAGCAATGCCAAAATACATATTGTAGCATCCTTAAGCTCAATAGCCGTTACAGATCCTACGTACCTCGGTGCTTGCGGATCTATGTTTTCTTAGATCAGATTTCTCCTCAAACAAGGAAAGAGCAGCTTGGACGGATTCGAATGGTTTTGTATCAACTTCGCCCATACCTTGCTCTCAGGAGACCGGCACTGAGATGTTCTGCCCTGCACCTACAAATTAAAGCACTTTACAGTAGGAACACATGAAAGCATAATTCTAGTACCAAATGAAATGATTAGCACAGACAGGAAATTTTGCAAACCTTGCTGAATACACGAGAAAAACGAGCAATGCTGAGATGCTGAGAAATATTGTAATTTGCTTCTTTTTCCTCCTCTTCTTGTTGAGTGACTTCGATGGAAGGAGGAGGTTCATAGAAGTAATCATCACGATTAAGAAATGTTTTGCGAGAATTTCGTCGCATTTGAAGACGTTAATGCAATAGAATCATCGATGGCAGGCAGAGCTTTGTATTCACCGATAGTACTACTGTCCTCGTTTGTTTTTTCTTTTCAGCTTTGGCAAAGTGGTTTTAATTTCTTTTACAGTAATTATAAGTGTCCATTCGGCTGCAGCTGCATGATAAAATGTCAATCTGGGCTTATCTAGCAAGTGGCCCAAAATGCTTGAACTCTAAACAAGACAGGTAGCCTTGTCCATTTGGATCTGACTCAGTATCTGACCTAACCCGAGTCAGACTATCTGGTCCAGGGGTATTTGGACGAGATATAATTTTTTATCTGTCTCGTTGAGTACATATCTTACAGGATTCAGAAGTTCTAGTCCTATTGGGGTAATAATAATTTTGCATCAGATGTTATAACTAATAAGTGAGCTTCAAGTGTAAATAGACAGCTTCAGACAAGGCATTGAGTCAGGAAAGAAAAAAAAAATTTGATTTCAAGATTCCAAACCGGAATAACCAAGCTATCTAGGATAGGAACAACGTGTTTGGTTTTTGTTGACTCGGCGTCTGGATCTGACTCGCCAATAACTTACACGAGTTTTTTTTTATTTAATTTGAGTCATATCTGACTCGGCCGCTAACTTGCACGATTATTTTTTATTTATTTTTAATTTGAGGCAGATCTGACTCAGACCTAACCCCTAAGTGTGATTTGTTTGAGTCGATGAACAAAATGCCTATGATTCATGGAACCAAGCCACTACCTCATATATTTCTGAGTCAGTCGAGTTAAATCCGACTAAAAAAATAATGTACATTTAGTCAAATCCAAATTAATCAGATTAGGGCTGCACATGGGCGGGTATTAGCTAAAACCAACCTCGCACCCATAGACTGCGGGTTTTTATTTTCATAACCAACCCCGCACCCACAAACAGCGGGCGGGTTTTGTTACCCGCCTGCTACGGGTTCGGGTTTAGACCCGCTTAAACCGCTTTATATTCAATAATCATTGACACACATGTTTTAAAGTTTAAATAAACTACTTACTTAAGTTCTTGATAACCTAAAAAAACAAAACCATAAACATAACTATAAAGTCTTCATTGTTAAGCTTAAACATATTTAGAGGGTTACTTGTACCACTAGGGTTCTGATAACGGACGGTTAGGACTAGTTTTATCAATTGTGCGGGTATTAGCTAAAACCAACCTCACACCCATACACACCGGATTTTTATTTTCATAACTAACCCGGCATTCACAACGGGAGGTTCGGATTAAAAACTCACGGGTTTAGCGGGTACGGGCAGGTCTTGTGCAGCTCTAAATCAGATGATTTCAGTCAGATATGTACGAGTCAAATCAACAAAACGGAATTTTTAAAAATAAAATAAAATAAGATACAGTCTGAATGTGTTCGACAAATTTTTTTTTTTTTTTTTTTTTCGACAAAATTAACCATCAATGGGATTAAACTTTTTTTCACTGTCTAGCTACCTAAGCTAGTAGATCCCAAGCCGGCTCGCTCCAGTTTGTTTAAGAACTGGAACCTATACACAATATTGGTTCTACATATATAAAAGTAACCTTATCATCTTCTTCAATCTCTCCAGTTTCAAACTCTCATAACAGTAAAATGCAGAAATTATCATCATCTTCGTTCTCAATCCATATGTTGAGAAGATTACAATGAAATACTGAAATAAATGTGTACAACAAGTTGCAGAGCACCCACATGGGTGTCATCAAGAAGATTATTTGAGCAAACATTAATGGATCTTCCGAAATGTTCAAACATAAAGCATTTAAAAGAAACGCAAGCACAAATCATGAAAGCAAATCTCCATCAAGACCCATTTGTAGCACCAAAACTCATCTCAGCATTCTCAATTTGTCATCAAATGCCATTAGCTGTTAAGATTTTTAATCAAATCCCAGAACCAAATGTTCATCTTTATAACACACTTATGAGAGCTTTTGCTCATAACTCTCAGTATTCATCAGCTTTCTCAACTTTCTTTGATTTGCAGGAGAATGTGTTGTTTCCTGATAATTATACATACCCAATTCTGTTGAAAGCTTGTTGTTCTGGGGGTCCTAGTCATCTTCTTCTTCGTCAAGTTCAAATGATTCATACACATATTGAGAAATTTGGTTTTTATTCTGATATTTTTGTGCCAAACTCTTTGATTGATACTTATTCCAAGTGTGGAAAAGTTGGGATTGTTACTGCTAAGAAGGTGTTTGATTCAATGCCTGAGAGAGATACTGTGTCCTGGAATTCTATGATAACTGGGTTTATAAAAATGGGTCAGTTGGAAGATGCTCATAAGTTGTTTGATAAAATGCCACATAGAGATATGGTTAGTTGGAATTCAATGCTGGATGGGTTTGTGAAAGCAGGAGATATGAATTCGGCTTTTCAGTTGTTTCAAACTATGCCTGACAGGAATATCGTTTCGTGGTCGACGATGGTTTGGGGGTATTGTAAGATTGGTGATATGGATATGGCGAAATTTCTGTTTGAGAAAATGCCTGTCAAGAATTTGGTTCCGTGGACTATAATTATATCTGGGTATGCGGAGAAAGGTTGCGCGAAAGAGGCTTTTAGTTTGTATGACCGTATGGAGAGAGCTGGGTTGCGGCCTGACGATGCTACTTTGATTAGTATTTTAGCTGCTTGTGCTGAATCCGGGTTGTTTAGTTTAGGTAAGAAAATTCATTTGAAGATTAAGCGGAATAAATTCCGGCATAGTATTCAAGTTTGTAATGCTTTGATTGATATGTATGCAAAATGCGGGGATTTGGCTGATGCATCGTCAGTTTTTGAGGAGATGGCGGAGAGAAATGTAGTAACATGGAATACGCTGCTTCAAGGGTTGGCAATGCATGGGAATTGCGAAAGAGCGCTCAGTTTCTTCTCTAGGATGACTCGGGAAGGGATTGAACCTGACGGAGTCACATTTGTTAGTGTATTGTCTTCCTGTAGCCATGCTGGTCTTGTGGATGAAGGTCGCCACTACTTCAGTTTATTGAAAAGAGATTACGGAAGTGCTCTTCAAGTTGAGCATTACGGGTGTATGGTTGATCTTCTTGGCCGAGGTGGGCATTTAAAAGAAGCGTTTGAGCTTATCAAAACTATGCCTATGGAGCCAAATGCGATAATCTGGGGTACCCTTTTGGGTGCTTGCCGGATGCACAGCAATGTAGAGTTAGCAGAGGAAGTGGTTGATCGATTGGTACAATTGGAACCGAAAGACGCAGGAAGTTTAGCGATATTTTCTAACATATATGCTGCAGCAGGTGACTGGGATGGCGTGGCTAAGGTGAGATCGAAAATGAGAGATGTTTATAAGCAACCTGGTGCAAGTTCCATTGAGATAGATGATGAAGTGCATGAATTCAGAGTTTCAGATACAGCTCATCCCGAATCGTCGAGGATATACCACATGGTAGACAGATTAAAGCAGCATCTGGAGCAAGTCGGGTACGTCCCCAGAGCGCATTGTTAGAGCTCAAAAGAGTTTTTTGTATGTTAAATTGTTTTTTGACAGATCCACTGATATAAATGAATGAGAAACCATTACAGCATATAAATGAAAAATTACGTTTTTTGTATATACTTTCCGGGGCATTCGCCCCACCCCGTCAGATTGTCAGACCAACAGAGTAATAAACCATGAGAAATACTGTGATGCTTCCCTGCAATGACTATTTGGAAGATGTGCATTATTCAGAAAAAATAGATACTAGCATTAGTGCCACTGTAGTAAGAAGCATAAGCGAAATAAAAATTATGCGAAGTCCTTCAGGCAACAGCGGCGCCATCTCCCTTCGCCTCCAGATTCCGCAAGAGCAACTGTGGGAATAAGTTTTGCTTCCACACTCGTAGCAAAATTATGTGCTGCATCTGCAATAGGATAACACTGATAAATTATTCAAAGAATTTTCTTTTTACATTAAACATAACCACATTATAAGGATGGGAGAAGGCCGGACCTGCAACGAATTACACGACAACCATAGGAACGCTGTACATAACACTTGCAGGTAGGACATCTAGTCCACCCTTTGCGCGTAACAGATTCCATGAACAAAAGGTCATTTTTGTCTCTTATCATCACTTCGTATCGACTTCTGGTGCAATAATGATATACATGCCATGGAACCATGCAACGGAAACAAAACAACATCTTGCAACCTGGGCACCTTGTTTCTCTAGTTACACCACCACCACACTCATTCAAAACCAACTCATAGCAGTTCGGGCAGTAGGCTTGTTTATCAACAAACTCCGCTAGGATCTCTTACTGGCAGAGCAAGTCGCAACCCATTCTCTGGGACGTGGATTTTCTGTGACACGGTTTATCAGGCTTAATAAATAAACAGATAAAAATTAGTATCCGGAGGCAGGATAGAGCGACATGAAAGCAAGTCTAGATTGATGGAGCAGTCGACGTTGGGACACTTAATTGTCGATGCATTGTTGTCGTAAGCTTTCACCTCTATATATTTTGTTATACAATCAATACAAAAGTGATGTATGTATGAGCAATCACTGGTCTTAAATTTTTTTACTATGAGGAAGAGTTTCGGTACAAATATCGCAAGTGAACAATGATACGCCTGTTTGGTAACCCATTCTGTAGCTGGGACGTGGATTTTCTGTGACACGGTTTATCATGGCTATAATAAATAAACAGATAAAAATTAGTATCCGTGACGCTGAGTTCAAAATTAGTAAGAACAAAAAAATATAAAAGAGATATATAATATTTTTTTTTTTTTTTTTATTAGAAGAGAAGATTTAAAAGAGAAAAAAACCTTTACAAGCTTTAAACTCCACTTTTCCCCAAAACCTTAAATATTTAAAGGAAAAAAAGAAGACTAAAGACGAGATTAAAAAAGAATATCTAGGTGTTTTTTTTTTTGTTTTTCCGAAAAATAAACGAAAATGCTAGATACCACGCTACTATTGCTCGCTATTTTCACGCGTTCGCATGTGGCAAGTTGACGTGGCGGGCCTGGATGAGTTTCAGTTACACGTTAGCAGTCAGTAGTAGTGACTCGGGAGAGAGAAAACACAAAACGATAAAACCATGTGGGGTTATCTCTATTTCTTATGTTTCTCTGTCTTCCCTATTTATCTGTTTGTTCATTCCAAATAAATCCTGAAAATCTCAATTATTATACAAAATACTTGTGCTTAAATTTCTTAAGAACCTGCAAGTTCGAAATGATGAAACAATTAATGTCGAGAATCAGAAGAATCACATGAAATTAGTACTCATACTCTTTAAAAGAGTTGAATCTTGAACAGAAGTACTCGGCCATTTTTTGCTTCCACCATTAATGGAGGCTAAAGATGATGTTAAGACATAGAGTGGTAATAACTCATTATCACTCCAATTAAACGAAAAGTCAGCTTTACGATTTAGTTGCTTACTACATTTCATTCTAGTAGTATTAATTTTACAAGAAAATGGTATTGAAACAAAAAGAAAAAAAGAGGAGGAAAGAACGATGGTGGTTGGGAGAGACAGTTACACAGTTCTTTATAATTGTATGGGTTCTCAAAAATAGAATTCATAGTAATTTTGGGTTTTCTCCGTGGATCCGCTTTTCTCTATCCTTTGAAATTTCTGGGTAAGTACTATCGTTGTAGTGTTCTTTGTTTCTCTTATTATTTCTAGCATCTCGGTTTTCTTTTTGTGTAATGGGTTCTTGTTCAAATAACCATTAGTTATCGAATAGAGTTTTTCATAGTTCGTTATATTTCTTGGACTCTTCAGATTTTATAAATATTTTGTCGATGTAGAAGATTGAGAATTTTGATGAAATAGGATATGAGAGAAGTTCAGAAGAACAGAAGAAAAGAAGCTAGCTTGTACTGCAGACTTTTATTTTTGTTCTTGTATTATGTCCTGTTTCAGTTGTTATCAGTGAGAAAATTCTAGAATTATTTTCTGAGATCTCCATTTTGAAGCAATTTTTTGAGATCACCACCGACAATAAAAACCATTGAAATTGACAAATCAAACCCCTATATTTCGCAATCCAATAGATCCAGAATATCCCCTTTCAATTAAAAAGCCAAAATCCACAGTGATTAATCGATCGATTAATTTGTCAATTTCATGATTTGATGATCACGGAGGATTTGATGATGATGATTACCGGGAGTGGTCTTCTGAACAAACATCAATAAGATGGTGAACGTTTAGTAGATTTTTCTTCTCAGTATAAATTATTCAAACCCTAGATTTTAAAAATTGTTTGAATCAATAGAAACATGAAATGGAGATCGGTGATTCTTTTTTCTTTTTGGAACGGGGAGATCGGTGATTATGTATGAGAGAGAAACAGTTGCACGGCTTTGGTTAAGGGAAGAGTGATACGTGGAATAAATATAATCGATATTACCAGGCCACATCACCATACCAACTCAGCGTGCGTGAAAGCATCGTGAAAGTGGCGATGCGCCTAGCGCGACCGATAAATAAATGGATATGTGACTGAAACCTTTTCACTTTAGAAAATCGAAAATATTTTACGACTCAGTGTCGGCTTTGGACTACTGTTGCCACTGCTACGGGTGACTACTTTAGGAGTCTCTTACACTAAAATCTTGTCAATGCCCTATGTTGCCAAGGCCCTTTTGCAGGGTCGGTTCGAGTAAGAGAGTTGTTGCCATGTTTTTATTCAATTAATATTTCGTGCATGTCCAAAATTGGGTTAAGTGAACATATTCTGTTGCTATGACAGTTACAATCGAGCAATTTTTTTTTTTTTTATATTGCCGTATTCCTTGCGGCTTCCAAGTATTCTGGTATGTAAAAGCCTGGCAATGTGCAGCATGCTAAGCGTTGTTAGCTTACAATTTATATGCAACATTCAATCATATGCGTGACCACTGTGAGAGTATCTTAGTACGTTTTGGAGGTCTTGGCATCAACAACTTTCCTTGGTATCCAACTCCAGTTTGCTGTCATACCTCCCGCTTAACTAATATTTTGTAAACCTTGAAAAAACTTGGGTGACACTCCATTTCCAGTCAGTTTTGGCACCAGGGAAAATATCTAAATTGTTCTCCAATTTCCCAAGTGAAGTTTTTCACTCTCAACTTGGACACCTTGTTTCTCTAGTTATAGCACCAAATGATATCTTGCAACTTGGACACCTTGTTTCTCTAGTTACAGCACCACAATCATTCAAAACCAACTCAAAGCAGTTCGGGCAGTAAGCTTGTTTATCAACAAACTTTGCTAGAATCTCTGACTCGCAGAGCAAGTCGCACCATCTGACGAACTGTTTTGGAGGCAAGATAGAGCGGCATGAAAGCAAGTCTAGATTGACGAAACAATCATTATTGGGACACTTAATTGTTGATGCACTGTCATCGTAAGCTTTCACCTCTATATAACTTTCTTTTTTGAAACAATTTTATTGGTCTTAAATACTTATCATTAAAGACAAATTAGTTTGTCCTGGAATTTATATTTTTGCGACAAAAATCTTGCTTGCGAAAAAAGCCTTTTGGTGTCGATTTTATCCGTCATTAAAATAACTTTTACAGACAATTCTATTTCGTTGGTGCAAGAGATTTTTGTTGACAATAAATTTTTAGTTGTTAATTAATTTTTCTCGTGACCGTCTGTAATTTTGTCGCGAAATACTTTCCCAGACGGGGTATTTGGGACGACTTCGTGACAAAAATAAATCCATCTCAAAAAATATTTGGAGACAAAAACAGGGGATTTCCTGACAACTTTTTGTTGGGGTCACTGCCTTATGGCCCAACAAAATGAGGTATCCCCTTAACAATTTAAGGGATGAGCTTAACAAATGCCTTGTGAATGTGTTTTGTTAACAAAAGGCATCAGGAGACCTCTTTTGTGTTACGATTTTAGCTTCTTCTTGTTTTGAGAAGAAAGAGAAAGAGAGGAAGAAGAGAAAGAGAGTGAGTGAGGTAGAAAGATTAAGCCACCAATCTTTGGTGAGTTTGAAGTATCTCTAAGAGAAGGAGAAAGGGTTCTTAGCTAAGGATCTCTTGGTTGTTGTGGTGAAGAATTGATTGATCAATTTCCACATCTCTTCAAAGGGGAAAAAATCTAGGGTTTGTTCAAACCCTAGTAGTAAGTATCTCAAATCACTTCTATTCTCAAATTGATAGTGAATCTCATATTATATGTGAATGAATTGTTGATCCATCCTTAGGGGTGAGTGTAATTAGGAAAATTGATATCCAAGTGCTATATGCACCTTGAAGTAGAGCGTATCCCCAAATTGGGAGAGTTGTGTGTAACCCATTATTGTTATAGTGGAAGATTTGCCCGTGGTTTTTTACCCTTCACCTTGGAGGGGTTTTTCCACGTAATTGCCGGTATTGTGTGATTGCTTCTATATTGCGTAGTTGTGTTATTTCCGCATTGGTATGTCATTGCTTGTGTAGGTTTCGTATTGCGCATAGCGGCTCGGATTTCGTAAGCCTCCCCCAACAAGTGGTATCATAGATTTTGGGTTGAGCTAATCATGTGCAATGGCGGAAGCTAGCACTAGTAATAGAATGGTCAATTTGACCGGTGAGAACTTTGTGATATGGAAGGCGAAGATGGAAGACTGGTTATATTGTAAAGATCTCTATGGTCCAATAGAGAGTAAGGGAGTAAAGTATGAGACGACAAGTGAAGGCGATTGGAAGGTTACTAATCGAAAAGCAGTTGGTTTTATTCGTCAGTGGATTGATGATAACATTTTTCATCATGTGGATAGTGAGACACTAGCATATTCTTTGTGGACCAAGTTAGAGGAGATATATGATCAGCAGTCTCCTTGTGCAAAAGCTCTTCTATTCAAAAGGCTTGGAAAGCTGTGTTACAAGGAAGGAAGTTTAATGGCGCAACATTTAAATGAAATGAAGGGTATTATGAATCAGCTTACATCTATGGATCTCAAAATTCCCGAAGAGATTCAAGCTTATTTGTTGCTAAATACTTTACCAGACAGTTGGGAGCCATTGAGGAATTGTCTCAGTTATTCTGCTCCAGATAGGAAGTTGGACATGACTGTTGCAACTAGCAGTTTGTTGAATGAAGAAGTTAAAAGAAGGTCACTAGACTCATATCATTCAGAATCTCTTGTGACTAAAAATCGGGGTAGAAGAAAAGACAGAAGACAAGTTGGCCGTAGAAAGTCAAGGGGTAAATCAAAGTCCAAAAAGGAAGTTGAATGTTGGAACTGTCATACGAGCGGTCATTATTCAAATGAATGCAGGAAGCCGAAGCAAGAACACAAGATGGGGAAAGGAAATGATAGACAAGACAATGGTGTTGCAGCTACTGTGACAAATGATGATATCATTGTATTCTCAGATTGTAATGATGTTTGTGTGAGTTTTGAAGGTTCTGATTCAGAATGGATAGTTGATTCAAATGCATCTTATCATGCTACTCCTTATGAAGATGTATTTACCTCCTACAAGGCTGGTGACTTTGGTTCAGTCAAAATGGGAAACAGTGGTGTTTTGAAGATTGTAGGAATGGGTGATGTGAAGGTTGAGACCAGTGTTGGCTGCACATTGGTTCTCAAAAATATGCGACATGTACCAGATCTTCGTTTGAATCTAATGTCACCAGGAGTGTTAGATGATGAAGGGTACAACAATCACTTGGGTGATGGAAAATGGAAGCTAAGCAAGGGATCCATGGTTATTGCAAGTGGCAAGAAGTGTGGCACATTGTACATGACACAAGTGAAGGTGTTGAAAGGTGAGTTGAATGCTATTGACAAAGATTCAATCTCCGAGATGTGGCATAGAAGACTTGGTCATCTTAGTGAGAAGGGAATTCAAATCCTCACCAAACGACAAGTTTTGCCAAATGCCAAAGGTATGCTATTTGGTAAGTGTACTCATTGTTTAGTTGGTAAACAAATTAGAGTCTCTTTTCATAAAGCTTTACCCAATCGCAATTCTGGTATTATTGATCTTGTTCATTCTGATGTATGTGGACCTTTAAGGGTCAAAACACTTGGTGGTGCTATTTATTTTGTTACTTTCATAGATGATGCTTCAAGGAAGGTTTGGTCATATGCAATCAAGACCAAAGATGATGTTGTTCCCGTGTTCATGATGTTTCACAGCATGGTGGAAAGAGAAACAGGTAGAACCTTGAAGTGCCTTCGTTCTGACAACGGGGGAGAGTACATCGGACCACTTGAAGTGTATTGTAAGAGCATGGGTATACGTCATGAACAATCAGTACCGAAGACTCCACAACATAATGGTGTTGCAGAGAGGATGAACCGCACTATTCTTGAGAGAATCATGTGCATGTTATCTCATTCCAAGTTGCAAAAGCATTTCTGGGGTGAAGCAATGAATACTGCTGTGTATTTGATCAATCGATCTCCTTCAAGACCGCTAGATGGAGAAGTAGCATAAAAGGTATGGAGAGACAAAGAACCTACTTATGATCACTTGAAAGTGTTTGGTTACATGTCATTTGTTCATATCCCAAAAGATCATAGATCAAAGATTGATTACAAAGCAAAGCAGTGTGTGTTCATAGGCTATGGAACAGAGAAATTTGGTTACAGATTTTGGGATCCAGTTGAGAAGAAGGTTATCAGAAGTAAGGATGCAGTATTACTTGAAGATTAGACTATTGAAGACTTTGAGAAGATTGAGATGCCAAAGCTTCAAGATGATATGACCTTGGATCCAAATCCAGTTGTTCCTACTCTTGAACAACATGATGATGATGTTGATGGTAATGTCTATGAAGATGAAGCTCATGAAGATGTTCCAGTGGGTGATGTTGAGCAAGAAGTGCATCAACAACAACAACCAGAAGCTGAGTTGAGAAGATACATCAGGACCAGATTACCTTCAACAAATTATACACCACATGAGTACATGATGCTCATAGATGCAGGTGAACCAGAGTTTTATGAAGAAGCTCTTAGTGTTCCTGAAAGTCAGAAGTGGCTGAATCCATGAAAGAAGAGGTTGGATATTTATATGAGAATGACACTTTTGATTTGGTTGACAAGCCTGAGAACCAGAAAATTCTGAAGAACAAGTGGGTGTATAGAATCAAGACTGAAGATGGTAAATCACAACCAAGGTACAAAGCACGCTTAGTTGTGAAGGGTTATGAGAAGAGAAAGGGTGTTGACTTTGACGAGATTTTCTCACCGGTGGTGAGATTTTCTTCTATTCGGGTTGTCTTGGAAATATCCGCTAGTTTGGATCTTGAGATAGAACAACTAAATGTCAATACAACATTTCTTCACGGTGAGTTGGAGGAAGATGTGAATATGGCACAACCCGAGGGTTTTGAAGTCAAAGACAAAGAGCACATGGTATGCAAGCTAAAGAAGAGTCTTTATGGTTTGAAGCAAGCTCCAAGAAGATGGTACAAGAAGTTTGAATCATTCATGAAGGAACATGGGTACAAGAGGACAACCTCAGATCATTGTGTATTCATTCAAAAATTTGCTGATGGTGATTTTCTTACTCTTTTTCTATATGTTGATGACATGCTTATTGTTGGCAAAGATAAGAAAAAGATTGACATGTTGAAGTCAGATCTGATCAAGTCTTTTTCTATGAAAGACTTGGGTGCAACAAAGCGTATTCTTGGCATGGAGATCACTCGTGATAGGAAAGCGAGGAAGTTGTGGCTATCACAAGAAAGCTACATTGAGAAGGTGTTGCAAAGATTCAACATGGACAAGGCTGAGTCGGTAAGTTGTCCACTTGCAAACCATTTTAAGTTATCTCGTGATCAATGTCCTGTGAATGATGTTGAGAAACGGAAGATGGAGAAAATTCCTTATGCGTCCGCAGTTGGTAGTTTGATGTATGTAATGGTGTGTACAAAGCCGGATATAGCTCATGCAGTTGGAGTGGTAAGCATATTTCTATCAAATCCTTCTATGGAGAATTGGGAAGCAGTAAAATGGATACTACGGTATTTAAGGGGTACTTCTAATATGTATTTGTGCTATGGAGGTGACAAGCCAGAGTTAGTTAGTTATACAGATTCAGATTTGTCAGGTGCTCAAGACAGTCTCAAGTCGACATCAGGTTACTTATTTACCTATGCAGGGGGAGCTGTGTCTTGGAAATCCAAGTTACAAAAATGTATGGCATTGTCTACTACAGAGGCAGAGTACATTGCAGCTACAGAGAGTTGCAAGGAGATGATATGGATGAAGAGGTTTGTTAGAGAACTCGGTGTGAAGAAACAGAAGTTCATCGTTTTCTGTGACAGCCAGAGTGCCATCTATCTCAGCAAGAATTCGAGTTTTCACTCGAGGTCCAAGCACATCAATATTAGGTATCAGTGGATACAAGAAGTTCTCGACGAGAAGGTCTTGTATATTGAGAAGATCCATACAGATGACAACGGTTCTGATATGATGAAAAAGTCGCTACCAAAATACAAGCATGTGTATTTCTGCAGCAGTGCAGGTTTGGTGGTGATGGGTACCTTGCCATAAGTCGTGAGGGGGAGATTGTTGGGGTCACTGCCTTATGGCCCAACAAAATGAGGTATCCCATTAACCATTTAAGGGATGAGATTAACACATGCCTTGTGAATGTGTTTTGTTAACAAAAGGCATCAGGAGACCTCTTTTATGTTACTAGTTTAGATTCTTCTTGTTTTGAGAAGAAAGAGAAAGGGAGGAAGAAGAGAAAGAGAGTGAGTGAGGTAGAGAGATTAAGCCACCAATCTTTGGTGAGTTTGAAGTATCTTGAAGAGAAGGAGAAAGGGTTCTTAGCTAAGGATCTCTTGGTTGCTGTGGTGAAGAAATGATTGATCAAATTCCACATCTCTTCAAAGGGGGAAAAATCTAGGGTTTGTTCAAACCCTAGTAGTAAGTATCTCAAATCACTTCTATTCTCAAATTGATAGTGAATCTCATATTATATGTGAATGAATTGTTGATCCATCCTTAGGGGTGAGTGTAATTAGGCAAATTGATATCCAAGTGCTATAGGCACCTTGAAGTAGAGTGTATCCCCAAATTGGGAGAATTGTGTGTAACCCATTATTGTTATAATGGAAGATTTGCCCGTGGTTTTTTACCCTTCACCTCGGAGGGTTTTTCCACGTAATTTCCGGTGTTGTGTGATTGCTTCTATATTGCGTAGTTGTGTTATTTCCGCATTGGTATGTTATTGCTTGTGTAGGTTTCGTATTGCGCATAGCGGCTCGGATTTCGTAAGCCTACCCCAACACTTTTTTTGACACTAAATCCCCATTTTCTTGTAGTGATGAAACGGTGATTGTTATAAGGAGAAAGGTAGAGAATACTAAGAAGAAGCAAAGAAGTCAAGATTATCAATGGTGATTTGTAATGCATTAAGCTACTATCTGCCATGTTTATGATACTAGTAGTGAAAATTAAGGAAATAAATCTAGATTGGACTTCGGTTTACGTGTTATTAATACTTACTATAACGATATGTCCGTCGTAATAAATTTCCAAAGAAACCTATTATTGAGGCGTCGCATTCCAATAGAGGGGCGTCATCTAATAGAACAAAAACGTGTCACCCATAAGTAATATCAAAAACTCCTTATCTAAAATAATTTTATAATGACTAAACAACCCTTATGTGGTTAGGCTAATAATAAACTAATAATTAGATTGATAAGTTTTTTTATATAATTAGTGATAAAAAATCAAATTAAGTGATTTTGGTGGGAAGAAAAAGTTGATAAAAATGAGAAACTTTGGAGATTTTTTTTCTAAGTAAAACCCTAAATTTTAAATCACCCAAACAATGTTATTTTTATTTCTCAAAATTGATGAAAGTAAGTAAAAAAAATTGAATTTTTTAGCTTTCCAGAGGGGTTTACGGTTGAGTTTTTCCTTCGTAGCCAACCGTAAGACAAATTTACGGTTAGGTGATGATGAACTCCTAACCGTAACTAGACAAAATTAGGAAAACCCAATTTTAAACCAATTACGGCTGGGTTATTTTGGTCGAAACCCAACTGTAAATCAGTTACGGCTGGGTTTTTTTTGGTCGAAACCCAACTGTAAATCAGTTACGGTTGGGTTTTTTATTTGTCGAACCCAACTGTAAAACAGTTACGGATGGGTTTTTTGTGATCGAACCTAACTGTAAATCAGTTACGGCTGGGTTTTTTTTGGTCGAACCCAACTGTAAAACAGTTACGGTTGGGTTTTGTTGAGGAAAACCCTACCATAACTGGTTCTGAAACCTAATTTTTTCAAAGATTTCAATCAATCTAACCATTTCAGATGCAATTGGTTTGTTGATTACCATCACTTCTATCAATATGCTTCTTCTGCACCTTTAATATAGAATTCAATCGAAGATTATAAGTTTTTCGAACTGTCGATTGATCGAAGATGGTGAAATGATTTTGATTGAAAAAAAAGAGGAGGGAATGATTTATGGTTGATGAAGGAGGGGAAGTTAAGAAGAAGAAAAAGAAGAGGAGGAGCAGATCTTTGAATGAGAATTAGGTTTTGATTTTAGTTAAAGGGTAATCTAGATATTTTGTATTGAATCAAGAATACCCCATAACCAATTTTTTGGTCACTAGAAATCCAAGTGAAGCTCCTCTATTGGAATGTGACGCCCCAATAATAGCCTTCTATTAAAATAAGTTAAAAGTTCCAACTCAAGTCATGGTTCCGTAATTTAATTAGAACGTGCAATTGTGTAATCCGAGATATCAAAACTAATTAGGGGAAAAAGACAAAAATTGGATCCAAACATCAAATCAGGGTCATCCCTTATCTAAGTATCTTTCTTTATAATAAGGGACCCCAAAACGCCACATGTCGCCCTCATAATTAAACTTGAATCTGGTGCAGCCACATCAGCACTAACTTTCCCTGTCATCGACATCTGATTGGCCAATCACTCTAACTGGCACAACTTAATTGGCCGCTTACCATTGGGAAAATTGAAGGGTTACTTTTGCACGAGGAAAAGAAACCAGGTAAACACAAAACGTGCCTCTTCATATTAGGGCTTACAAAATCAACGAAAAGTCACAAGTCACAAACAATACAACTATAGTCGCAACCCTTCAGATAAGTCAGCATATCTAATTTCACAGTGCCTCACGAAATTTAAATACATAGACTAACCACCATCACTACAGAAACAGAAACCAGCTTGCATTCCTAAATCTCGGAAAAATAGAAGACGACCAGGAATGGCGAGAAGTGATCAAAGAGGCGACTGCTTGGGGGTGCAGCAAGTCCCTACGTGAAATGTTCATCATACAGATATTGTTTTGCGAAATCAAAAACCCATCGGAAATGTGGAGCACACATTGGAGACTACTATCTCAAGATATTCTGCATGAACAAACAAAACAAACAGGTAATGAAGTCCTTGAAATCAATGATGAACAACTCGAATTTTTGTTTTATTTGAAATAGAGAAATCAATGAGCCTGATCAACCGGTCTCTCAAAGAATTCCCAATGCTTCCTTACCCAGTTCGACCAAAAAATGAAAAGGGAATCATCCATGAAGAGCCAGTCTACAACACAACACAACTTTTTGAAGATTTCTTATGGCTTTATAATGGTTTGAACATCCAACAAAGAAACGTCTTTAGGGCTGTAAAAGAGGCAGTCGAAGCCAAAAAAAGGAGGAGCATTTTTCGTCTTTGGAAGCAGTGGGTCGGGAAAAACACATCTGCTCAATGTGTTGGAAACCGGATTAAGATCGAGGTCGAAATATGTTTTAACCGTGGCTTCATCAGGAATAGCATCACTCTCATTATCTGGAGGGAGGACAGCACATTCATCGTTCAAAATACCCTTACAACTTGATAAAGACTTTGTTTGTGGCATACAAAAAGGAACATATTGGGCAAAGATGATGTGTAGGGTTGACCTAATAATATGGGATGAAGCGACTATGATGCACAAACATGCTTTCGAAGCACTGGATAGAACATTCAAGGATCTGATGCACAATCCGATAAAGGTATTTGGAGGAAAAACTATAGTCTTGGTTGGAGATTTTAGGCAGATATTACCGTTCACTCCTGAAGGAACCAGGAAAATGACTGTTGAAGCATCGATAAATACATCGATATTACCACAAACCAGATTTTTAGAGACTACATTCGTATAGTATTTGTATGGTCAGTTGTATACACACGTGTCTGTTAGTGTGTGGTTCTTTACTTGCTTAGCTGTCCCTTAGCTGTATCCTAGCTGTCCTGTCTTGAGTCTCTATTACTTATACTGAGTCTGTAATAACTGGTAGACTTGATCAATCTTATCCTGAGTTCCTACATGGTATCAGATACCAAAAGATCCTTATAACAATCAACTACAACCTTAAACCACCATTAATGGTGAGGAAAACCTTGAATTCTATGAATTCTTCAACCAACAACAACAATACCAACACAAACACACCAGCACAAAACACAAATCAACCTTCATCTTCAATGAATGTACCACCTGTTCTTCCGCAACCGCTAAATCTGAAAACACCACCACCACCATCTCAACATTCTGTTTTTCCCAATCTTCCACAGCCAACCTTTCGTATTAACCCTTTACCTTTTCCAAATATTTCTCATTTTGTCTCTACTAAACTAGATGGATCCAATTTCTTGGTTTGGAAGGATCAGCTTTCTTCGATCTTGATCAGTACAAATTTGTTTGGTTTCGTCGATGGCTCAATTCCTCCAGAATCTCCATTTCTGCTACAAAATAATATTCCAGTAGCTAATCCGGTGTTTGCTGAGTGGAGCTCTTTAGATCATTTTGTTGGTGCTTGTATCAATGCTACTGTTACCTCTTCTCTTGCAACAGAATTGCTTGGGAAACATTCTGCTAGAGAAAAATGGCTTCATTTGGATAAGATCTTCAGTGAGCAGTTCTTTGCAAGGAAAAATATGCTGAGATCGCAACTACATTCAATTCGTCGAGGTAATTCTACGATTTTTGCCTTTCTACAGCAACTCAAGTCTATTTCTGATTCATTAGCTGCAATTGGTGAACCGGTACTGGATTCCGACCTTGTTATGTATGCTTTATCCGGTTTAGGCCGTGATTATTCTCAGTTTTTTATTACAATGCAAAATAGGGAAACACCTTTGTCATTCTCTGAATTACGATCTAGATTGGTTACTCATGAGCAATGGATGAAAGATCAAGATGATGATTCCTCAAATTTCTTAGCAAAAGATCCTACAACATCTCCCTTTTATGTTAAGCATTCAAGGTCTTATGATTCCTCTGGCAAGAAACCAAGTTTCACCGCTTATACTCCAAAATTTACTCCTGGTGCATCTAGTTCTGGGTTTACTTTCAAGAAAGGAGACTACAATCCAGTAGTTCAGCAAGAATTGGATTATAACTCCATTCCTTGTCAGATTTGCAACAAGCTAGGGCATTTTGCTACTAGATGCAGGTATCGATATGCTGCTGTTGAAAACTCACCATCCAGAAGATCTCCACCTAGAAGATCTCCACCTAGAAGAGCAACAAATCCTGCACACAAGGCTTTTGCAGGTATGGAAGCTACTTCTTCTACCAATCCATGGCATCTAACTGAACAGCATAATCTTGCTACTCAAAATGCTTTTTCTACTACTGGAGGACAATGGGGAGTTAGCTCTACTGGTCCAATTTGGATCCCAGATTCAGGTGCCACTGGTCATATGACAAATGATTCTGCTATCATTGATGATGTTGAAGAATATGAAGGTGCAGAACAAGTTATGCTAGGGGATGGTAAGCTTATTCCTATTACATTAACTGGAACCAGTAAGATAACAAATTCTTCTGGTACAAACTTTGATCTAAATAATGTGCTATTTGTTCCTTCTCTCAAATACAATCTTTTGTCTATAGCAAGGTTCACTGCTGACAATAATTGTTCTTTTGAATTTTTGCCATGGGGATATAACATTAAATCATTGAAGACTAATCAGATTCTTGCTCAAGGGAGGATGCATAACAATCTATATCCATTAAGGTCTTTTCCTGTTCTTCCTGCTTCACATTTTGCTTCTCCTGCTTCTATTAAAGCTTCTCCAGATACTTGGCATCAAAGACTTGGTCATCCTGCTTCAAAAATAATAAAGAAATTAGCAGCTTCTTCTTCAATCCAACTATCTCATAGTAGATTTGAGTCTGTTTGTACTTCTTGTCAGCTGGGCAAGAGTGTGTGCTTACCTTTTTACAGTTCATTATCTACCTCCACTTCTGCTTTAGCTTTAGTCCATTGTGATGTTTGGGGTACTGCTCCTGTAACTTCTACTTTAGGCTATAAGTATTACATTTTGTTCATGGATGATTTTAGTAAATTCAATTGGATATATCCTATGAAGTTCAAGTCAGACAGTTTGTCTTGTTTTGTTCTTTTCAAAAAGTTAATGGAAAACTTGTTGAACTCAAAGATTAAAGAGTTTCAGTGTGATGGAGCATTAGAATTGACAAAAGGTGTATTTAAGGAATTTCTTGATACAAATGGAATCTCTATAAGGATTTCTTGCCCTCATTTACATCAACAGAATGGAGCTGCTGAACGGAAACACAGACAAATAACTGAAATGGGTAATACTCTCTTATTTAATGCTTCTATGCCAAAGTCCTTCTGGTTTGATGCTTTTCTTAGTGCTGCTTACTTGATCAACAGGACTCCTACAAAACTACTGAATTATCAGTGTCCTTTTGAAGTTTTATTCTCCAACTCACCAGATTATTCATTCTTAAAAGTGTTTGGTTGTTTGTGCTTTCCAAATTTGGCTGCATATAGAAAAGATAAATTGAGTCCTAAATCTACTATTTGTGTTTTCATAGGCTATAGTCCTTTTCATAAAGGATATAGATGCTTTGATTTTAAGACTCACAGGGTTTACACCACTACTCATGTTATATTCAATGAGACAGTTTCTCCTTTTGCTGGAAAGGCTATTTCATCCCCAATTTCAGCAGTACACTCTGGTGTTGATGACCAATCTTCTATACTCAATGACAAATCTACTGATATTTCTACTTCAGCTATTCAGCCAGCTACTGAGCATGTTACTGTACCAGCTTCTCCTACTACACCTGCAAAGGTATTACCTAATTCTTCATTACCTTCTTCAAGTTCATTATCTACTAAAATGCATACAAGATCTCAATCTGGTATTCATAAAAGAAAAGGTTTAGATGATAAATGGGTAGCTTGGATCCATAGAGTTGATCTTAAACATCCAATTCCTACAGCATTTACAACTATTGTTGATTCTTTGGTTGAACCAAAGACTTTTAAGCAGGCTATGAAAGATCCTAGATGGGTTAGGTCTATGAAAAATGAACATGAGGCTTTGATACTAAATGATACTTTTGAAGAAGTTCCTTTTGTTCCAGGCATGAATGTTTTAGGTTGTAAATGGGTTTATAAGACAAAATTGAAACCTGATGGCACTCTTGATAGATTCAAATCTAGACTAGTGGCACAAGGATATAGTCAAATTGATGGAATTGACTATGCAGAAACTTTCAGTCCTGTTGTCAAATTTGCCACTGTCAGATGCATTCTCAGTTTAGCTGTGAGTCATGGTTGGTTCATGAGGCAGTTAGATGTATCAAATGCTTTTCTTCATGGTTTTCTTAATGAGGAAGTTTACATGAAACAACCCCCTGGTTTTGTCAATCCATCTCATCCAGATTATGTATGCAAACTGAAAAAGTCTCTCTATGGACTCAAACAGGCTCCCAGAGCTTGGTTTGAGAGATTTAGTAGTTTTATGCTCAAAAATGGGTTTCTACAGTCAGTGAATGATACTTCTATGTTTTATTTTGTTCAAAATGGTCTCCAAATGGTGCTTCTAGTTTATGTTGATGATATAATTCTGGTAGGAGTTTCTGAGAATCAAATTTTGAATTTTATTCAAGTTTTAAAAGCTGAGTTTGCTATGAAGGATTTGGGGCCTCTATCCTATTTTCTGGGCATTGAAACTGTGTGGACTGCTAATACTTTGTTACTCACTCAAAATAAGTATTCCTTGGAGCTGCTAAAGAAATATGACATGCTTGAATGCAAGCCCTGCAAAACTCCAGTTGCTCCTGGTAAGAGGGCCTCTCTCTATGATGGTTCTTTGTTACCTGATGCTGCTGGTTACAGGTCTTTGGTGGGGGGTCTTCAGTATTTGACTATGACCAGACCAGATTTAAGCTTTGCAGTGAATTATGTTGCTCAGTTTATGCACCAGCCTACTGATGTGCATTTGCAATTAGCCAAAAGGATTTTGAGATATGTCAAAGGCTCTTTGGGCTCTGGTATTAAATTCACAAAAGGGGATTGTTCAACTCTGTGTGCTTATAGTGATAGTGACTGGGCTGGATGTCCTGATACTAGGAAATCCACTGCAGGATATTGTGTTTTTATGGGTTCAAATTTGGTGGCTTGGTCATCTAAAAAGCAACCAACTATATCAAGATCTAGCACAGAAGCGGAGTATAAAGCCTTGGCGCCACAAACACTGAAGTACAATGGGTTTCTTATTTGTTGAATGAACTGGGGTTCCATATTTCTACTCCTTGCACTATATATTGTGACAACCTTGGTGCTAGAAGTCTCGCTGCTAATCCGGTTTTTCATGCCAGAACCAAGCATATTGAAATTGATTTTCATACTATCAGGGACTTGGTGGATGTTGGCTTTGTTAAAGTGCAGTATGTCCCCACTTTCCATCAAATTGCTGACTTGTTTACCAAGGGTTTACCAAAGGAGCTGTTCTTCAGATTGCAAAGTCAAATGATGCACTATGTCAGTGCTCAGTTTTCTGCTTAGTACATCATTTGAGGGGGAGTGTTAGAGACTACATTCGTATAGTATTTGTATGGTCAGTTGTATACACACGTGTCTGTTAGTGTGTGGTTCTTTACTTGCTTAGCTGTCCCTTAGCTGTATCCTAGCTGTCCTGTCTTGAGTCTCTATTACTTATACTGAGTCTGTAATAACTGGTAGACTTGATCAATCTTATCCTGAGTTCCTACACTAAATGATAAAGATCTTAACTGATGAAAGGCGCATGAACTCTCTAGGAATGAAGTCTTCGACTTTGTTAGATGTATAATTACGTGATCGTGCTGCCTTCCGAATCGCCGCTCTTGCTCTTGCAAGGTCATCTTCAATTCTTTCCAAACTAGTACGTTTATCCTGAGTATATGAACAATCCATTATAATCAACCAAAGCAAATCAATGAAGAAATTATAAGGTAATAAAATAATGTAATGTAAGGACTCACTCTTGTAAATTTGGGTTAGGAGTTCTTATACAAATTTATGGTTAGAGCTTAGTCCTCGCCTAGCGCCTCACACAATGTAGTACCCAACTACACTTTATGTACACATCTTCTTGACGGTTCTTGCATTTTTCATGATTATAAAAGATGAGGAGAAATGAATTATAACTAAACATTTGTATATACTCATGAATCAGGAGCTACATTGAGATGGAGAAAACCTTCAAAATTTGGACGTATACAGAAGGGGAAGTGCCTATTGTACATGAAGGACCACTAAGCATGCTGTATTCGACTGAAGGCCATTTCATTGAAGAAATGGAAAATGAGATAAACCCGTTTGCAGCGCGGCATATCGATGAAGCCCATGCGTTCTTCCTTCCCTTCAGTGTAACTAATATGGTTAGAGCTCTATACACACCCACTACTCATTTTGATCCCTACATTCATGTCGTGGCAGATTATGTTCGCATCATATCAGAGATATACCAATACTGGAATAGAAGCAGCGGGGGTGACAATTTCATGGTTTCATAAGTATACACGATTTTATTCCTTCCTAACTTCTTCAAATGGTTGTCAAGTACATAATTTCTTGTTAAATTATCTTTTATTCGTATGTTGCAGGCACCCTATGTCACCAGTCATGCCCCTAATAAACTATTCAAGAATGTTATTAGAGTTCTTTGCAATGCTAATTCATCAGAAACTTTTCAACCCAAAAGGGATGTGTCCTTACCTGAAATTTATCTTCTTCCCAGAACTCTTGGCACTGCAACACAGTTCCGTAAAACTGGTATAAACCGTTCGATACTTGGTTTTTTTTGCTGGTGGATACGAGAGAAGCTAATGGAGCACTGGAAAGACAAAGAAAACGAATTACAAGTTCATGAATATCTTCCTAAAGGACAGGATTATGGTGAATTGATGGCTCAAAGCAAATTTTGTTTGTGCCCAAGCGGGTATGAAGTCGCGAGTCCTAGAGTGGTTGAAGCGATCCATGCAAGTTGTGTTCCGGTGATTCTTTCAGATCACTACGTCCTTCCATTCAGTGATGTGCTTGATTGGAGCCAGTTTTCAGTGCAGATTCCAATTGAACAGATACCAGAACTGAAAATTATATTACTATCAATTTCAGATGATAAGTACCTTCAACTTCAGAAGAGGGTCACACAGGTTCAACGGCATTTTACTATTAATCGACCTGCCCAACGTTTTGATGTTTTTCACATGATACTTCATTCAGTTTGGCTAAGGCGTCTCAATTTTCATCTACCAGCTTGAAAATATTTTGAATTATACTGTATCATCTGTTTTTGTACACATTAAAATTTTGACGTACACTTGTGAGTGAAAAATGACCATCCGAACATTTTTGCACAATCTTTACCGTCTTTATTACTTTCCTTCTTAAAAAATATCCAAGGTATAATTGGATCAGCTGAGAGGCAAAACCCTCTGATTCAGGCCATAGCGGTAGAGAAGTTCTAACTTCTAAGGATTGGCACACTAGTTGATCCAGCTCATTAGCATCCAAGAGCCAGTAATGGTTCAGTTAAGAAACATTTGTGTCGATGCTTTCAACTGTGGGATCGGTTTGAGATGAGTTAGTGGTTTGGAAACTCGCTACGCCTAACTAATGTGGTCTAACATTAGCCAAGCTTACTTTTGTGAGTTCAAGAACTCGGGATAACATCATACAATAATCAAGATAATCCACATTAGAAAATATCGCAAGTAATGCAAATGATGAGAATCGTGCATAAGAAAGACTTTTTTGCATATGTATTTCGAACATGTCTTATTAGCAATGAGCAGATACTTCAAACATCACCCATATAGGAAATACAGAAAACAGTCGATGAATACACATGCATCAGCATTTTCGACACCAGTAAAAACACTTCTTAATCTTCTTCTCGTTCTGGGGGCAGACCACAGGGCAGCAGCATTTTCTGCACATTTTAATACAGAGTCTTAGTCATAATATCTGTACTCACGAAAATAGAAGTAAAAAAATAGCAAGTTTTTCTCATTAAAAAGATTAGCTTTAACAGAAACTAAATTGCAAGGTAAATCAAAATAAAAAATTCTCCGCAAGATTGTATTCAAACGGAAACTCAAAAACCTTGCACATCAGATTTTCTATTAACAACTAATATGGTAGTACGACCAAATATCAGTATTTCATAAGCACTGAATGAAAATATTATGGTAACATAAATTGCAAAGCAGATAGTCACAAGTACCAGATGACATCAAAAATTACAAGTTGACAAGATTAGCATGGAAAGAAAAATGACACTACTTGGTTAAACAAGCACGCATATAAAAGCTAAACGATAGCATAGGAGACCCTTGGAGTCCATTGATGTCATCCACCAGATTTCCAACATACGCTGGCAGGCAGGACAGCTTGGAATGAAACTCGGTTTGGATACAAAAAACAGAGATAGAGACACTAAGGTTCCTAAACGAAACAAAAATGGTTTCAAGATATTTTATCAGCAGAATAATCTAGGGAGAGGCAATAACTTTTAACCAACTATTAGGTCCAGATGTTTCCCTTAATGGAACCAGTTTGTCATTAAGAATACTCAGCCAAAAATAACCAGAGTTGGTCTAAGTTCTGACATTAGTTAAACTTAATGTAAGATGGTAGCACTCAAGATGAGTCATTGCAAAGGATAAATAAAAGCTTCGATTACACGGAGAAATGAATAAAAATACGCTTTTATTTGAAGAGGGTCAATAAGAAAGCTCATTGACAAGTCTGTAGGTGTTATCCACCAGTTTTCAACATATGCTATCACCACAGCTAGGAATAAAACCAGAGAGATATAGAAAGTTGTTCTTGTCAATCGATTATGCACCTCTCCATGCATGCTAGCATTGGTCAAGTAAAACTATAGCATGCACACGGAACATAAAAACCAATCAATGAATATGATGTTTCGACAATTGACAGATGAAACTAGTTAAACAGACTAGACATTAAAATGAAGACGTAATAGCATAGGAAGAAAAGGTGTAAATCAGATATTTTAACTAATAGTGAATCCCGTCAATCAACAAAGTCAAACATACGGAGAGAACAAATAAATTATAAGAAAAGATAACATCAAACTCTATGTAAATACCTGCATAAAGTTGTAACGCTCTCTTCCAATTGATTCATTCTCCGCAATGGCGAAATAAGATAAAATGGGGTAATGACCTACGTAAGATGCATAACTATCACGCTGGATGTTCACTACCCATTCACTAAATAAAGAAAAAAAAAGGAACAATCGTCAACAGGAGGTAAATAAGTCTACATAAAGAGCTATTAATACGCTTTCAAGGAAGTTGGAACTTACAATCTGTTCAAGTCAGCATGGCCTGTTCCAACATACTTGGCTTGAAGATGCTCAAGCTGGGAATTGATGTTGAACCTATCACTTGCCTGAACCAAATAAACATTGATCATTAAGAGAATTAGACAGGGAGAGGATGTACAATTTCTGCAGAATTAGACGGAGAGTATAAAGATTACCAAAAAAAAAAAAAAAAAAAAATTGATAGAATTCGAATTATTCTTGTTTCAGATGCTCTAACCCATCCGCATGCACATAACATAATACACTTTCATGAATATTTTTTCCTTCGTTTCAGAGCTTTAACAGTCATATATCTATATAGTCTACAAGCTTGCAGTGTTTAAGTAAGTCATACATTAGGGGAGCAACCGAGAAATTTCAAACTAAATAAGTTTTAAGGTATATTATCTTGCCTTCGTTGGAATTTTAAAACTTGATCCATAAAATTCCAACAAACTTAAAACATGAATAACACCACCCATATATAGGTGAAAATCATATATAACAAGACTCAATCTCACGCAAAAAAGCCAACTAATAAATTACAACTCAACTCAAGCTTCTGCTCAAATAGTGGTCGAACCATTCGGTAACAGAACAAATCTTGCTAAAAACTCAATAGAAAGGGAACTAACAAATATAAATTACCCATGTAACTAGTTTGAGTTTAAACTAGAAACCTGATAGGCTTTTTTCTTTTTAATCTTTCTTCATCTTTTTCCAACTCTAAGCAAAGTTAGGGTTTATGACGGAAAACAAAACAACGAAGATTCCCTATATTATAAGAAACAAAAAAAAAATGAAGGATTTTATCACCAATTATGGATTGGGGCTTTAATAAGTACAATCTTAGAGTAAAGTATTCGGAAAATAATACAATTAATAGGCTCGCTAAAGAAGAGTAGAATCGAAGCTCACCTGCATATTCGATTCTTTAAGAAAAATCAGATAACAGTTTCCCTATTATGCTACAACCTGCCATAAACAAACACCTAAAATTATCAAACACAACACCATCAATGAATATTGAATGAACACACACACAATCACACCTTGACACCCATTAAGGTCTATCCATAGGCATATGATTGTACTAAAAGCTTCAAAAATTGTACCAAATAATCACTTGTTTTCATACACAGATTCAAAAAATTGAACATCATTTAATGAAATTAAAAATTCACAGCATCATATTTACTAGCGATTGAGAAACCCATCAGTAATCAACAGGTTAATTCACAATAAAAACATAAATTAAAGCAATACAATTAGGGGAAAAAAATTAGGGCAAAAAAAAAAAATACAGCATCAATACCTTTTATAGAAACACTCAATAGGGAATCATCAATAGAGTTGATTGTTGTTATGGGTTTCTGTAAGAAAAGGAAAAAAAAAATCTCTACTGGGCGAAATACGTTGATCGGCTGTGAAGAAAAAGAAAGAGAGTTTATTTAGAGGTGAAAGACGAAGAAAAAAAAGAAACTAAAACGTTTCTTCTAAAAGGTAAGTGTTTAATTAATTTCTTTTAAGCCCTTTGGGTTTGTGTAACTCATAATTCAGTTCAGTCCATAATAAAAAAACATTAATGAAAACCCCCCATTGCTATAAGGCTTTTTGTTGCTTGCCTGCGTGCCTATCAGGCACGGCCAACATTACACAGAGCAAGGGGAACAAAACCCAAAAAAGAAATGCCTCGCAATAGTTGAAATTCTTACAGAGAAACTAGGGCATGAAAAGATATCACCTGGGTTAAGAACCTCGGTTAGCTGGGGCTGGCTGTTTTAAATAGGGTTGTCATTTTTAGTCTCATCTATGGGGAGTGGATAAGGGGTGTTTAAATGTAATAAAGACTAGAGCAATGTATGGATGATCAAAAAGGTCCATGACTTATGTTGGCGACCTCTACTACACGTTAGGCTAAGTCATATGGCGTGCTAATCTAGCAGCTAGATTAGCAGTTTACGTCAGCTAGGACAACCTCCTAAGTCCTATGGTAGTGCTAATCTAGCATACTAGTCGCGGAATCAAACATTGCTCAACGCTGAACCATACGACGCATGGCGCGGAACCAAACAAAGCTCAAGAAAATAAGGCAATGATGATGACTACTTCTTAATAGCTAGTGTATAGAGTACGAATTAAATAGTACTCAAATAAATAAGGCAGTGATGGTGACCAGCTATAGTCTATAGAGAGAACCATTTCTTAAAACCCTGATTATGTTCTGATTTATTGGGAGTCGAACTGCGATTTGGGGAAGAACTAACACAGGGGGTCACTCTGCGGATCAACGATAATACTGAGTCAACTCAGTGCATTTTTTTTCTCGATCATATGCTAAATTTCAGTT
Source organism: Papaver bracteatum (assembly GCA_023529315.1). Classification (NCBI taxonomy): domain Eukaryota; kingdom Viridiplantae; phylum Streptophyta; class Magnoliopsida; order Ranunculales; family Papaveraceae; genus Papaver; species Papaver bracteatum. Next base: position 300,397 of record JAJJWX010002257.1, on the reverse strand, counting down.
GATTTTCTTCAATCAATTGCTTGTTATAATCTTTTCCAATCTACCCTTTTCTTTCTAAGCTGGTATTTTAGCTATTTAGTTTTAATTTTGAGATCGATATCAAATTTTACTCACTTTCTAGTTCCCTCATAAATTTCCTTTCAAACCAAATTAGATTGTCCGTTTACAAATCAATATTTTGCACATCTTATTTTTATTTTTAATCTCTATTTTCTTTTTTTCTTTTTTATTTTCTTCTTCCTCTTTGATTTTAAAATAAATAATTTAAGAACCCTAATTTCTTTAGATTTAAATCTTAGGTCATTTTCGGTCTAATCACGATGCAAAAATTGATTTTAAAAATGATAATAATTTTTTAGTTTGTTGTTGGTTTTCTCCAGGGAGAAGATAGTTGGGGCTGATGCTCAGTTAAGGCCACTTCAGATCAGTTGCTCGATTTTGCGAGAAGAATGAACGCTACGGTGTTCTTCACAGGGTTTAAGTGGTGGAATTAAGAATGGCGGTGTTTTTTCCTCAAGCCCAAGTAAGGAATCTAATTTTATATTTGAAGACAAAAATATTAAAACACATACAAGGAATTGGATAGCAGACATAATCATTACCATCAACTCGAGCATGAAGCAGAAGATTGCGTATAAAAATCTAGCAGTCTATGCATCTTATGTCATCTCTTACAACAATGTCAGGAATATTTTACATTCCTTTCCTACAAGTGGAAAATTCTTTCAGCTATCATAAAACACTATTGGCATGCAAAAACAGAAGATATATTAACCCAGATTCCTTTAAGGTACAAAGTCATTTTCGATGGTGTTAAACCAAACCCAAGAGATTTAATTAATTTTATAAGAAAGGATATTGTCCAATACTTGAAACCAAATACGAACTTTGATATTACAAACAATTCAAATAAAATGTGTGATACTAATCATATGAGTTGCTCCTGCTTCAAAGAACTTTGTAATGTTAACAATATTTTCATTTATTTCGAATAAGAGATGGCATACTGTATAAGCGGTCATATTTGGGACCTCTATTCAGATGCCTTTCATTCTCGGAAGGTCAGGAACTAAGGGAAATATACTACGGGCACGCCGACAACCATAGCGGGGGAAGATCTCTAGCCCACAAAGCCAGGCTCCAAGGATATTTCTGGCCTCGCATGAACGAGGACTCCAAGAAAATGGAAAAATCATGGCTAGAATGCCAAAAATTTGGCAAAAGGAGACATGCACCATTGAAGGACTTGAAATCTGTTCTTAGCCCTTGGCCATTCGCCAAGTGGGGGGTCGACATTGTCGGACCACTACGAGCTGGCACAGGACAGCGAAAATACCTCGTAGTGGCTACAGATTACTTTACCAAATGGGTAGAAGCCTCTACCTTAAGGCACATTCAGGACCACGATGTCTTTAAATTCCTCTTCGAACATATCATCTGTCGTTTCGTTATCCCAGCAGCCATCGTCTCGGACAACGGGGCTCATATCGGAGGTAAAAATATTGACCTCCTTTTTAACTGCTTTAAAATTAGAAAGCTCAAGTCCACACCCATCTATCCCGGGAGTAATGGTCAAGCAGAAGCTACTAACAAAACCATCGCCGACATACTCAAGAAAAAATTAAACGGTCATGGAGCGAGATGGTGTGAACAATTGCATAATATTTTTTGGGCCTACAGGACCACCCGAAGGGAGGCCACATGAATGACTCCCTTCGCTCTGACTTATGGGACAGAAGCGATCATACTTACAGAAGCAATGATCCCAACAACCAAGACCGAGGCATGGGAGAAAAACCTCACCTATGATATGATACTATCTAAGCTAGACGATCTCGAAGAAAACCGAGAAATCGCTCTACAAAAAATGGAAAACTACCATCAGAGGCTGGCCCAAGAGTATAACAAACGAGTCCTTCCGAGACATTTTAACATATGCGACAAAGTCTGGCGCGAGATCTCACCGTATCAGCGCGAATCAAAAAAAATTGATCCCATCTGAGAAGGACCACTAACGGTCATTGCAAAAGCAGGCAGCGGAGCTTACAGGTTGCTCAGGCCGATGGGGAAGAGCTAGAGCGCTCTTGGAATATCAAATACCTTAAGACGTACAATACTTGAATGGCTCGGATAAAACACTCGCCGAGCAAACCGACGACGAGACATAATAGCATGACGAAGCACCAGGATTAGAATCCTCACGTCATAGGTCATGATACCTTATTAAAATGTACTAAGGGTTCACAACCTTCTTTTGAAAGTAATAAAATTAAGCCTTTTACATAATTATTTTACTCGCTTTAAATTTTTGTCCTAGCTATCTCTAGATTCTTTATTTTGTATTCTTTCTTATTTTTTATTTATTTTTATTTTTATTTTTTTCGCATCTGCATATAGCTCCATTCATTTTAATATCCAAAGAAAAAAGAAGACCATTGAGATTATGGCATGGTGCTAGCCACACCTTCCATTCAACAACGAATGATGCGGGTAAAATACCTAAGCTGCCCAACACGGACATTTGACCTAAGGAAATGCCATCTTTCCAATGAGGTGTGATGACGCGGGGGATAGCCTAAACTACCTACTGCGGATACATACCTAGGATAATGCCATCACGATCCAGAAATTGGATGATATCCTTCCATAACAGGAGATGCTCAGAATCAAGGTACTAACCTTTGGCTAAGGGAAGAATCACTTGACCGAGATATCTCCCTCCATACGATGGTTGACAAACAGATGGCTCACACAACTGACCACATGACCTGGGGCAAGTGTAACCTAAATAGGACACGATTAAATCAAACCAGCACGGAGGGGAAAAAAGGGTAAATAACCACATTTAATGTCCATCACGGTAAGCGATGACTTAGTCATTCAAGGAACTGATCACTCCGAGACTCTGTCACCCACGGTTGGACAAACAAAATGCATTAATAATCCCAAGCATCTATTACAATAAAAACCTCAGGGGCACATAACACAACAAATAACATCCCAGTGAATGAGAAATTTCTCTACATATCCCGCTAGCCTCGGACACAAGAGGATATCCTACAGTACCCAACTCGTAGGAACACCCCACCACCATACTCTACTGGGAGCATCACCGCCAATCCTCGCCCTCGACGACAGTAGGAGCAGTGTTCCTTTACCAGCTCGGGCTGGAGCAGCCATAAGATGATGACCGCACCATCCAAGCAACCATGCAACCGATTTTCCTGACATATCCGATGCTAAGCCATAAAACAGGGGCAAGGTATATATATATATATATATATGATTAGAAAACGAAAACGGTGTTTTATACCTTAGCATCCTCAGCAGCTCGGACGATACTTGCCCATCACTTGAGAAAAGAAGGACAAGTTGCACAAACAAAAACTGTCAAATGAAAATCTATGTAACAAACACAAGACGTTCCAAAGGCCAAGCACATGAAGAAACACTTTACAAAAGTGTTTCCAAGCTTGCCCGTAAGAAAAAGTACAATGACAAATACGAAGTCTTCTAACATAAATCACAATACACTAGCAGACAAATCAAGTCCTCTAAAAAACCGACGGGGTAAGAATAAGATGAGGAAAAACGAGTTCCCGAGGAAACATCGGTGATGATCTAGAAATCAGATCAATAAATAACGAAACAATAAGCAAATGAGAGGGCATACTATCATGATTAAGGAAACATGAAACATGCAACTCTTTGACAAGAAGGACGAGAAGGGGCATGCTCACCAGGCATAAAAAAAAAACTCTCTAAAAAAACCCTCAGGAGGAAGAGAAAAAGGAAATAAAATCCAAATCCCCTACCACAAGAAGATTTATACAAAGATAAAGTCCTCGAAAAAACAACCAGTACTTATCCAAAGGAATCAGGGCACGATAAACAACGACGACCACGAGGAGAAAGGGGTCTCCATTAACCAAAGGATAACCAACCGACGCCTCAAGACCAGACGGGTAAAAAAGCGCATTAAAACGCAGACTTGGCGGAATTCTCGAACGTGGCGAAAATGACGAGACAGTTACGAAGTTTTCTTCCCATCATTCCCTTGGAAAGTTGTAAAGAAAATGAACAAAATGTGAGGGTAAAATACCCGATGGACACATGTCAACATCTCAAGGGATGACTTCATGATGAGATGATAAGGTAGCATCGAATCATTCTCCATAAAGTTGATCTCGCCTGAATCGAGACGCCTACCACCAACGTTACATGAACGACGCGTGTGAAGGTGTGGTCTAATCGATTCATTCGGTCAAGTCTAAAATGAAACACTGCATTTAATGAAGGATCATAAGAAGTGAGAGCGAGTCTATGTCACAACAGAGAACTCGGACGACCTATACTATAACTCGTAGATGAAGCATCACGAGGACCTTCGAATAAGAGCTTCATGATGACGAACATGGCGAGATGACTCGGAGGGGAACCTGGCATACCATCACGAGGAAATAGTATAGAACCAGTACGAAGTAGGTAAGACGACGCACGATGACTCCGAGAGCTCGACGAGGCCTGACCTTCACGAGTTTTATTTGTCTATAAATATCAACCCATGTAGCAGGAGATGGGCAGGTTAGCTAATGTATGATTAGACGGTCTTTCTACAGAGAATACCTGAGAGGGATTTAGACAGAGAAAGAGTGAGAGATATAAGTGAGATTTGTAGCTCTTTCAAGGGCAAGACCTTATCTTATACTAATATAAAGAAAAGAGCTCTTTTTGGTAGGAAACCCCCTAAATTACTAAGTTGTCCCTATTTTTTACATATTTACATAAATACCATTGTTTTAAAAATATATCAAAAAATTTAAAAACTTAATATCTTTCAAAATATACATCGGATTTTTTAAAAATTTATATATTTGAAAAGCTCTTTCAATTATCTACCTAACGAGTACAAACAAGAACAGTAAATTTTTGTTTTAGAAAAAAAAATTCATGGCTTTCAAATTTAATATTGTTGGATGATTAAAAATTCAAGCATGTGCATCGCACATGTGTCTATACTAGTAATCAATAAAGAAAACATCTTATTTCCCGTGGACGTAGGTCTTCATGGCCGAACCACGTTATATGTTTGTTTTAATCTTTAATTTCATGCTCTTTACATCTTGTTTATCTTCGAATCTTGTATGTTAGAGTAAGTTTTAGTCTTTATCTTCATTTGGATGTAGTCGTCAGAAAAGATGCAACTACACCCCACCCGTCAGATTGTCCAACCAACATTGTAATAAATTAACAGCATTATTGCCACTGCATAAATAAGAGTAAGCGAAAGGAAAATTATCAATCCCCTCCAGATTACCCAAGGACATATTTGTGAATAAAGTATGCTTCCAGTCTTTCCACAATCATAGCAAAATTCTGTGTTGCATCTGCAATAGGATAGTAATGTATTCTAAGATAAAAAAAAAACTAAACATAACCATATTACGAGGAATAATTGAAGGAAGAAGGAGACCTGCAACGAATTACACGACAACCTGTGCTACGCTCTACTTAACACTTACAGGTAGGGCATCTAGTCCACCCTTTACGCGCAACAGTTTCCATGAACAGAAGGTCGTTTTTGTCTCTTATAATCACTTCAGCTTGACTTCTGGTGCAATAATGATATACCCGCTAGGGAACCATGCACCGGAAACAAAACGACATCTTGCAACCTGGGCACCTTGTTTGTCTAATTACACCGCCACACTCATTCAAAACCAACTCAAAACAGTTCGGGCAGTAAGCTTGCACTACGCCAAAAGTTACCTTTTTTGACAGTCCAGATCTGTCGTTAATAAAGATTATTGACAGACCTCGCCTGTCGGATGGCATGTCATTATTAAAGGTGTCAAAAACACTAATCGATGGTGACGTACTGTAAATAATCAGTAGAAATAAACTACAGTCTTTGCGCGTCAATAATTATTGACAGGCATCACCTGTCAATTACTCCAAAATTGAATTAACATCCAATATTCAATTTTTTTAATAATTATATTACATAGTATTTTCTTATATTGCTTAAATATTAAATAAAAGTAACATGAAGATTTAAGAACACTTTTAATAAATTGACATATATTATAAAAGTTCAATCTCAAATGAATTCCTTTTCCAATAAACATCCAAGAAGCCGACATCAATAAAATAAAATAAAATAACCAGAAAAGGCTACTACCCTAAGTGATTATTAGAATATAAAAACAACAATGCCACTGGTATGGTTTAATGCGAACTCAGTGAAACTATAGGCAAGTGCTTTTGAAGAAAAAATCTCCCTAAAAATACTTTTACACTGCGAGCTTCCTTCTTCATGGCATCCACATCTACACCATCTCTAGAAATTACAAGCCCGACCTGACTGTCACGACCATGCTCTGCCTGAAACCAAAAAAAAAAACAGTACCTTAGGGAGAAACATTGTATAAGTATCCAACCACACAAGTAAACTTCAATCCAGATAACCATTGATTAGGCAACAAGCATAGGCTACATGAATTACAAATTCGATATACCATTTTAAACTACGACAGAAAAGGGAAGATCTTTTTGGTGAATCTAATGGGAGAAACAATCAGAAAGAGCTGAACGGGACCATCAAACTTATTAAGAGAGAATATTCTATTTCATGCCTAAATTTACTAAGATTACCTAAACATACTGATAGGAAAACAACATGATCGGAGAAGTGGAGTTGCAGAAACTGGATTTGAGATGGATACAATCTCACGGTCTCCTCGTATTTCTCTTGCGTATATACATCTAGTCTATCAGAACGCATAAAACATGCATAATTTGGAGAATAAAATTTGGGGAAGAAGAGAAGCAACCTTTAGTGCACATACATCATACATGCTAGCATCAGCGAAACTCACATTCAACGGACATGTAATAATAAGCAAGTCAAAAACAGAAACTTGCCAGTAGGATAAATTGTTAAAAATCACTTGATAATTCCTACCTCTTCAAACTGATCCTTTCTTCAGGTAATGTATCATCTTCTCCTACGGGTGCCAAACACGGACATAGCATGAATAAGTCAAAAAAAAAAAAAAAACTCTGCTACGAAATTAAACATACACATAGCATGAATAATTTACCATCTCCTTACCCTTCTCTTGCTCAATGTTTCACATAGCACATTATAATCACTTACATTCAAACAGGGAAAAAAAACATAGAAACAACCAGTACCATAGATTGGCTTTGTATTAAGCGCATTTTCTTTGCATAGTCACAGAAATAACCAAGAAATCCACAAAGAATTTCGACCTGCAATTTAGATAATTTCTTCAGAATAATAAAGTAATGCAGAGATATTACATCTAGAAAATACGTACCTCATCTATGGAAATTAGATTCAATAAACCTCTAGAATACAACTTTGTCGGCTTTGACATTATCCCTTGTGTTGCTATCAGTTCTGCTATAACATAAAGAAACCAGAACATCATATTAATCTCAATGAAGGCTCTGCATACTTCAGGTCTTGATGAATCTAATGACAAAATCACAATACAGAGGTCGAAATATTTATGTTTTCAGTTTAATCTACTAAGCAATCTATTCTCTAGTGTTCGACATATAAAAACAGGAAAATTAGTTACCTTTTCCATGACTTCAAAAGTTTCAGTCAGCGACAGATATTCTGCAACAATCCCTTTTCCCTTTATTTTCATATTTGATTTACCTATTCAAACATGGCTATCATTATAATAAACCTACAAATCTGAAACAAAATTTCAACCGAACTTACATACTAAATATAAATGAGAGAAACATCGTAATGCATACCCTCAAGGCTGTCAAGAAATGATCAAGCACAAACATAAATAATCAGAACTGCGAACAACACTGAAACCCCAATAAAAGAAACCTCTGATCTATGTTGTGTACTTCTCATTGTTAGATTGTAATTCTAGTCACTTTGGGTAAGTACCCTATAATGTGCAATGGCGTAGTAATTCACCTAAGAAGATTCTTAAGATAGTCCACATGACAGAATAAATAACATTGGCATCTGTAACTCACGTGATTTTTCATAAGTGAACAGGTCCCTAGTTGAATCAAATTGACAATTATATAGATTTTGTACCTTAAATTTGTTCACAGGGTTCCTCACGTAAGGATTACATCCTTCTTACATTTGGCGAGAACAAACAAACTGTATAAAACAAGTATGACATGAGTTTCCTCTGCAAAACCATATATTTTTATATTAGGCCACACTATAATATATGCAATAGCTTCTCAATGAAAAAGTTATAGCGCCTAACTGACAGGCAGCAATAATGTGTCTTACCTGAATATTTTCCCAAAATTGTAATGCTTGATCTTGCCAATCTCATAGCTAAGCTACAACGTCGTTATGTAGCTCCAGAATTTCTTCATGCGAACATGAAAGACAGAATATGCATCATGGATGAGTTAGACATCAAAAATATTAGGAAAATATAAAGAAAGCTTCCAAGATTTTGAACTCAAAAACAAGTTTTTATAACGAAGAAGACTAGAAATACTAAACCTTTCTAGAGGATCGCAATACTGGATTCTAGCAGTAACCTTTCGCTTGTGGTAAAATGCGACCTCCACGCGTATGGCCTGATTGCTGAACCAATGCAATATTAAAATAACAGACAACAACCTAATTAATACTAGTTGCTAGATATTCCAGATGCAGAAAGTCATAATTATGTATATTATATACAGAATCTCAGAAAATAACAGAAATCATGAGAGGTATCAGTAGAAAATTTGATCTGATATCTTTGTGATATCTGAAACGGAAGTTCTGTGTCTAGATGTACCAAAATGTACTCAATAAATGACTTACTCCAAGTCCTAAACCGCAAGTATCAACTAAAAACATATGAATGGATACAAATTGAAAAATGAAGTAAAGTATCAAGGTCTTACATATAACCATCCACTGAAAATTCAGGCAAGGTGAGATTTCTATCATCTTTAAAGGAAAAAGACCATTTAACAATCTCTAATTGAACATGAGCGTCTTAGGTTTTAATCTTAATATATAAAATGAATCATAAATGCAATTATGTGGAAAAAATACCTATTTGTATCAATCCACTCTTGCTCTGGCGACTTTCAGTGTTTCACAAAACAGTTGAAGCTCATGAATCGCTACTTTGCTTCGCCAGATATGGTTTTCATAGGAATATATAACTAAGCATTATCCTTGGTGTTGTATTCCAAGCCCTTTACCATTTTCCTTAAATGTGTCCCAACATACACACAAAGATTAACAAAAACAAAGTTAGAAAATCACATTAACAAACACAAATATAAGCTAAATGAGAGTATATGGTGTATAAGTGAATCCAGCAAGTTGTTGATTCTATATCCCCCTGCTACTTTTATATCATTCAAATCCATGTGTTTCAATTTTACTGATAAATGTATGCCCCGTAATAAAACTGAACCTGAGTGTATTATATTATTTTGATAGGCTTGGCACGTCAAAAATGAATTGACAGGCATTCCTAGTCAAATTTCTCTAAAGGGCCCGTCAAATATACCCAGTTTTGGCGTAGTGTTGTTTATCAACAAACTTTGCTAGAATCTTTGACTCGCAGAGCAAGTCGCACCATCTAACGAACAGTTTTGGAGGAAGGATAGAGCGGTATGAAAGCAAGTCTAGATTGACGGAGCAGACGACATGGGGACACTTAATTGTTGATGCACTATCGTCGTAAACTTTCACCTCTATATAACTTGCTACACAATCCGTACAATAGTGATGTATGTGTGAGCATTCATCGTTCTTAAATTTTTTACTACCAAGAAGAGTTTTTTTACAAATATCACAAGTGAATGATACGCCTGTTCTGTCACCCATTATGTAGCTTCTGTGACACCGTTTACCATGGTTATAACGTATAATAAATAAACAGATAAATATCAGTGATCTGAGTTCGAAACTATGGAGTATAATAAATAGATAAGGTATCATCACCCAATAATTTTATAACTTTATGATTTTTGTAAAACACTAATGGCATGGCCAACTATAATAATATAATCATTGTTTTAGTTTTTGTAACTTTCTCACTACGGGAAAAATAGTGATCTACAACTATAGATTGACAACTCGTATTTTTTAAGTCGTAAAAGGTGGCATGTTTTACAACCCTTTCCAAACAAAAGTTGTAAAAGTAAACAAACGTCCAACTCTTAGGACCAGAGAGGACCAAAGAGTAGTGACGAGAATCTAAACCACTACGTTTGTGTGAAAAGAGTTGCATAGAGTAGTGACTACCTTTAGAATTTAACAACTCATACCGTAAAAGTAGTGAATCATTGTATAACAACTTCCATAAGGGTTGTTGAAGATAAAACAAAAATTATTTTTAAAAATGTTCTTGGTAAATATTTGAACCTAGGCATACTGTATGTTCGAACAAGTCATCAACCATCCTTCTGGCTTCACAATATTGGTAGATTTGTGCTTTTTTTTCTGATCAATATTCACAACCTTTACAAGGGTTGTAAAATGATAAATTGACTTTGAAAAAAATAATGAGGCCAAGGTGAATCGAACCTAACCTAAACCTCCCCTATCTAAGACTTTGATTTCAACCACCCTTCCACATTTACATTCTGCTTATGTTTTACATTTAATTTTATAAAAAAGTGATAAGGAAAAAAATGTTAAGGAAAAAAAATAAATTGACGGTTATGATGTAAATGGATGGTTATGATGGGATATGGAAAAGATAAGAAGAAATGGATAAATAGACCTTCTACAAATGCCTTAAGAGTCGTCGTAGAGGTATAAAAACTTCTTCAAAAAAAATCCCACTTCTGGTAAATTTTTCTCACTTCTGCTAAATTTTCTTTTCATCGCTATTGACAACCTTTATAAGAGTTATCGTTGAGGTATAAACACTTCTACTAAATATTTCTCACTTATGCTAAATTTTATTCACTTTTGCTAAAAAATTTGTCACTTCTGCTAAGTTTTTCTAACTTCTACAAAAAACAATTGTCATCACTATTCAGTTTCGATCTCGGAGCCAGTTTGTTTCTCGAAGTAGACAAATTTGTGTGTGTTTAAGGTTTCTGAGAATATTCCCATGGAATTTTACCCGTAAGTGGGTGGATTTATCGTCTTTGCGAACTTTCAGACTTATAGTAGTCCGCTCATGGCCAAGTTTCGATCCCGGTGCCAGTTTCTTTCTAGAAGTTGACGAATTTATGTGTGTTTAAGGTTTCTGAGAATATTCCCATGGAATCTTACCTGTAAATGGTTGGATTCATCGTCTTTGCGAACTTTTAGACTTATAGTAGTCCGTTCATAGCCAGGTTTCGATCCGGGAGCCAGTTTCTTTCTCAAAGTTGACGAATTTGTGTGTGTTTAAGGTTTCTAAGAATATTCCCATGGAATCTTACCCATAAATGGTTGTATTCATCATCTTTGCAAACTTTCAGACTTATAGTAGTCTGCTCATGGCCAGGTTTCGATCTCGAAGCCAGTTTCTTTGTTGAAGTTGACGAATTTGTGTGTGTTTAAGGTTTCTAAGAATATTCTCATGCAATCTTACCCGTAAATGGATGTATTCATCGTTCTTACGAACTTGCAGACTTATACTAGTCCGCTCCTGGCCAGATTTCGATCTTGGAGCCAGGGTTTGCATACAATATGCCAGAATATGGTTTGTTTAATGTTTCGGGGAATATTCCAAAATAATCGTACCTGTAAATGGATGCATTCATCATTCTTACAAAATTTCCGACTTATAGTAGTTCACCGACACATCTGAAATGCTGTTGTCCAATTGTGTTTCGATCTGTAGAATAATCATGGTTGGTTTAATGTTTGCTAAAACTTCTTTATTTAGGGAATATTCCAAAGGAATCTTAAGCTTGTGTTTTTCCTCCAACTCACTGTTTGGATTAAACCGAGTTATCCAGCCAAATGGATGGTTTCATCGTTCATAAGAAATTTCCAACTTATAGTAGTCCATTCATCGTTCTTACGAACTTGCAGACTTATACTAGTCCGCTCCTGGCATTCTTAAGCAAATGTGTCGACCCTAATTTCCTAAAGTAATTAGGTTTTCAGTCTCGAATAACTGACACATCTGAAATTCATATGTTCCCACAACCGGAAGGAAATTTTTTGGTGGGAAAACATTCATATCCTAGGTTAACCACATCAACCAGAGGATGGGTTTCTAACAACTGAACTTCTTTATGGACACAACTAGGTCAGGAAAAGTGTATGAAGATAATCTTTTAAAATGGTTGAGGCACAAATGTCAAGTCCCAAGTTAGGGACCTTTCTATCTTGGAGCCTCACTCATCTCTACGAGTGTTTGTCAAATCAATAGGTGAATAATTATTAAAATTATTTGGATTTGAACTAGAAACATTATCATTATTAAGCTCAAATTCCTGACAATATGCCAACAATCCTCTCTGTACTTTCAGAATATGGTTTGTTTAATGTTTCGGGGAATATTCCAAAATAATCGTACCTGTAAATGGATGCATTCATCATTCTTACAAAATTTCCAATGATAGTTGTACTTATAGTAGTTCAAGATTGACAAACTCACAACAAAAGGTTCAAAAATTAATTCTTTTAACAATCATCACGCTCAACAAATAAAAACCTGACTCTTATTTTGCCAAACTAGATCCTCAAAACATTAATTGTATCCCTAAGCATAGATTATCTTAATACAAAGCATAACCTATCTAATTGAATCACAACTAATTTTATCGTTTCGATCTCGGATTTCATTGATGCTCAAAAGTGGTTTGCCCACAGAAGGCGTACAATATGCTAGAATATCAACTCTTGATTTCTGCTTCTCTGGACCTTCTCTCGACCCCAAACTCCCTCCATGGTTGGTTTAATGTTTCATCATGCACGCCCATAACACGAATATTCCAAAGGAATCTTACCTTAAATGGATGGTTTCATCGTTCATAAGAAATTTCCAACTTATAGTAGTCCACCGATCAAAATGATTTCGATCTCGGAGCACTTTTCTTTTTGCATACAATATGCCAGAATAGGGTTGGTTTAATGTTTCGGGAAATATTTCAAAGGAATCTTACCTGTAAATGGATGGATTCATCGTTCTTATGAAATTTCCGACTTATAGTAGTCCACTTATGGCCATGTTTCGATCTCGAAGCCTGGGTTTGCATACAATATGCCAGAATAGGGTTTGTTTAATGTTTCGGGGAATATTCCAAAATAATCTTACCTGTAAATGGATGGATTCATCGTTCTTAAGAAATTTCCGACGTAAAGTAGTCAACTGACGGCCAGGTTTCGCTCTCGGAGCCAGGGTATGCATACAATATACCAGAATAGGTTTGTTTAAGGTTTTGTAGAATATTCCGAATGAATCATCCCTGTAAATGGATGGATTCATCGTTCTTACGAAATTTCCGACTTATAGTAGTCCACTCACGGCTAGGTTTCGATATTGGTTTAATGTTTCGGGGAATAATCCAAAGGATTCTTACCTGTAAATGGATGGATTCATTGTTCTTATGAAATTTCCGATTTATAGTAGTCCACTGACGGCCAAGTTTCAATCTCGGAGCCAGGGTTTGCATACAATATGCCAGAATAGGGTTTGTTTAATGTTTCGGGGAATATTCCAAAAGAATATTACCTGTAAATGGATGGATTCATCATTTTACGAAATTTCCGACGTATAGTAGTCTACTGACGGACAGGTTTCGATCTCGGAGCCAGGGTATGTATACAATAAACCAGAATAGGTTTGTTTAAGGTTTTGTAGAATATTCTGAAGGAATCTTACCTGTAAATGGATGTATTCATCGTTCTTACGAAATTTCCGACTTATAGTATTCCACTCACGGCTAGGTTTCGATCTCGAAGCCAGGGTTTGCATACAATATGCCAGTATAGGGTTTGTTTAATATTTCGTGGAATATTCCAAAGGAATCTTACCTGTAAATGGATGGATTCATCGTTCTTACGAAAATTCCGACTTATAGTAGTCCACTCACGGCCAGGTTTCGATCTCGGAGCTAGGGTTTGTTTAATATTTCGGGGAATATTCCAAAGGAATCTTACCTGTAAATGGATGGATTCATCGTTCTTAAGAAATTTCCGACTTATAGTAGTCCTCTCACGGCCAGGTTTCGATCTCGGAGCCAGGGTTTGCATACAATATGCCAGAATATGGTTTGTTTGAGGTTTCAGGGAATATTCCGAAGGAATCTTACCTGCAAAAGGATGGATTCATCGTTCTTACGAAGTTTCTGACTTATAGTAGTCCACTCATGGCCAGGTTTTTATCTCGGATACAGGGTATGCATACAATATACCGGATAGGTTAGTTTAAGGTTTCGGGGAATATTCCCAAGGAATCTTACCTGTAAATGGATGATATCATCGTTCTTACAAAGTTTGAAGTGTGAACCCTCTCAGAGCTTCTTGGTTCATAGTTTATGTGGCTTTATACCACATTTGAAGTTCGAATTGACACCGAGCTTCATATTTATCGATTCCGGTGATGTATCATGCTCAGTTTGAAGTTAGAACCCTCCAAGAGCTTCTTGGTTCATAGTTTGTATGGCGTTATACCACATTTGAAGTTCGAATCGACACTAAGCTTCATATTTATCCATTCCGATGATGTATCATGCTCCGTTTGATGTCAGAACCCTCCAAGAGCTTCTTGGTTCATAGTTTGTATGGTGTTATACCACATTTGAAGTTCGAATTGACACCGAGCTTCATATTTATCGATTCCGGTGATGTATCATGCTCAGTTTGAAGTCAGAACCCTCCAAGAGCTTCTTGGTTCATATTTTGTATGGCGTTATACCATATTTAAAGTTCAAATCGGCACTAAGCTTCGTATTTATATATTTCAATGTTGTATCCTACTAAGTTTAAAGTCAGAACACTCCCAAAGCTTCTTGGTTCAGAGTTTGTATGTCGTTATACCATATTTGAATTTCGAATCGACATTGAGCTTCATATTTATCGATTTCGATGATGTATCCTGCTAAGTTTGAAGTAAGAACCCTCCCTAAGCTTTGATAGGTGTGATAAAAACCTAATTTTATATTTAGTATTTATGCTTTCTTTGCTATTTTTCGTGTGAATTATGTATCTTATGTTCTCTTTTGAGTTTCATAGGTGTTTTGGAGTCATTTACAGGAAAGACATGAAATTGACGCTCAATTCATTGCTTGGAGTCATTGGTTATTGATTGACGTGGAGCGGGCTAGGTTGCGCAAGACGGAGGAGAAGAATGTATTGTCAGTTTCCCAGAACTGACAGTCGAGTTGAATAAAGATTTAAGCTGTCGGTTATTCTAACCGACAAGCCTAATATTTCCGGATTTCCCTTATCCAGCCTGGGGTGTATAATAGTGGGGTGTTGTTATCCATCCCTTACTTTAACCTAATTCTTAAATTGAGAGAGATATTCCTCTCAATCATTTGGAAAAAGCTAAGGGCAGACCAAATGGGTGTACCAATTTGGCGGACCAATTTTCTGCACCGTTGGATTAGGATATTAGGGTCCCACTGATAACTTAAAAAACCCACCCCTATAGATCCTGTGGTGGAGGGTGGCCACTTCATGGTCCACCATTGGTACACCACCCATTGGTCCACCCCTAGACGCTCCCCAATCATTTGGTGTTGAAATTGTGAAAGAGAAATAAAGGCACAATAGAGATGGGTTCCAGATGAAGCTGTACTGTTAATTGAGAAGCAGTCAAGCCTAGGCTCGATGGCTGAGTACCAAGGTAGAGAGGATTTCGAACTCAGGACAAGAGAAGGAGGGTTGGTACGAGTCTGTGATAAATTTTTGGGTTTAGTTCAGCCGAGAATACACAGACAAGAACCCGATATGCTTCCATTGATCTCTGGAGTGATTAAAGAAGATTAAAGGCATTCTTTGAGTTCTATGAGAAGAATTCTAAGATGGGTTTGAACAGGAATTCGATGACAAGAATGATACACGAGAGGTTTAACCATGAAAACAATCAGTGAAGAACTTGAACTCCAGGGATGAAACGGTGATTGATTTATGAATGCTTGTGTGTTTGTGTAGTTGCGTTCAACAATGGGTTTCTTCTATACTTGAATTTTGCAGGGAAGGAGATGTGAAAGGTTACAAACTCCACAAAGCTATAACCATCATCAGTCTGGGAAATGCAATGCAGGTGCTCGACAAAACGCCTGAACCACCTGACTTTGGAGGCTCTTAAGCCGAGGGAGATTAGACTGAAAACTGAGTTGCTCATTATGGATTGTATGGAAGTTTAAATCCAAGAGGTTCATAACAACAGGGGTTGATAGCATCTAGGCTGAGAAGAACAGAGCTATGGGTAGCTCAAATTCAGTGAATTGCAGTCGATGGCGAGAAGACAGGGGTTAGTGGCAGTTTCATGAGTTGCAGGTGAGAAATAATGGAGACTTGCATATGATTTGGTTGAATCGTGTAGAGTAAGTGATGCACTGAGTTACAGGGATTGAGGGATGGCTCAATTCTTTGGAGTTGATACAGTTGAGTACCTGAGATAATTAAGATGTGGCATTGTTGTTTGAATGGTTGGGTGTTGTTTCTGAATTATAGGATTGGTTTGGTTATAGCTCAAGCTGATGCTGCTTACTATTGGTTGGCTGAGAACAAGGAGTTCTTACTGCAGGTTGTGAACTCAGGGAGGTAGTTCTGGTAATTTGAGTAGTTGGTGGATGAATTTGGTGGAACAAGGCAGTGGTAAAGAAGTGTTGCAGCTGAAGCTGTGAACTGAATTACAGATGTAGAGTTGGTGTTTAAGGGTTGTGTAGCTGAGCTGTAGGTGGAGATTGATGATGAGAAGCTGCCAACAAAACAAGGAGAAGAAAATGATGTTGCTGGGTGCAGTAATGGCAGAGTTGCAGTCATGTTTGTCAAGGGTTGCGGAGCAGTTTCAATGGAGTTGGTTTGATGTTGGAGCTGTTACTGTTGTTGTGGAGTGAGCTAATGAGGGAAGTAAATCTGGGCAGTTGGTTGTGCAGTGGTGTTTGCTAGCGAAGCAATTATAGAGATGGTTATCTTTCTGTGCAGGTTATGAAATTGCATGCATGCACTGGAACTGGTGGAAACTGTGGTTGAAGTGCAGGCATTGGTTTTGGTTTCGTTGAAGATGGAATGGCAAGTAATGTTGAGCTTGAACTGAGTTAGTGGGCATGAATTTGCTGAGTTGTTTCCGCTGCAGATTGGCCGAGTCTTTGGTGTTGTAAGGAGAAGCGCAGCTGCAGTGGTGAGGCACTGGTGGTGACTGAAATGGAAAGAGTGGAGAGGAGTTGTATGTGACTGAATTACATGGAAAGCGTGGTTAGAATAGTTGCAGTTGGCTGTGAAGCGGATGGTGATGCTGAAATGAACTGGTTTCTAGTGATGCTGCAATGCAAGGAGGCAGGACAAACGACTTTTTCACATGGGGTTATAGAAAATCTGGTGATGCAGGGATGGAAATGAACCTGGTACAGATTTATGCATTAAAGGCTCGTAGAGCACAGTGAAGCCGCGGAGGTAATGCTGTCGCAGGATGAATCAAACTGGTGATTGTTGTGTTGGCGAGACAGCAGTTACATGTGTTGATCTGGCGATGCAGTGTGTTGGTTTGCAGTTAGAAGTTACAAGATGTTTGAATTCTTATTAGTGGAGCTGTGGTTTTGAGATGGAACTGCAAGAAGATTGCAGTTGATATTGAGCAGGTGTTGGTAGTTTACAGGGAAGAGATGAGCTTGACAGTACCAAAAATGCAGAAATAGTGCGAAAACGGAGCGGAAATGGCGAGTCAGTGAGCATAGTTCGGGATGTCGGATTGCGGAAGTTGAAGTGTGAATCATAATATTTCACTGAATCATGAATGGGGTATGTGTTGGATACAATAGTTGGCCGCCGGATATTGGAGCTACGAGTCACGCTTTTGGGTACGTTTTCGCAAGAACAAGAAATTAGTTTAGGTGGTATTTTGTGAATGTTTGAATTGCAGAGAAATGGAGTTGAGCTGCTGGGAGTGTGTACTTGCCTGGTGACGTCTTCCAATGTTTCAAGTGATCGGAGAAAGTTTTCTGGAGACCGGATTCCGGGGACGGCGACCGGATTCCGGTGATGACGTCAGCAATCCGGCGACCAGTTTTGGACCCAAATTTTCCAGAGACTTATTTTCACTCCTGGGCTTGGTGGATGAATTGGAGACGGGTTTTGAGAAGAATTAACCTAATTTTGGGAAAGTATCCTTATGGGGAGAAAAGCATATAAATAGAAAACTCTTTTCTAAACCTAGGATATATCTCCATTGGGGGGCTGCTGCTACTTTAGGGTTCTAGGGTTTAGAAACATGATAGGTTTTCCTTTCCTTCTTGTTATGAACTCCTATGCCATGAGTAACTAAGTTTTTATTATTGGTTAAAGATGTAGTTATATTTTGCAACCAAGTTATGATCTTTATGAATTAGTTTTCTCTCAAAACCATTGTTTGATTTCTACTGATTATAATAATTGCATGATTGATGTATTGCAATATGATTGAATGTTTGTTTAGTTGAGTCTAGAATTGATTGAACTTACATCCATATCTATAGCTATTTAGGGTTTTCATCGAGCGATAACCTTGAATACGAGTAGCATGATATGATTTCGGTTTGTAGTGATACATTCTAGTAATCATATGTAGAAATTGACCTCTGTCCGGATTGTCATGCGCAATGTATGATAGTTGCATTGATTAGCCTATTTCTGAAACTTAATGCTCCTAGGAATTGAACTTTATTAGCGCAAGGTGTTGAGTTATTTTTTAGGTAGATTTCACATACGCAGCTCTAATGTGTGTGTTGATAAACTTGGAAATTTACGGAGTATTCTTTCAATAAGGTATTCTAGGGCTTTTGATGATAGCGAGATTAAATACGAATTCTAATCATACTTTCAACACTTGTTTACAATTGAAGATGAAATCTGTAACCAATATTCTCACCACCTTATTGATTTGATTTGTTTACTTTTCTTTGTTTGCTTTTATTTTATTTTAGTCTATTAAAAAAATCAGAAAACCCCCGGTATTTTATATAGGAAACCGAAACAACGAGACAACCTAGACCTCTCTGTGGGATCGATCCTTTCTTGCCCTTGCTATATTTATATTTTGAGTAGTAAGAAAGTGTAAATTATTTTTGACGCATACGACATCGATCAAATTTTGGCGCCGTTGCCGGGGAGGCGACGGTTGTCACTTGTTTTTGGTTTATTATTTTTTTTTTAATTTTTTTTTAGTAACTCAATCACTCTATTTCATCCTAGCAGTAATAACACGTCGATGTTTAGTTACCCACCAAAGCACTTAGAGAACAGTAGATAAATATGGAAAAATAAAAATAGAATGTGATATGGTGATATTCCGAGATATGGTAACAACTATCATGTTATTTGTGATTTCTGAGCTATGTTCATCCTGTTTAGTTAATTGGTTCCTCAAATCCTGCATTCAAAATGGTTCCATCCACTAATGGTGTCATCCTAAAGGCACAAGTTTCTAGATTTCGGAGTTCAAAAAGCACAATTTTTTTCTTTTTCTATTTTTTTTAACAAGGCTAAAAACTCTATATGAGAATACTCCCCCACACTTAAACTTTACATTGTCCTCAATGTAAAATTTAGTCATTCAAAGTAAAGTTCAAGATGGGAAATTCATAACATGATATATATACACAATAAGAAAATAAAATGCATGATAAGAACTCATTACTCCAACACATAGCTATTTCGGAACAATAGAGGATAAACACTAAACAAGCTATTTAGTTGGCATCTAATCCCAACTCAGCCAATATATACACCTCACCGCCAAGAAAAAATTCCATCTACTTAGAAAGGCTAGTGTTTATTCTAAATTGTTCAAAAATCTCTAAAAGTTGGAGTTTTGATATGCAAATATTCAAAATAAAAAAAAAATAAAGATAAAAGACTTAAAATAAAAGAAAAAGATAGAGATAGATACACAAAACCGGTGGGTTGCCTCCCATTAGCGCTTGGTTTTAAGTCGTCAGCCCGACATGCAAGTTGAATTCCCCATACACCAATAATCGGAAAAGTTGGGGATCCACCCATAGCACCTGTTTTGTAAACACTAGCTTCACACAAATATTAGTAATATAAAATAGAAACGAAGCTATTAGCCGATAAAAGCTTCCCCCACACTTATTCTTGTCCACACTTGAAAGTGGGTAAAGAATATAGAAGTCGGGTACTTCCACAGTGTCATGTTCCAAAATCTGCATAGTTTGAGAATCAAGTTTATCTAATGGCGGATATCGAGAAACAAAGTCATCTAACAATGTTTTCGAAGCACATACATTCAAACCAATAAGAGGTAAAGGAGAAGAATTAACATGCAAAGGGTTAGACAAACCTCGCACAATCTCTTGTAGCACGGAATCCTCTTCATCCTTGAAAAATTCAAGTGAACTATTCACCTCTTGTATATCATGGTCCTCTATCAAACCTTGCAACCATTCTTCGTCCGTTTCTGCCTTAACCAAAGTCTCGACATTAACATCATCATTACAATCATTTGCAAGCTCAATTGGGTCTTCCACAATATTGGTCTTAACGGTTTCATTCTCAACATACTCCTTTTTGTTGTAAGGCACATACTCCACTGCGGATTCAAGTCTGTCCATAATTAAGGAACTTTTTTAGAACACTCATTGCATCATCCTCAAGCTCTACCTTTTGAATAGGTTCTTGATCGTTATAAAGATCAATTCTTGAGTAAGATACACTAGTGTCATCATATTCCTCTTCGTCTTCATCTTGATCCCAAAAAGATTCCATTGTACACTCCTCTTTGTTGTCACCATGAGTCGTTTCAAGCAATGTATCATAATCACCGTCACTTTCATAGTTAACATAAGGTTCTTCATCGCTGAATTTAGTGTTTCTAAACTCTAACTCATCCTTTTGAATAGGCGAATGATCATTATTAAGATCAAGAGTTGAGTTAGCTACACAATTATCAACGAAAGTGCCCAAGGATTGGCCTTTTCAACATTAGCATCAATCAAATATTCATCACAAACCATATGCACATTAGAATTATTCATACCTTCCTTACATTGATCAATGCCTCTTCGCAAGTTAGAAATACCTTCACGAAGTTCTTGGAGTTGCTCGTCTCTAGTCTCTTTATCTTTTTGAAACTCTTGTTGTACAAAGTTGGAAAAGTTGTCTAACAAGTTAGAGACTTGTTGTTCACGAGCATAAGAATCCTCCCATTCTTGTGGTTGTTCATACCCATACCCGCCATAAGGTTTTTGAGGAAAACCATAAGGTTACATGGAATATTGGTCATAACCAATGAATTGGTTTTGATTATACCCCTGGAATTGGTAGTTGTCATATTGTTGAGGTTGTTGAAAACCGTATCCGTTGTTCCAATATGCTCCATCCATGAGAAATAGGTACCTGAAACACGATTCTCAAACCAAGGTTAAAAACCATAAAATAAGAAAAACTAAAAAAAAAAAAAAAAAAAAAAAAAACCAAAAACAAGTGACAATCGTCGCCTCCCCGGCAACGGCGCCAAGCTTCTTAGTTCACAGTTTGTATGTTGTTATACCATATTTGAAGTTCGAATCAACACCGAGCTTCATATTTATCGATTTCGATGATGTATCATGCTAAGTTTGAAGTCAGAACCCTCCTAGAGATTTTTGGCTCATAGTTTGTATGTTGTTATACCACCTTTGAAGTTCGAATCAACACTGAGCTTCATGTTTATCGATTTTGATGATGTATCCAGCTAAGTTTGAAGTCAGAACGATCCTGAATTTCGTGGTCCATCTCTAGTAATCTTATAACCTGAGTTTACCAGTGTGAACTAAAGCTACTTCATGACTTGTATGACTTGCCAAAATTACTTCATGACCTATGTGACTAGTCAAAATTCAAACAGGAAACACAAAGAGAAAGCACAAAAACACAAAGAGAAAACACAAAGAAACACACCAATTATCGAATTCATTTTTTATTTTCCCGATTCATTCTTATACATTTATTAGATTTTTTTATATCAGAATGTCGATAACAATGTCCTAAATTTATTTGGATTTATTTGGATTTTTTTTCTTGTCGAAGATTGATAATTAAACCGAAAACATGAGTTTGTTGAAAAAGCGGGGGTCTAACAACACCACCCAATATTTCGTTTGGCAATCTGAATAGACAAACTCCAATATACTTTCTAGAGAATCAACTAGACAGTCAGACTCAATCTAGAGTAAAGTATATCAAAGAGTTTAATATCTTAATTTCAACACAATCAAAGTTAAACAGAAGCAAGTTCGTAAACCTGATTTTAGTGTCAAGCTCTTGAAACAAAGTCTTTTATTTTAATCACAACCTATTCAATATCCACTGTGTATAAACCTCTTTAAGAAACAATCACTAAAGGAATATTTCAACACAGTATCCACTTGAAATAGGGTTAGTCCAGACTGGTCTAACAATGTGAAGATAACAAAATCAATTGTTCAAGTATCAATCAATTCACTCAACAACCCTAAGGTCGGATACAAGAACCGATTGATCTTAACGTACAACCTGTGATATTTCTATTATATAAATAAAATATAATGCGGAAAAGAAATAACACAGACACCAGATTTTGTTAACGAGGAAACCGCAAATGCATAAAAACCCCGGGACTTAGTCTAGAATAAACACACACTGATTATAAGTTGTTACACCAATTTCCTACTACCTATTCGGACTAGATGTAATACCTTCTTTAGCAATTTTAGAACTCCTAGAAGAATACCGATTCTCTTTAAAAATCCTTCACCCAAATCTTCTAGCAGAATCCGAGGCTCTCTTTAGAAAAATACCACAACACGATTCATATGATTTGATATCTTGTATGCACAAAACACCGGTTTGATTTCCCTTTAGATGTAAATCAAGGTTTTGGAAATCTTGTAGATTAGGTATTATTATACTTTTCAATAAAAGGAAGAGAAACCTAATAACTCTACAACAAGAACAACTAGAATAAATCTAGAGATATCTTGTTTAAAACTTCTCAAGGATTTTTACGAGATGCCTCAAAAGAAGTTTTTATTTCTAGTCTCCGATTTCGACTAACAAGTGTTGGTATACGATCGGAAACTGAAATCTATCAAAACCTAAGGTTTATGATCAACAACTCTTGCATGGTTTTATATCAGAAGAGAAAACCTTAGAATAGACAAGAGGTGAAAAACCTAGATTACAATTTGTATAATCAATCACGAAGACTATATTCAACTTGGCTTTGTGGTCCCCAATACAAAGACTTTTATCTCACTCTTGTTCACGAAGAACAGAAGACATGGAAAACAACCTTATGAAACTAACACCAATTTTCCAAAGGGGATGAAAACCGTGTAGACTCATGAACCCTTTATTTATAGTGAACAATATCTTGGAAGCTAAGCAAATAACTTATTTAGCTATTTTCCTTTTACAAGACTCTACTAAAAATAGGAGTCTTTCCCAAGTTAAAACTCTTGCCAAAATAATTAAATAAATAACTTATTTAGCAAAAATTATATTTATGTGAATAAATCACATTTTAACTTAGGCAGGAATCATAAACACTTTAATATGTAATCAAAAGTGTTTGGACCAATAGCTAGCTTGCCTAGATAAAGAAACATCACCAACATGACCAAAAATCCTTTTTAATCACGTACTGGGCCCAAGTTCGCGGACCAAGTTCACGGACTCAAAGGCCCATGGAACGTTTCCTACTAATGAACTTAAATCACTCATAACTTCATCGTTATAACTCGGAATTGAGTGATTCTTGGCTCGTTGAATTCACAAGCTCATTTACTATAACATGATATCCTTTATAGGGATAAAGGTTATTGTCACCAAGGTCATGAATCAAATAACCTCAAGTATATATACATAAATGTACATTTACCGTCATTGGAAATGTTCCATAGAGTGAGCATTTATCTCGATAGATTAGAAAGGTAGAATTGAACAAGAATACAAATGAAATAAATCACATACCTTTGTTGATGAAGTACTTATTGATGTCTTCTTGTAGTCTTCAATCTTCAATCTTCATCCTTTAAGGATAGCTTCGATTCAACTTCTTAGACCTAATCTAGTCCGAAACTATCTTTAGTATGCTAAATCAAGAATGCATTTTGGAAACTAAAATTGACAACTAACTTGACATACCAACGCTAGTGGGTTCAACCGATCTATGCTCTAACAATCTCGCCCTTTGTCAATTTTAGTGACAAAACCATTTTACATATGGTTTGAACTTGTTAAAAGCAAAATCGACAATCTTGATTTCCTTGGTTCTTCAACTCTACGTGTGTTCATCCTATACTTGTTGAAGATCCATCATAGTATTATTACACAGCATCAAAGTTTCATTGTATCACAACTTTGACAATAATACTACGGTGATATGTATCACTCCCCCTTAGTCAATACTCCATCTCAACATGAAAACCACTCCCCCTTAAATAATAATCCGTAAACCATATGTATTTGTAGTATGAACTACACATTAATTCTCCCCCTTTTTGTCAATATAAATTAGCAAAGGTACGAAAACTAGTGGGATCCTCATGAAATTTTTACGGAGATATTTCATGACCAAAAGAAAGAAACATATCAACTTTGTTTAGACGATATCACATAGTCGAAACTTAGTGACTTCATCAAGGAGTTTATTAAGATACAAGTTAACCCCTACATGTTCCACAACCACTTTTCTCCTCAAAGATATAACAATGAAGCACAAGTTCATTGAGGAACTCTCCCATATAAAATGTCATTCCCTAAAGAACAACAAGAGTGACCTTTCTCTAGGGAAACAGATTTATATATTGGATTTTAGAAATCCTACAAGGAGATATGATTTAATAACCAATCATTGAAAGTCTCTCATGAGATTGTGTTACTAAAAAATTAGAACTATCTCATGGTAATAAAACCAACATCCATGCCTTTGATAATTGCTTCTAACCTTAAGAATTTCAATCACAAATCAAGTTAGGTAACTAAGAATCATACGCGTCGTATGAGCACTTTCATATCAACCTTATTATTCTTCGCCATAACTAGTTCAAATGACTCAAATGAACTAGTTAGAGAGTTGTTCATGTAAAGAACCTCAAGTTCGTCAACGCTATTAGACCAGTCAAGTGACGATTTAGCCGATAATATCTCGATTAGTTTAACACGAACGTTAATTAATAAGAATTAATCTAACAATGATCTAGATACGATACTAGTATCACTGGATAGATCTCGAAAAGTTAGGCGAAATTGACTAGTCGAACGTGTCATTCGGATATCAGACAGAGAAGATATATGTTATATTAGGTGAAGGGTAAAATGGTCTTTCCACATTAAAGTGTTATCAAGGCAACCAACTTTTCTTCTCAGGGCACCCTCTTTGGATAACTCAAAAGTAATTGATAAATTCGGTAATTTCTATTTCTCTTTCATTTTATTTTCTTTCTTCTTCTTCTTTCCTCGTTCTTCTTCTACTTCTCCCCTGTTCTTCGCCTGCTGACGTTGTGAGAATTAAACGAGGATTTTGAGTTCGAATCAAGAGTAGAATATCATGGAAGGGTTGTTGGTGGTGGTATTTACTTCGCTACACCAAATCAGGAATTTTGTCACAGGCTATACCTGTTACTTATTAAATTTGTAACGGGTATAACCTATAACAAATAGGCCGTTATTAATAATTATGATGGCATTTTGTAACGTTTATATCTGTGACATTCGTAAAATACAGTCACATTTAAAAAGCGTTATAATAATTAATAGTCACAATTGACCTAATTTTATGATTGCGACATGTGTCATATTTGTCACATTTATCTTAACGGTTTTAACTGTTACTACCTATTTACAACAATTCTGACACGTGTCTGAAAGAGCCACACATACAACAACGGGTATAATTGTTACTGAATCCTTGCAACGGTTGTTTCGACAACACGTGTCTTTTTTGTCACGAGAAAAGTAACATATATTTACATTGCCATTTTTTACAACAATACTTGGAGGACACCTGTCATCTTCTTGTCACGGCTTTTGTAACGATTAAACTGTTACTCTCATTTGTAACAACAGTAAGATGATGACATGTGTTGTTTTTACTTCACAATTCTTCTCACAGTTATCTCCGTGACAATTCTTTCAGTTACAATAAAAAAAATGGGTAGCCCAGATCATTTTCATGGACCCGGGTTTCCAGTTTACAGGCCTGTAATACAGGTCGCGATGATGGACCTGCACTCTCAGTTTACAGGCCTGACATACAATAGCACCTGCACTCTCAGTTTACAGGCCTGAAATACAATAGCATTTTCAGGCCTGAAATACAATAGCGTTTTCTTCATTCTATCCATAATCCACATTCTTCAATCAATCAATTCATATCAACATTCAACCAAGTACCAAAAAAGAATACAAATTCAAAAGGAATAGAAATTCTATCAAGTACCAAAAAAAAAAAAAAACCCTAGTCTCTCTGCAAAATCTGTTATTGTTAAGTATCAAATTCTGAGGAAAGTCATAGAAACCTACTAAGTTCCCAAGTTCAGTTCATTCTCTAAATCACTATAAGCAGAAACTTACTCAAAACTTGTCGCTGCAAAGGGACCTAATGGCTGCCATTTAATGGTAAAACCTCTTGCTTGGATATGATTTCAGGGGTATAAGCCCTCTTGTGACATTTAAATTGAAAGTGAAGGCCTCTGCAAGAACAAGAAGAAAAAAATGTATCAGAAACTAATAATTGTGTTCAAAAGATTATACCAGCAATAACTAAAACAATATAACTTAAGACAGTTGAAATGGGTATATAAGAAAATGTTTAAGCAAGGACCATTACCGGCAGACAATTAGGAGATGATTCTTCTCACGATGAAGGCTTCCCAATTTAACACCTAAAGAAGCTAGTAGTACTTTAGTAGGGCAATTCTCTTGAGTCTGCACAAGCAATCACCATAAACTGTTATTCGAGATTCGACAACAATATCCTAAACAAGACAAAAAGCACACAGTGCTCTAAAGAAATGCTAAACTACATTAAACTACTGAAAATTCTACCTTGATTTAAACCTGACTTTGGGTTGCAGGTTGTAAAATTTGTTCCTCCAACTTAGATCCTTCCAACTCCTCAAGTTCAAATTAAAATTCATCCTACAACCAACAAAGATAACTAACTATCACTCTCGGGTCGAGGTTAATTTTAATCTTAAGAAATATAAATAAAATGCAATAGGTTACCTCATCAAAGTCAGCAGCTGCTCCAATGGGGTTTGACAACGCTCCCTGAACCTGCTTCATGTTCTCAGTCTGCTCATTAATCTCATCCATCGTCCTGTCCACATCATCTGTGTTTCTGTAATACAGTTCAAATAGACTAGTTACCTAGAAGGTGATGTTCCTGCTCGAATAGACTAGTTACTTGGAAAAAAAGAAAATAACTGATAAGGAAATACATATCCCACGAGAACCCTTCATATGGACGCACAACCAACACTTTCCAACATACATTACGTTGATCTTGGAGAATATTTTTTCTAAGTAAAGAAACATATTGCTTAACTCGAAAACAGACAATAGAAAAAGGGTGAATAATGAACAAGATTAAGCTAGGCACCTTGAATCTTCGTGGATTTGATTTAAGACAATGAGAAGTTAACATTGCAATCTTTAGGGGGATGTAGCATTTCCATGGGGCATTCGCATTCTTCAATATCACAGTAAAGCCTTAGGGTCCTAGCATAAATACACAATAGGAAAAATTGGAAAAGTAGAGAAACCTGAAAACCACAAAGACAACAAGCGATCTTACATATCGCTAGTAGTGGCATTTTGTAATGGACCCTGCAAAACAGATCTTGGACCCACTTTCACATAAACAAAAGAGATTCCTTCAATTACCATGCAGGTAAAGATGCATCAAGGGAAAACTCAAACTAATGCAGATTAAGCCGAAAAAGAAACAATACTTGTGAACAATGTTATGTTGCAACAAGAGAATCGGCACCGCCATCTATTAGTATCTTGGAGTTCAACATCAAGAAACTTTAACAAACATTCATAGAGCTCCATATACCTACAATCATATGTAAACAATAAAGAGATATGTATCACTGGCAGATAAAACCTAAGGGAAAACATAAAGGTATGAATTACTTCCGATGCACTAATAAACATAAAGGTTTGGCTCATTCTTAGCTTTGAGTTAAGTGCTGCAAATAATTGAGGTTATCTGGAATCAGGTTATTTTGGTTTTGATCCTCTCTAATAAAGGTCTCGATAATGCTTAAACACAAACTTATAAACAAGGGTATATAAAGCACATATTTTATCACAGTTATAGGACAAGTAAGGGTGTGAAAAGATATTCTGGAAGAATCTATTTAGGCCTAAGTAACATAAGTGTCATAGAAATGTATAAGGATCACCAAACAACACCACCCTGGACAGGTTAAGCATCTCATCTATCCAATAACAACACTCTTTCATGCCAAGTACATACTACAAACAATGTCAATATTACATGTAGATATAAAGTTATATGAATCATGCAAATATCTCAAATGTGTTTATGTACGAGAGAAAATGCACTCAAGATATATGACAGAGGTGTTGGGTATCATACCATGGGTATCCCGAGAGCCTTGAGATCCTCATCAGTCACGTGCATCAATGCAGTCATGTCTACCAGCAGAAATAATGTGAAATATGAACCTGAGAAAACCTTACATGCAATAGAATTGAAAAAATAATCCAATAGCAATCCTGCGTACTTCCTCTGCCTGAAACGTTATTGAATACTAAGATTGTTAGAGATGAAATTTAGTGTTTCCTACTCCATCGAGAAAATGATACCAAGATAGGTCAACCTATTGTTAATAGTTCAGATAGAATTTTATTATCAAGACAAGAACATGGAACATATTGACTGAATGCATACTATGCCTTATCTGTAAATCCAAAGACATTGTCAATTCCGTCTCCTCTATTTTTGCTGCTATTGACAAACATGCCACAGCTAACAACTGCATCATCCATGACTTAACCCTCTATGAACAACCAAGAAAATACACATAATAAGAACCTGCAACACTCAAAAGTAGATTTGAATTCTCCCTTACCCATTTAATATTATATATATCATCTTTTAAACTGTTGATTACGTACCATACCATACGAGAAACTATTTCTAACCATATTATACATAAACTAATGCGGTCACTTTTACTTATAGACCAGACTATAACTCTAGTAACTTATACAAATACTGAACTATAAATTGAAACTAAATATCCAAGTTCTCCAACAGACCTTCCAATAAGGAGCGAACAAACATCTTTGTGTAAAGCGATCCCCACATCTCCAATTCTTTGCATATTTTCACTTAATTCATCCAGTTCATCATCTTGTTACCTACAGAACCCTCTATGAACAACCAAGAAAATACACATAATAAGAACCTGCAACACTCAAAAGTAGATTTGAATACTCCCTTACCCATTTAAGATTACATATATCAGCTTTTAAACTGTTGATTACGTACCATACCATACGAGAAACTATTTCTAACCATATTATACATAAACTAATGCGGTCACTTTTACTTATAGACTAGACTATAACTCTAGTAACTTATACAAATACTGAACTATAAATTGAAACTAAATCTCCAAATTCTCCAACAGACCTTCCAATAAGGAGCGAACAAACATCTTTGTGTAAAGCGAGCCCCACATCTCCAATTCTTTGCATATTTTCACTTAATTCATCCAGTTCATCATCTTGTTACCTACAAAAGCCAGTTGGCAAGATACATAAATTATAAGAATCAGATTTGCATCTTATTATTTGTAGAGCCATAACTCTTTGTTTCAACTAACTTTTCATCTAATTAACATGATATTCATGATGAAAGAATAAACTAGGAGAGATTGAGTGAATGAATTTTACCCTTTTTGTTGTAGAGATGGATAAAGACCTTAACAGATACCTTGACAGATGGAACTCCAGAACTCGATAGCTTGTAGGGTAACAGGTTCTGCATCCTCCTTCACTACCTTTGAAGTAAGTTTAAACAGAGTCTGCATATACTCTTCCAACACTTCATAGTAAGTAGATGAAATGGAAACAAGGCATTCAAATGCATCTTGTCTGATATCTTCTTTAGCATCCATGGCAGTCTCACAGACAACCTTCATTATGTAATCCCGCTCCATCTTGTTCTCAAAGTTAGACAACCATATCCAAGAGTTTCCAATGTGGCCTACTTCAATGTGGTAGGCGATTCTTGTTGTGTCATATTAGACAACAATGAAGCGATGAGATTTGTCCACTCCTTGCAAGGAATCTCAATGGATGCAATCTTTGCAATAACTTGAGAAGCCGTATGCCTTGCTTCAGCCACACCAGAACCTAGAGTCCTCAATAACATTTCTTTAATCTGTCCTTTAATACCACCATCAAGGAGCGAACCAATTGCTGAACCAGTTGTTCTCGACTCTGGAGGTTTCTGATCATTTGCAAGCTCAACTAACAAAGAAACCAAAACACTAGGTAGATTCTTCTCTTGAAACTGCTTCAAGTTTCCCTCTGCAGCTGCTCTTACATTTTCATCTGGCGATTGAGCCACCAACAAAAACTGCCATTGCCATTTTTATCTTCTGAAAACTACAAAAACAACCACAAAAAAACAAAAAAAGGTCAACAACTATTTAATAGATCTACAAAACCCTTAAACCCTGATAACAATGTACTAAAGCAAAACACAAATAACAGTATAATAAAAAAAGTGAGTTACATATACTTAATCGATTCAACAGTAATAAGTAAGTTACAAACCCTCAATTGATTCATCAATACAAACAAAGAGAACCCTGATTTTCTATTCACAACATCATTCAAAATAAAAACCTCTATTAAAATCCTAAATCTTTATCCAAATAAAAACAAAAAACCCCTAAACAATCAAATGAACCAAAAAAAAAAAATTATGAAAGAAAGATCGAAAAGGGATAAGTAAAAGAGTTTTACCATTTTTGTTATAGAGAACGAGATAGATTTCAACAACAAACTCTGAAATCAAAAATCCCTAAAATCCCCTTCATGATGTACAGATGGAGAAAGTCTTCAACGATAAACCCTGTAATCAAAAAGCCCTAAAATAAAAATAAAAATGCAATTGAATCAAGGGAATTAAAAAAAAAAACTCGAGTTTGCTTACCATAATTTCCGAAACAGATTGAGTGAGTTTTGTATAAAGAGAGATGTCCGCTAGAGTGAGTTTTGCAGAGAGATATCAATTCGTTGATTTAATGGTTGAGAAATCAAGTTAGGCTTATCCATGGTGACACAGGAAATGGTGAGATGAAGTTTTATTGCTTCATCTGTGAAGGTGAGGGAGAAGGAGAGATACCAGAAAGGAAGGGAGGCGGAGAAATAAGGACCAAATTAAACAGCAACCCCTAATTTTTCATGATATATTTTGTACCCTAACTTCAAAATGGAAGCTATACACAACACATGTACAAAATCAAATCCGAACTTCAAAACCAAACTTTAATTGGGTTTGATAAAAGAAGAAGAAGAAAACGGAAACACGAGAACTGAAAACAAATCAGGTCGAAAAATTTACAGAGAAAGAAGTGGGTTTGATAAGAAAACGAAATAATTGAAACCAAATCAGATCGATATTATGGAGATTGTGAAAATGACCAAACTACCCTTACTAAAAATAAATAAAGTAAATATTACAAACTGTGAAAATGACCAAACTATCCTTATTGGAAAAAGTGCAATAAATATTACATACTGTGAAAATGACCAAACTACCCTTATTGAAAAAAGAGCAATAAATATTACAGACTGTGAAAATGACCATATTACCTTATTGGAAAAAAGTGTAATAAATATTATGGAGACTGTGAAAATGACCATACTACCCTTATGGAAAATAAGTAAAGTAATTCTTACAGACAGTGAAAATGACCATATTACCCTTATTGGAAAAAAGTGCAATAGATATTATGGAGATTGTGAAAATGACCAGACTACCCTTGTCGGTAATAATTCAAGTAAATGTTACAATTATGAAAATGACCATATTACCCTTATTGGAAATAAGTGCAATAAATATTGTGCGGACTGTGAAAATGACCAAACTACCCTTATCATTATTAAGTAAAGTAAATGTTACCGATTGTGAAAATGACCATATTACCCTTATTGGAAACAAGTGCAATAAATATTATGGAGATTGAGAAAATGACAAGGCTACCCTTATCGGCAATAAATAAATGAAATGTTACCGATTGTTAAAATGACCATATTACCCTTATTGAAAATAAGTGCAATAAATATTATGGAGACTGTGAAAATGACCAAACTACCCTTATCGGAAATAAGTAAAGTAATTCTTACGGACTGTGAAAATGACCATATTACCATTATTGGAAATAAGTGGAATAAATATTATGGAGACAGTGAAAATGACCATACTACCCTTATCGGAAATAAGTAAAGTAAATATTACCGATTATGAAAATGACCGTATTACCCTTATTGGAAAAAAGTGCAATAAATATTACGGAGACTGTGAAATTGACCATACTACCCTTATCGGAAATAAGTAAAGTAATTCTTACAGACTGTGAAAATGACCATATTACCCTTATTGGAAAAAAATGCAATACATATTATGAAGACTGTGAAAAAAACCAGACTACCCTTATCGGAAATATGTAAAGTAAATGTTACCGATTGTGAAAATGACCATATTACCCTTAATGATCATTTTCACAGTCTGTAATATTTATTGCACATTTCCAATAAAGGTAGTTTGGTCATTTTCATAGTCTCCATAATAATTATTGCAATTATTTCCAATAAGGGTAATATGGTCATTTTCATAGTCTATAACATTTACTTTACTTATTTTCGATGACGGTAGTCTGGTCATTTTTCACAGTCACCATAATATTTATTGCACTTTTTATCAATAAGGGTAGTTTGGTCATTTTCATAGTCTCCATATTATTTATTGCACTTTTTTCCAATAAGGGTAATATGGTCATTTTCACTGTCTGTAATATTATTTTACTTATTTTCGATAAGGGTAGTATGGTCATTTTCACGGTCTCCATAATATTTATTGCACTTATTTCCAGTAAGGGTAATATGGTCATTTTCACAATCTGTAATATTTATTGCACTTTTTCCAATAAGGGTAGTTTGGTCATTTTCACAGTTTGTAATATTTACTTATTTATTTCCAGTAATGGTAGTTTGGTCATTTTCACAGCCTCTAAAATATTTGTTGCACTTTTTTTCCAATAAGGGTAATATGGTCATTTTCACAGTATGCAATATTTACTTTATTTATTTTCGATAACGGTAGTCTGGTCATTTTTCACAGTCTCCATAATATTTATTGGACTTTTTTCCAATAAGGGTAATATGGTCATTTTCACAGTATATAATATTTATTGCACTTTTTCCAATAAGGGTTGTTTGGTCATTTCCACAGTCTCCAAAATATTTATTGCACTTATTTCCAATAAAGGTAATACGGTCATTTTCATATTCTGTAAAATTTACTTTATTTATTTTCAATAAGGGTAGTTTGGTCATTTTCCCAGTCTCCATAATATTTATTGCATGTATTTCCAATAAAGGTAATATGGTAATTTTCACAGTCTGTAATATTTGCTTTACTTATTTTTGATAAGGGTAGTCTGGTCATTTTCACAGTCTCCATAATATTTATTGCACTTTTTCCACTGAGGGTAATATGGTCATTTTCACAGTCTGTACGAATTACTTTACTTATTTCCGATAAGGGTAGTTTGGACATTTTCACAGTCTCCATAAGATTTATTGCATTTTTTTTTCCAGTAAGGGTAATATGGTCATTTTCACAGTTTGTAATATTTACTATATTTATTTTCAATAAGGGTAGTTTGGTCATTTTCACAGTCTCCATAATATATATTGCACTTTTTCCAATAAGGGTAATATGGTCATTTTCACAGTTTGTACGAATTACTTTACTTATTTTTGATAAGGGTAGTCTGGTCATTTTCACAGTCTCCATCATATTTATGGCACTTATTTCCAATAAGGGTAATATGGTCATTTTCATAGTCGGTAACATTTACTTTAATTATTTCCGATAAGGGTAGTATGGTCATTGTCACAGTCTCCATAATATTTATTCCACTTATTTCCAATAAGGGTAATATGGTCATTTTTACAGTCTGTAAGAATTACTTTACTTATTTCCGATAAGGTTAGTATGGTCATTTTCGCAGTCTCCATAATATTTATTGCACTTTTTTCTAATAACTGTAATATGGTCATTTTCACAATCGGTAACATTTACTTTATTTATTACCGATAAGGGTAGCCTGGTCATTTTCACAGTCTCCATAAAAATTATTATAGTTATTTCCAATAAGGGTAATATGGTTATTTTCACAATCCGTAATATTTACTTTATTTATTTTTTTCAATAAGGGTATTCTGGTCATTTTCACAATCTCTATAATATTTATTGCATTTATTTCCAGTAAGGGTAATATGGTCATTTTCACGGTCTTGTGAATTTTTATTGCACTTATTCCGATAAGGGTAGTATGGTCATTTTCACAGCGTTCGGAATAAGCAGAAATTTTTGTTGTGGTTTTGTCGAGAAAATCGGGAGAAAAGATTGGTATTTGTCCAAGTCAAATGTCTTACAAAGTAATGACTTGTTGACTTAGTCTTTATCCTTTTTTCTAATATTAAGAAAATTAAAAAATAAAATAAACATTGAATGGGCTAATGGGAAACACACATGTGTTGACCTCACCGGGGTATCTCCTTTGGTAGGCATTGGACATGTCACCTTTACAGTTCCTGTTACTTTTGGCTATTTGGCTCCGTAAACGCTTGGACTTCATGCGCAAAGAATGTAATTTTATTTTTAATAGGATAGGTTTTGCTATTCAAAAAGGGCTAAAATTAATGTAATTTTTAACTTTGTAAGATTTTGTTTTATCTTAGGGAATTAAAATTGAAATAAAAATAAATTTTGATATTTAGAAATTAAATAAAATTGTTATTTTGTATAACTATTGCGAAAGTAGTGACAACCAAAATTCTAAGAGTGATTAATTCGGGGTTGTTTTAGATGTGGTGGAATTTTTGGGTGGAAACATCATTTTAGATTATAATTGTGATTGTCTGGATAATTGTCAACAAATATAATTGTGACTAGTAAAAAAGCTAAATATTCAGATTCATTATCACGATTACAAAATTTAACAACAATTATAATTATTACAGGACTTATCATAGGTGTATTAGTGACTGAAAAATAAACTGTGACTGGTTACACTGTGAGAAAATCCTGGTTTTGGTGTAGTGCTTGAGAAGTTGAAATAAACTCAGAGAAAAGTGAATCAAAAGTTAGGGTTTGAGAAGTGAGTGAGCTAGGGTTTCATTTGACGTTCAAAGAACAGTTAGAAGACGAAGATGATGGTTTAGGGGATTGAATTAAGTTGGGTTTATCACGAATTAGAATATAAGGTTGATGAGTGGTTTGAATTTGATATTAGGGTTTCTGGTTTTGGGTTTGAAATTCAGACAATGAATTAGAAGATGAATTGAGAGTTTAAATGAAAGATTAAAGATGGGTAATGGATGAATTGAAGATTTGGAGTGGTATCACAGATCAAGCTAAGTTTTAGAGGATGAAATCGATGATGATGGTTGAATTTAGGGTTTCTGTCAATTTGAAGTTTAGATTGGTGTTGGACCAAAAGAGAGTGCAGAAAGCCGTTAATTGGGTAAGTCTCTCTCTTGTTTAATTTCAGTATTTGAAGTTGAATTGTTTAGATTCTAGAGTTTATTTGGTTGTAATTGAATTTGGGACTTAAATGAGTTGTTGTAGTCTTGATTGAATTACATGATTTATATGAGTCTGGTTTAGACTGAACTTTGTGAAGGTTGAATCTTTGAATGGTTGAACTTATATGAAACTGAATCTTAAGTGGATGTTGTACTGGTGAAGACTGGTTGTTTTGAAATGATGGGGGTTTTGGTTAACTTGAGTTATTGAAGGGGAAGCTGATTAGGCGGAATTAAATTGAGTTTTGACTGTGTGTTGCTGAGGCTGGTGGTGGTGTTGTTGTGATGAATTGATCTATGTGAAGGAGATGTTGCAAGGAGTGTGTGTGTTAGTTATCAGAGTTGAGTATTAGCTGAGCATTTGGGTTGAAGTCTTTGAACGATTAGAAGGCCTAGAGGATGATTTTAGATGGTTTCAGTTTGAGATTGATGTTGCTGCTAAAGTGAATGTAAACTGAGAACTACAAGAAGTGTGAATGATGTTGCTCACAACTGAAGTTGCATATCGAGACAGAGTTGAAGGATGTAGTGGTGTTGGTGAAATGTAGAAGTTGGAGTGGATGCAGATTATTTTAGTGTTTTAGCTAAGTTGAACTATTAGTGGTGTTGGTTCTGCAACTCATGGATTTGGGGGAGGAATGTTATCTGCGTGGCTGGTGGAGGTTTATGAATTTTTTTGAGAGTTACAGTTGCAACTTGTGGAACTGATGGAGATTAGGTAAATGTACAGGGGATGGTGTTGGTGTGAAGGATGTTAGTAGTTTTACTTTTCGAGTTGCAGTTGAAGTTAATGAATGCAGTTTGTGTTATGGTTGTGTTATGGTTGTTACTTAGGGCTGTAATTGCAAAGGAGTTAAAATGTTGAATGATGTCTGAGATTGGATTTGCAAGTGGTAGTAATGTGAGATTGTATGAATGAGATGATATGTGACTGAAGCTTTATATTGAGGGTTGGATGAATGTGTTGAGATGATCTGAGTGTCGCCTAGAACTGCAATTGCAGGTAATTTTAGTGTGCATTTGTAATTAAAATTCAAAGTTATTTAATAATGAATGTATAATTTTAGTTTGGTAGATTTGAAATGTTATGAAGTAGAGTGTACTTGAATAGAAACTTTGATAGGGTGAAATAGTTGCTCAGTGTAAGCATTGTTTAGTGTATTAGTTCTGGTGTTGCACCATTTTGGTGCGTTAGATGTTTTGGCCTGAGGAATAGCTCATGCCTTGGGTTTCTATCAGTTAGATGTCTGACTGGCTTACTTCTCTAGCTGACTTAGTCAATCTGCTTGAGTCGAATCGTTTGGACTTACTGAGTTAATTGTGTTGACTCAGTTGACCGATTTGGACCCGACCTTTGACTGATGACCTGATTTGACCTGGACTTTGACTTTGACTGTTAGTTGACCCTTGACCGTTAGTTCGGCCGTTAGTGACCGTTAGTTGACTTTGGTGGACTTGGGCTTAAGGAAGTTTTCTTAATTAGATGTTTTGGACCTCTTGTGGTCCGAACTAGACTTTAGTTTCTTCTACAAGTTGTAGATATTCGTAATATTTAGTTAATGGACTATATAACCAATCTAATTATATTAGTAAACCTTAGATATGCTGAGGATAGATAAATGAAAAGGTGTAAAATCATAAATGGGCTTAGAACCATTAGTTAGACTTGTATAATTCTTGTATGAGCCAATTTGGCTAGATTCTTAGAGTTCTTGTGTGATTAACAGTTAGTTATTAACAACGATCGATTCAAAGGATGAACCAGTTGATCACGGATCTCGAGGTAGGCGTGGCTTGTCATCAAAAGAGGTGGGAATTTATATTTAACTCTTTTGTGATTATTGTTGTTTTTTGTTATCAAAGTTTCAGTTTAACAAATTCATGCATTGTCTGATTGTGTATTGCTTGCATGGTTTTACTTTTAATTCCGAAAGTACTGTTATTTCTTTTCATCTTTCCATTGCCCGGAAAGGAATCGTAATGTTTTGTTCGTCTTTATGAATTGTTTGGGAAATAAGAATTTCCATTGATTGCTTGGAGAATGAGATTTTCCATCTGTGGTATATAAGATACTGCTCTTTCATTTATACCTACGTACTTTTATTGCAATAACTAGATGCAGGATGAGTCACCATATACCTATCTAGGTGCGGGACGAGTCACCAATAATAGTAAATTGTTTGGAAGGAGTTAGATCCATATACATGATTGTTTACTTATGTGAAATTGGTTGTGTTTTAGTGTTTAGGGAAAACATGAATTTTTTTCAAATCATTTTCAATGATTACTTGAAAGTTAAATGTTATTCCTACTGGGCACCCCTTTTAGGGATGATGTGCTCACCCATTCCCACTTTCAATTTCAGAGACAGATCAGAGTTGCGCAGCGAAAGCTTTAAGGGGTTGACTCCGTTAATTAGTTATCTTCTACTATGTTTATTATGTTGTTTATATTTGTAAACCAAATGACTATTGTATATGTATCATTTGATAGGAGTTCTTATGTATATATTTATTTCAGAGCGGTGCTAGTTTTTGGGTTAAGTTCTGTAGATGATTTCTTAATTGAATGTTTAAGTAAATGATTTAGATTCGATGTGCCTCTTTATTTAGCTAATATCTTGAATTAGTCAGCTGCTAGCTTAGGGGGCGCTACAGTTCAATTGCTATGAGATCTCATGTACTACACAAGACACAATTGAAGAAAAAATGATGTGATTCACTCGAATCAATTCATGAACTATAAATCCACGGTTTGCAATAGCATTCCTTAGATAATTTAGATAAGTTCACGAATATCGTTTTTACACATAACCACTCAAGTTCGCGGACTGGGTTCGCGGACTCAAGTTAACCGATTGTAGTTCACAAACTCCAATAGAAATTCTCGGGTTTGAGAACTTACGTCAGTTTGCGGACTGAGTTCACGGACTG
Organism: Papaver bracteatum; assembly: GCA_023529315.1. Taxonomy (NCBI): domain Eukaryota; kingdom Viridiplantae; phylum Streptophyta; class Magnoliopsida; order Ranunculales; family Papaveraceae; genus Papaver; species Papaver bracteatum. The sequence continues at coordinate 261,481 of JAJJWX010002257.1, read as the reverse complement.
AAACCGAGCTACAACTCCAGCAGAAATTCTCGGGTTCGAGAACTACGCACGTTCGCGGACTGAGTTCGCGGATTGGGTTGACTGCTCAAGTTGCGGTTTTACTTGATCAACAAAGTTCGCAAACTTCGGTTCAAGTGCTAAGGACTTATACATATATGTGTTTCCACAACAATGTTTATATCCCCGAATGGTTATATAGTCTAATCTCTCATTTCAATCATTGAAACGTTCTCATAGGGCGTTATATAGTTGTTATTCACAAACTATTTTTCATCAAAGCGATTTCCAAAAAGATTGAAACATAAAATGAATTTCGTCACTAGGTAAAGATGAACTCGGCTAAAGCGAAAGTTTACCAATATACTTTGTGCGCCCCAATTATTTTGCAATCCTCACCGTATTTACAAGGGCTTCTTGGTGAGGATGCACTTTCATCACACTTAGGTTGTGTTGAGGTGAACAAAATCTTGCTCACCACAAGTATTCAAAACAAAATCATGGATGGATTCTAGGAATTTAAAAACTCCCTTGAAACTTTTAATAACTTTTTCATACCTTTTTAAGATGTTATCCCTTGTCGAACTCTTGTCTGGGAGATCCTTCTTAAAAGTACTCGTTGCTTTATTGATCTTCTTTGGTACCCATTTCTGAGTAACTTTTGGAGCAACGTATTTCTTTTTCTCCCCAATGTAGTTATGAAACTTTTTCGGGGGAATACTAGAAGAACTGATATTATGAGACTCTGTTTTTCTCCAGTTTGGAACATCAGATCTTGTCTTCTTAACGGAATCAGATCTTGATTTATATCGTTTAAGAAATCTGCAATTCCTTTGCAAGTGACCTGGTTTTCCACAATAAAAACAATGTTTAGTAGAATGGAAAAAGTTATGTTTAGAATTACCTGAAGGTGTATGTGCTTGCTTTGGAGCTTGACAGAATTTCCCCTTTTCGGCATCGGTAGTTTGTAGAGATACTTTACTTTTGTCAACCTTGGAAGGTTTTGGTTTAGAAGAATCTTTATCTTTGACAAATTTTACCTCTTTACAAATACTAGGAGCGTCTATTCCTTCATAGCCCAATCCTCGTGTATCACGATGAATTCTACATGCTCCCAATATCGAGGTTAATTTATCTGGGCTGCTATTTTTAGACAAACTCTCTTTTAAGCTCGAGTTTTCTTCTTCCAACCTTTTGACATTTTCAAGTGAAATAACTAGATCATTCTTGGATGATTCACATTGAACTTTGAGATCTTATCATTCCGAATCAAATAACAAGTTCATCTTAATGTTCTCCAAGTTATCTAGCTTTGCTTGAAGAATGATTTCCTGATCTCGGTCTTCGGCAATATCTTCTTTAAGCTTTCGTATTTCGTTGAGATAATCTCTTGCACCACTAGAATCAAGTTGGTCTTGCAAGTTTTTATTCCGACTACGAAATCTTTTAACTTTCTCACTGAAAATGGTGCTTTCAGCTTCCGAGAGTTTCTTATGACATTCCTTAAGAAGATTATTAGCAGCTGGATCATCATGGAACACTTCTTTGTCAGAATCAGAATCAGTATCCGAAAGAATTTTTCCAGAGGCTAATGCAACCTCACCTGCCAACTCTTGGGGATTATAGAATTCAGGTCAATCATCAAGAGTGGCTTCTGCTGCATATGTCGATTGTCTACGGCTCCAACTAGGACATACTGAAGACAAGTGCCTGAAACCATGACATTTATAGCATTGTACATCATCATTAGGAGATGTTGCACCTTTAGAAAAACTCTTTTTCCTGTCTCTCAAGAATTTTCTAAATTGTCGTGGAGTATCATCCTTAGTATCTGGCGAACCAAATTTATCCTTAGAGGATTCAGAATTGTTTGCAGCTTTAAGAGAAATCACCTCCTTTTTAGATGCGTGTTCATTATCAAAGATCTTTAACTTTCCAACAAGAGTATTTCTGGAGAGTGTAGAAAGATCGTTTGCTTCTTCAATGGCATATTTCTTAGACTCGTATCTTGATGGTAGAGACCTGAGAATTTTGCACACAATAACTTTCTCTGGAATAGTTCTTCCTAATGAAAATAAGGCGTTAATTATTTGAGAAAGTCTTTGGTTAAACTCATCAAAGGTTTCATCATCATACATGTGAAGGTTTTCCCATTCAGATGCTAGGTTTTGAAGCCTTGCTTCTTTCTCTGCGGCATTCCCTTCAAATACGGTTTCTAAGATATCCCAAGAATCTTTAGACTTATTACACATATTAACGTGGTGTTAAATATCTGGGGTAATGGCATGGATGATAGCATTTAATCCTTCATAATTTTTATTTGTAGCAAGAATCTCAAGATCATTATAATCACCAATATCCTTTTCAACAGTTACACCGTCTACTGTGACTGATGGAGGATCATAGCCATTAACAATACGAACCCATGATTTGAAATCTCACGCTTGTATAAATGAACGCATAGCAATTTTCCACCATAAATAGTTCGTGCCATCAAAGACTGGCAGTACGTTTATAGAGATAACACTTATGTCCATAACAATCAGATTGCTTCAAACACAGACTTATAAGGTCTTAGCGTGTTTGCCTGCTCTGATACCAATTGAAAAAGCGGGGGTCTAACAACACCACCCAATATTTCGTTTGGAAATCTGAATATACAAACTCCAATATACTTTCTAGAGAATCAACTAGACATTCAAACTCAATCTAGAGTAAAGTATATCAAAGAGTTTAGTATCTCTATTTTAACACAATCAAAGTTAAACAGAAGCAAGTTCGTAAACCTGATTTTAGTGTGAAGCTCTTGAAACAAAGTCTTTTGTTTTAATCACAACCTATTCAATATCCACTGTGTATAAACCTCTTTAAGCAACAATCACTAAAGGAACATTTCAACACAGTAACCACGTGAAATAGGGTTAGTCCAGACTGGTCTAACAATGTGAAGATAAGAAAATTAATTGTTCAAGTATCAATCAATTCACTCAACAACCCTAAGGTCGGATACAAGAACTGATTGATCTTAACGAATAACTTGTGATATTTCTATTATATAAATAGAATATAATGCAGAAAAGAAATAACACAGACACCATATTTTGTTAACGAGGAAACCGCAAATGCAGAAAAACCCCGGGACCTAGTCCAGAATAAACACACACTGATTATAAGTTGTTACACCAATTTCCTACTACCTATTCAGACTAGATGTAATACCTTCTTCATCACTTGTAGAACTCCTAGCAGAATACCGATTCTCTTTATAAATCCTTCACCCAAATCTTCTAGCAGAACCCTAGGCTCTCTTTATAAAATACCACAACACGATTAATATGATTTGATATCTTGTATGCACAAAACACCGGTTTGATTTCCCTTTAGATGTAAATCAAGGTTTTGGAAATCTTATAGATTAGGGATTATTATACTCTTCAATAAAAGGAAGAGAAACCTAATAACTCTACAACAAGAACAACTAGAATAAATCTAGAGATATTTTATTTAAACTTTTCAAGGATTTTTACGAGATCCCTCAAAAGAAGTTTTTCTTTCTAGTCTCCGATTTCGACTAACAAGTGTTGGTATACGATCGGACATTGAAATCTATCAAAACCTAGGTTTATGATCAACAACTCTTGAATGGTTTTATATCAGAAGAAAAAACCTTAGAATAGACAAGAGGTGAAAAACCTAGATTACAAGTTGTATAATCAATCACGAAGACTAGATTCAACTTGGATTTGTGATCCCCAATATAAAGACTTTTATCTCACTCTTGTTCACAAAGGACAGAAGACATGGAAAACAACCTTATGAAACTAACACCAATTTTCCAAAGGGGATGAAAACCGTGTAGACTGATCATGAACCCTTTATTTATAGTGAACAATAGCTTGGAAGCTAAGCAAATAACTTATTTAGATATTTTCCTTTTACAAGACTCTACTAAAAATAGGAGTCTTTCCGAAGTTAAAACTCTTGCCAAAATAATTAAATAAATAACTTATTTAGCAAAAATTATATTTATGTGAATAAATCACATTTTAACTTAGGAAGGAATCATAAACACTTTAATATGTAATCAAAAGTGTTTGGACCAATAGCTAGCTTGCCTCGGGTTGATGGTGGTTTTTAGCTTAGGGTTAAAATCGTAAAACACTAAACCCTAGCAGACAGTAATGTCACAACATTTAAAGCAACAAGAATTTACTAGGCATATTTATTGAAACCTTTAATGTGTCTCTAAAATAATTACCCGGGTATATTTTTCAAATTAGGGTTACGACGAGTTAAACCCTAATTCCCACGTGTGCTTATGGCAAATCATGCCAGCGACACTAACCGTGCCAAAGCATGCCAACCATGCTAGCCGCACCTATGTGCCAATGGAAAATCATGCCATCCACACTAAACCGCGCCAAAGCTTGCCAACCATGCTAGCCGCACCTCTGTGCATATGTAAAATCATGCCAGCCACACTAAACCACACCAAAGCATGCCAACCATGCTAGCCGCACCTCTGTGCCAATGGAAAATCATGCCAGCCACACCAACCGAGCCAAGGCATGCCAACCATGCTAGCCGCACCTATGTGCCAATGGAAAATCATGTCAGCCACACCAACCGCGTGAAGGCATGCCAACCATGCTAGCCGCACCTCTGTGCCAATGGAAAATCATGCCAGCCACACAAACCGCCCCAAGGCATGCCAACCATGCTAACCCCACCTCTGTGCCAATGGAAAAATATGCCAGCCACACCAACCGCGCCAAAGCATGCCAACCATGCTAGCCGCACCTCTGTGCCAATGGCAAATCATGCCAGCCACACCAACCACGCCAAGTCATGCCAACCATGCTAACCGCACCTCTGTGCCAATTTTAAATTATGCCAGACACACCGACCGCGCCATTCCAAATACATCTCGCCATGGCCCCTCATGCCGTGCCACCATGCTGGCCTTCCCCTTGCGGCTACTAAAGTAAAGGCGTGCAACAATCAACGGTTGCCATTCAATCCCAGCATCAAATCCTGGGCACCTAAAGTCACCTCACGACTTTGGCCCAAAACCCTAGCTTGGTCACGCACCTAGCCAAGCTAGCCGCGCCATGCCAAACACACCTCATCATGGCCCCTCATGCCGTGCCACCATGATGGCCTTACCCTTGCGGCTACTAAAGTGAAGGAGTGCAACAATCAACGGTTTCCTTTCAATCCCAAGAGCAAATCCTGGCCGCCTAAAGTCACCTCACGACTTTGACCCAAAACCCTAGCTTGGTCACGCACCTAGCCAAGCTAGCTAGCCGCACAATGCCAAACACACCTCTCCATGGCCCCTCATGCCGCGCCACCATGCTGGCCTTCCCCTTGCGGCTACTAAAGTGAAGGCGTGCAACAATCAACGATTTCCCTTAAATCCCAGGAGCAAATCCTTCCCGCCTAAAGTCACCTCACGACTTTGGCCCAAAACCCTATCTTGGTCATGCACCTAGCCAAGGTAGCCGCGCCATGCCAAATATATCTCGCCATGGCCCCTCATGTCGCGCCACCATGCTGGCCTTCCCCTTGCGGCTACCAAAGTGAAGGCGTGCAACAATCAAGGGTTTCCTTTCAATCCCAGGAGCAAATCCTTGCCGTCTAAGGTCCCCTCACAACCTTTGGCCCAAAACCCTAGCTTGGTCACGCACCTAGCCCAAGCTAGTCACACCATGCGCCCATGGCTACCCCTTGGCCCCACATGCCAAGCCAAAACCTCACCTAGCCCAATCTAGCCATGCCATACAACCATGGCAAACCTTGGGCCCCATATGCCAAGCCAAACCAAACCAAACCTAGCCAAGCTATCCGCGCCATGCCAAACGCACTTTGCCTTGGCCCTAGCCATGCTAGTCACTTCATGCCAAGCCAAGCGCCCTCGCCTTGGCCCTAGTAATTCCAAACTCCCATGCCGAGTCTAAACACACCCTAGCCGTGCCACCATGTTGGTCCTCACTACGCGACTATCAAAACGAAGGCGTACAACGATCAACGGTTACCCCTCCCCTTAAGATGCAAAATATCGACCGTCGAAGGTCACCAGGCTAGCAAGTTCCCCTAGCTCAACTTTCCAAGCCACAATAACATGTTACATGTTTTCCAAAAACATTCGAGACATCAACACAAACTTGGGGATCCTCTTTGGGTATTGGTTTGGCGGTTTACAACATGTGGCGTACACTACGCCCTTCATAAGGAGTGTCATAAGGGTGAGGCGGCTAGTAAATTCGGGAAGTTATGTGGGAAACGTTCATGGGACATAAAGCCATGCATTAACAACTTTATGAAACATAAATTTCATAACAGTTTCATGCGTTAACCACTTTATGGAACATCAAGTCCATGCATCCGGTTACCACCTCCTCCCATTTACTTCCCCACTTCTTAATGAGACCAGGGTACGTTTCTACTTCAACTTGTATAAATAGGTCTTACCTATTTCTATTTTAACAACAAGTTCATTCGGACAAGATAACACTCAGAAATACTTACTTGCTAGCTCTCCTTGTGAGCTCTCTTACTCTTCTGATAACAATTCGTAGAAACTCAACTGCTCTTCCAAGATCAACTATTCTGGTCTCACCACTCTCCTTGCTTCTCTCCCCAAAACCAACCCATTATCCTCCACTTTATGACCGAAACAAGTCTGGAACGCCCATTTCTTGGTTTAGGCCGGACTTGTACAAATTGATCTCTCGGATCTAAAGTACTCCCTTGCAATACATTTTTTAGGGTTTAAACTGTTTCTCACCTTCACACCCGCAATTACCGAAATCCGCAGAAACTATTTTCACCTATAAACAATTGGTGACCATAGCGGGAGGTTCGATCTTTCGGTTACAATGTCAATTTTCGACCATCGATCTCGTTCTTCGACCCAGACGTCAAGATGGAAGAGGAAGGAAACTCACTTCGACTCAGTTACTCGATGGCTCGACTATCAGTCATGACACGACAAGAGATGGATGGGGACTTCCCAGGGGTTAGAATAAAAATGATCCGCCCAGGGATTAATGGCTCGGTTATTAGACAACTCAGCAATGACTCAGAACACTGGGGACTTCCCTTGGCCATGTTTTTCGTAAAAATTGGTCCTACGCCCGAAAATTTTATTTTCATCAGAAGACCTTAGAAACCGAGTAAGTCTTATTTAGACAAAATACGATGGATTGCTTTATCAAATTTTGATAAAACCTATAACCATGTTTCTTCCCATGTCATCTACTAACACACGGTTCCATGGTTTACCTGGGACGTCTGTGTCACTTTCATTCATAGCCAAAGATAGTTCAATTCTAAACATTTCATTCAAAAAAAAAAGAGGGTATAACCCAAAACCGTCAAGGTAGTATTTATCTATTAACCTGAGAAAACCAGAAAAAAGAAAAAAGAAAAAACCAGGCGCCTCATTTGCCTTTCAGAAAAAAAAAACAACCTAAATATAAGAAGTCTGAAAGACAGATATATATGCAAGGAAAGTTTTCCAACAACGGCTTGATCCTTTTGGCAAAGGCCTCCTTTGTGCTATGGAGAGCCTCCCTTTTCAATTTCAATTGCCGGCACAATTTCTTGAATTACTCTTCCTGCTTTTTCACCATATATGTGGATGGACCTTCGACTGTTTCGACCAACAACCTTTCAACATCAGAGAGACCTTCAACGAACCAAGGAACGTTGAATTCGAAGACCATGCACATGTCACGATGAAACTTCCAGCTCGAGATTACATCCTCAGAAACTGTATGACCAGTCACGTTACACACCTCATCAATCGAAGACAAGGCTTTCTCCATACGCTTGACAAACTCATGTCGACTAGTGATCTTCTTAGTCATAGAAATGTGACCGTAGATTTCCTAAATCTTGGTGTACAATGTTGCATGTTTAGATGGCACGCTAAATCCACCAATCAACACATGACCTGGGAAAGGGGCCGGATATGGAGGATTGAAGGTGGCACCTGCAACTGAATCAGCAACTGGAGGGAGATCCCTAATTATGATTTCACCCTTCGAAGTGCTCTCCTACACCTGAGTCACGGCGGCGCCCTCGGGACGATGAATCTCCATGTCCAAATCGTTAGCTGGTGCAGTTTTCGTAGTAGGAAGTACGGTTATGTCTTCGCTCTGGTGGTCTTCCCATTCAATATCATCCCCAGGAACGGTTTCCTCCTAAAAATTAAGATTTAGTTTACTGCAAAAAGAAAAAAGAAAAAAAGAGGAGAAACGAAGAAAACGTGGGGAAGACTCATTGATTCACTTTCAGACTGACTAGAAGAAGATTCATCACTACTATCGGAAGAACTACTCCCGCCATCTCTGGACTCTGAGCTTTCATCCTTCTCGGATTCCCCTCCGTCATGGGTAGGCTCAGCATCGCTGCCTTCTGTCTCAAGAGGTGCTGTTTTCTGACTACGTGCAAGTTTAGAAAAGGCATTCGTACTTATGAGACCCTAGGCAAGGCACAAGGACAGACACTCAAGAATGAGACAGAGACATATGCAATTCGACCAAGTCAGGAAGAAAATTATACGTACTCGCATATTGGAGGAGCTAAAAGTTGGGAGAGACTCCAGACCAGACTGAAGACCACTAGCACGATTCTTAGACCTTCGCTCCTTCACTTGGGGACTGTCCAAGTCCAGACCAGCAAATTTCCTTTTGGTTAAAGAAGTATCCCTCAACAACGGATGTTTTGCTAAAATCTCGGTGAAAGGCCTACCACGAGTGTTCTCCACTACGGCTTTCATAAATTCCTGGATGACGAGGAATTCACTCAGCCATAATGCGCTATACTTGGAGGTAGTCGATGGATTTCGTTCCGAAAACAAAAAAGGGAGGCTTCTGCCCGGCGCGAGGACACTAGCATCAAGAACGTCTGATAATAGATCCTTTGGAGCCTCCAACTGACGAACGAGAGGGACCCCTTGGCCGAAATCCATATGCCGAGCTGCTCGTTCAATATTATAAGAGACTGCCGGACACGATCCTCGAAGGAAAGACGGTATATAGCCAGACGTGCATCTTTGCATGAATACAATCTCACCGACGCCTAGATTCCCTCCATCAGAAATCAAAGACATGTTTGGAGTAGAAGCAAAGGTACTAATTTGAGCTATGGACGCATGCACCGGATCCCATGGACGCAAATTAACCGCATACGAGTTTTCAAGGAACCTAATCAGTTTCAGACCAGTCTTTCGGCGCATGTTCGACCAACGCAGTATTCTAGATCCACCCCAAGACTCATGAAGTATATCCAACGGTTTCGGGGCATACTTCTCGAAATGCTCCCATAACCATGCCTGGAGAAAGGCGGCATGAACATACGAATCCACTTTCATATGACCATTCGAGGCGTGCATGTCCGAAACTAGCTGGTCCAGGTGTGCATACATAAAACCAAGAAACAAACCACCGAGGGGAAGAATCACACCTTTTTCCAATTTTATGGCAAACTTGATAAGTCCATGTCTTATCTCTTTATTGCTCGAGTCGTCATCAAAAATATATTTGGATAGCCAAAGAGCCAAGAATGCTGCAACATGAAGCGTACTATTCTTCTGGTTCGATTCTGGTGTGTCAGGAAACCACTGGGACACCCACCAATCATAGAAGCACTTCGTCTCATTTTATTTTCGAACGAACCCTTTTGATTTTGCAACTAGGGAAGCATGCATTTCTTCTTCATCATCGGTCAACTTAATATCAAGGTTTCCAACTACGGGAAGGTTCAGCAGTACAACAACACTCTCCAAGGAAACGGTCATTTCACCCCATCTACATACGGCCGTGTGGGTGTCCGGACCTGGCGACGAAAGCAACCAAGCCTGGGATGTATTTCCTAATCTGAAGCATTGTGGAAGCCGCAACAGCGTCGATAATCCGCGCCCTGGTCAAATTGGTCTTCACGGGTTCTTGGTCCATCATAAATCGCGTCCATTTCTAAAAGGAATGCAATGGACTTGCAGGGATTTTAAAATCGATAGAAGAGGCACGATATTCTTTCCTCTCAAGGCAAAACCTTATTACGCCTCCTGGACGAACCGATTGATCCCCTCATTCACTTTCCGAGCCGGTCAGAAGAAGCGACACATAGCTGGGATGGTTTTTCCTAACCGTGGCCGATGTGGTGAAGAATTTATCATCTACGTTTAATCTGGAATTACAAACATCTTCCGGTATAGCAGAACTCTCCTCAAGTGACATCATAATGAAAATTTTCTCAAATAACTACAACGGAACAATACGAGGAGAAATTATTACGGAAAATGTACGGAAGTTATTTTTCCAAGACGCAAGCCAGTATGTTTCAAGGCTATACCCTGCAGCATGGAATTCTCGTCCAACTGGGGAGGTGCGCCCCACCATGGGAACTATGCACACGGCCATACCAAAACAAGGAGCAAACCCTAAAAAGCTAGGTTTTTGTGAGAAGACATGGCCATTACTATTACGTGTCTACCTTGCACAGTGAGTAGGGGCGGTCAACATTACTATGGTATCCATGCCTAAGTGTTACGACAAGCTAGGGCAAAAAATACCTAAGATTCACGGCAACATTTCTACAAGGTCATGAAAAGGTACGCCTACAACTAGGGTTTACACCAGCAAAAAAAAAAAAAAAAACGATTTAAAGAGAAGTGTTGGAAGGCGTACCTGGGATTCGCTCGTCCGCTCTGCTTTACTGCTGTCACACGGCTGGGAGGAATAAAGAGGCGTGAAACAAAAGATAAGCCGAGCCTCCTTTATATATATACATGGTACGTGGGAGTTTGAACAAAGAAAGGATTTCCTATTTTGAGCCAAGAAGGGAAAAGAGGAAACCGGTCCCGCAAAGACTAATTTCTATGTCCAAGACCACTCATGCCATATCACGGCCCCATCACATGATAACATGGCCCCACCGCGCCTGGACTCCCATGTATGCCATTGTCGTGGCCTTAGCCAAGCCCTCGCCCCATCATCGCGGCCCCACCGCGCCTAGCCGCCCGTGCATTCCATCACCGCGGCCCTAGCCAAGACCTCGCTCCATCATCATGGCCCTGCCATGCCTAGTCGCTCATGTATGCCATTGCCGCGGCCAGGACCATGCCACCCCTTGGACTCTCGAGCCAAGCTTCCCACTTGTGTCGCCTCCCAAGACCGCGCCCAATTTTCCTTGGATATGTACGACCAAACCAAGCCGGTAACTTTCAATCTCACCACTTCACAGTCTGCACTCATAATACAACTTATGAAGGGCCGCCAACATGGGAAGCCAAAACTCCCTTCACCACTAAAAAGGTTAGTCGGATTCTCCTGACCATCTTTGCAATGATTTACACCTTGATTCCGTCCTTGTCTGTCACCATCATATGCTTACCTCGCAACAAGGCACCTGTTCTGAGCTAAGCAGGGGACTTAATGTTGATGGTGGTTTTTAGCTTAGGTTTAAAATCGTAAAACACTAAACCCTAGCAGACAGTAATTTCATAACATTTAAGGCAACAAGTATTTACTAGGCACATTTACTGAAACCTTTAATGTGTCTCTAAAATAAGTACCCGGGTATATTTTTCAAATTAGGGTTACGGAAAATCATGCCAGCCAAACTAACCGCCCCAAAGCATGCCAACCATGCTAGCCGCACCTCTATGCCAATGGAAAATCATGCCATCCACACTAAACCGCGCCAAAACATGCCTACCATGCTAGCCGCATCTCTGTGCCAATGTCAAATCATTCCAGCCAAACTAAACCGCGCCAAAGCATGCAAACCATGCTAGCCGCACCTCTGTGTCAATGGAAAATCATGCCATCCACACCAACCGCACCAAGGCATGCCAACCATACTATCCGCACCTCTATGCCATGGGAAAATCATGCCAGCCACACCAACCGCGCCAAGGAATGCCAACCATGATAGCCGCACCTCTATGCCAATGGCAAAACGTGCCATCCACACCAACCGTGCCAAAGCATGCCAACCATGCTAGCCGCACCTCTGTGCCAATGGAAAATCATTCCAGCCACACCAACAGCACCAAGGCATGCCAACCATGCTAGCCACACCTCTGTGCCAATGGAAAATCATGCCATCCACACCAACCGTGCCATGCCAAACACATCTCGCCATGGACCCTCATGCCGCGCCACCATGCTGGCCTTCCCCTTGCGGCTACTAAAGTGAATGCGTGCAACAATCAACGGTTGCCCTCCAATCCCAAGAGCAAATCCTGGCCGCCTAGAGTCACCTCACGACTTTGTCCCCAAACCCTAGCTTGGTCACGCACCGAGCCAATCTAGCCTCGCCATGCCAAACACACCTCGTCGTGGCCCCTCATGCCGCGCCATCATACTGGCCTTCCCCTTGCGGCTACTAAAGTGAAGGCTTGCAACAATCAACGGTTTCCCTTCAATCCCAGGAGAAAATCCTGGCCGCCTAAAGTCACCTCACGACTTTGGCCCAAAACCCTAGCTTATTCACGCACCTAGCCAAGATAGTCGCGCCATGGCAAACACACCTCGCCGTGGCCCCTCATGCCGTGCTACCATGCTGGCCTTCCCCTTGCGGATACTAAAGTGAAGGCGTGCAACAATCAACGGTTGCCCTTAAATCTCAGGAGCAAATGTTGCCCGCCTAAAGTTACCTCACGACTTTGGCCCAAAACCTTAGCTTGGTCATGCACCTAGCCAAGGTAGCCGCGCCATGCCAAATATATCTCGTCATGTCCCCTCATGTCGCGCCACCATGTTGGCCTTCCCCTTGCGGCTACCAAAGTGAAGGCGTGTAATAATCAACGGTTACCCTTCAATCCCAGGAGAAAATCCTGGCCGTCTAAGGTCCCCTCACAACCTTTGACCCAAAACCCTAGCTTGGTCACGCAATTATCCCAAGCTAGTCACGCCATGCACCCATGGCTACCCCTTGGCCCCACATGCCAAGCCAAAATCGCACCTAGCCCAAGCTAGTCGCGCCATGCGCCCATAGATACCCCTTGGCCCCACATGCCAACCCAAAACCGCTCCTATCCCAAGCTAGACATGCCATACGACCATGGAAAACCCTTTGCCCCACATGCCAAGCCAAACCAAACCTAGCCAATCTAGACGTGCCATGCCAAACCCACTTTGCCTTGGCCCTAGCCATGCTAGTCACGTCATGCCAAGCCAAGCGCCCTCGCCTTGGCCCTAGCCATGCCATACGCCCATGGCAAACCCTTGGCCCCTCATGCCGAGTCTAAACACACCCTAGTCGTACCACCCTGTTTTCCCTCACTACGCGTCTACCAAAATTAAGGCGTGCAACGATCAACGGTTGCCTCTCCTCTCAAGATGCAAAATCTCGACCGTCGAAGGTCACCAGGCTAATAAATTCCCCGAGCTCAACTTGCCAATCCACAATAACGTGTTACATGTTTTCCAAAAACATTCGAGACATCAACACAAACTAGGGGATCCTCTTTGGGTATTGGTTTGGCGGTTTACAGTGTGCGGCGTACACTACGCCCTTCATAAGGAAGTTTCATAAGGGTGAGGCGGCTAATAAATACGGGAAGTTATGTGGGAAACGTTCATGGGACATAAAGCCATGCGTTAACAACTTTATGGAACATCAATTCCATAACAGTTTCATGTGTTAACCACTTTATGGAACATCAAGTCCATGCATACGGTTACCACCTCCTCCCATTTACTTCCCCACTCCTTAATGAGACCAGGGTACCTTTCTACTTTGATTTGTATAAATAGGTCTTACCTATTTCTATTTGATCAACAAGTTCATTAGGACAAGACAACACTCAGAAATACTTACTTGCTAGCTCTCCTCATGAGCTCTCTTACTCTTCTGATAACAAGCCGTAGAAACCCAACTGCTCTTCCAGAATCAACTATTCTGGTCTCACCACTATCCTTGCTTCCCTTCCCAAAACTAACCCATTCTCCTCCCCTTTGTGACCGAAGAAAGTCTGGAAGGGCCATTTCTTGGTTTAGGCCGGACTTGTACAGATTGATCTCTCGAATCTAAAGTACTCCCTTGCAGTACATTGTTTAGGGTTTAAACAATTTCTCACCTTCACAACCGTAATTACCAAAATCAGCAGAAACTATTTTCACCTATAAACACCTAGATAAAGAAACATCACCAACATGACCAAAAATCCCTTTTAGTCACGTACTGGGTCCCAAGTTCGCGGACTCAAAGGCCCATGGAACGTTTCCTACTAATGAACTTAAATCACTCATAACTTCATCGTTATAACTCGGAATTGAGTGATTCTTGGCTCGTTGAATTCACAAGCTGATTCACTATAACATGAGATACTTTATAGGGATAAAGGTTATTATCACCAAGGTCATGAATCAAATAACCTCAAGTATATATACATAAATGTACATTTACCGTCATTGGAAATGTTCCATAGAGCGAGCATTTATCTCGATAGATTATAAAGGTATAATTGAACAAGAATACAAATGAAATCAATCACATACCTTTGTTGATGAAGTACTTGTTGATGTCTTCTTGTAGTCTTCAATCTTTAATCTTCATCCTTTAAGGATAGCTTCGATTCAACTTCTTAGACCTAATCTAGTCCGAAACTATCTTTAGTATGCTAAATCACGAATGAATTTTGGAAACTAAAATTGAAAACTAACTTGACATACCAAGGCTAGTGGGTTCAACCGATATATGCTCTAACATTCGTATTAACACAAAGAGAAAGCATAAAGAAAACACACTTTCCTTGATCCACATGACAATCCCTAGTCAAATCTCTACCGTCCAAAGATATCCCAAATCCGTATGCCATTCCATAAATAAATCTTTACCATTCAATTTCTTTTATATAAAACACCAAAAGAAATTTCCCTCACTTAAATTCCTTTCCTCATCTAATCTCTCGAATGTCTTTGAAGAAAACCGTAACTCAAAAACCTAATCTGCCAGATTGGGTGTGATTTTCATCTTAAATTATCATTATCTCAGTGAATCACACTATCTTAGGGAAAAACTTATTGATGTCGCTTTTGAATCTCAAAGCAGCTGGCGATTTTGTAGATATATGGTTTCATATTTTATCTATTTTGTGCATCGACAGAGAGATTTTGTCTATAATATGATTGTTACACATACCGGAAGCCTGAATCTGCTTCCAGATATTAAATCTATGAGTATTATTTAAAAATAAAAATTTAACTTAGGGTTTTGTTTAGGTTTTTAATTTTAAAGGTTTGAGGAAGCATCTTCTTTTTCCCATCAAATCTCTTCAGGTCAATCTGGAAATCAGGATGGAGAACAAACCCAATTTCTCTAATTTCATAGTCTTCATTTTTAGATTTTTTACTATTGATTTTGTTTGGATCTTATTTTTTGAATCAAGATGGTAGTAAACGCAATAAAGAGATTGTATGGTTTCCATGGGGGTTTCGTTGAGAGTTGATTTGAGAAGATGCCTTAGATACATGAAGATGGAAGAAATTTGAATCTCCTGGTGTTCTCTGCAGCAGAGAAGAAGTGGTAGTGGTGATGGTGGAGGTTCTGTGGCTATTCGTGGCTTTTCTTGTTCTTGTGTTGCTGCTTCTGCTCCTGCTTTGTCTAATCCCATTGAATTGAATGATTCAGCTTCGTTTCCAGGGGTTGAGTATTACATTGTTGAGGAAATTAGATATTCTATTCCTGTTGGATCTTTTTTTTTCTATCGACCAGGTTTTATTTTTTCTGTTTATTTTTTATCTTCTATTTTAATGTTGTTGTGTAAAATTGAGATGAGTTTTATTGATTGCAGTATTGATTTGAGAAGTTTGATTGATTGGAATAAAGCTAATCACATTCCGCCTACTTCAAGAATGACTAACTATGTTGTTCTTCGATTTGGGGATACCATGGTGCTCTCAATCTCGTTGCCTGCTAAGATCCCATTGTTAGGGTTTCTGAACATTAAATCTACGTTTTGTCAATTTTACTTTCAGTTTCAAAATGAGGGGTAATTAGGCATGTGTACAGACCCAAGATTTGATTTTTTTTTTGTTTCTCTGGTTAATATGATTTCATATCAATCTGTACTAAATTTTGATGTTGTTTTGGTCTTTGTTTTGTTTTTTTTATAGTCAAATTTTTGTTCTGCTTTATGTATAGGGAAATAAAAACAAATCATCGGCTTGTAGATTTATGGTGGGAAGCAGAGGATGTTGAGGCAAATAGAATTTTTGAAAAATTGAATGTATTTTTCAAGGATTTTTGTATTTTGAGTGGTAGTACAATTATCTATTTATGAATTCTCTATTATCTATCTGTGACAGTGTTTGTGGATTAGGATTTTGAAGAATTATATTGTTTTGGGATTAATTTTCGTAGACTAATGATGTTTTCTTCTGCTATTCTGTAGGGAAGGGTTGAGATGCACTGTTGTTGAGATGTTAGTATTGAAAGAGATAGTATTGATTTCATTTGTGATGTGGAATAGCAAAAGCCCATTTTGGTTTCATGCCTTAATCTTGCTTTCTATATTAGGTATATTCTGGAGTGTTTTGATTACTTATATCTTTTTTCAATATTAGATTTGTGTATTTCAATTGGAAAAGAATTTAAAGTAATCGATTGCTTATTCTTTGCTGAGTATATACGGTTTACTTTGTGAAACAAATTAAAGATTCAATCATTGTACTTGTAGTGTGGTTACCGAGGGATAAGTCGGCGCTGATATGCTTTTTGTTTTGTTGGTTTCAAGGTCAATGACTCGGCGGTGCTGTACGTAGAGTAAGGTGGACATAATATTGGTGGTGGTTGTTAAATTTAGTGGTAGTGGATAAGTCGGCGCTGATATGCTTTTTTGATTTGTTGGTTTTAAGGTTAATGACTCGGCGGTGCTGTAGGTAGAGGAAGGTGGACATAATATTGGTGGTGGTTGTTAAATTTAGTGGTAGTGGATGATGAGTTGTTCTCTGAATTCTTCCATTACTGCACATGTGTGATTGCTGCTCCTCAAGTTCCAGTTTTAGATGGGCTGAACATTTATGATGTTGCCACTTCTTATGATAAATTGTGTCTTTGTCGAATTTGAGAATAACAGTGTTCACTACTATCAGGGTGAAGAGCTACGAAAACAGATATGGTCGGCTTTTTATATTGAATGCAGTTCAAAAACTCAGCAGGTAACAGTATTTTTTGTGGTTTTCTTGATCATATGAGCATCAAATTACAATATGTTGCACGCCAATCTTCTCGTAGTACATCTAAGTTCTAATTGTATCCTTTGCTCTCATAATCAACATATGCGTATGTGACTGCATAATGTTCCACCCCAACAGTTTATTTGCACCTATTGCTTAAGTTTACTATTTGAATGTCATATGACATATTGTAGGATACATAGCATAAGGTTAAGTGTTCTTGAGAAGTGTAATCTGGTTCCTGCATCATTAGCTATTGGTGTGGCATTTTGTTCATTTGTTTTCTAAGTCTATTAGAGTATAACATGGTTCCAAATCAGTTCTCTAGGTGTACTATTCTCTAGTATAACATGATTTTTGGTGCCACTCTTTACTATCCATATTTGGTTGTTATCTTGGTATACTCAATTAAGTTTTCACTTATGTTTTCAGAGATTTTGACATTGGAGCTGAAGCTTGCAGTCACAATCTCTCCGGCAGTAGGATTCCAATGATTTTTGAAGATGAGAAAGAATAGCTAGAAGGGTTTTACGAAAAAGAAAGTGTTATTAGTCTATTTATTTTTGGTGTTGAAGTTCTATAAAACTGATCTTACTGATCTTCTGTAGTAACAAACAATAGTGATTATAATTGGAAATCTGATTTTGTTTTCAAATACACGGTTATTAAAGTATTACAGATTTAATTTTGTATTTAAATTCTTAAAATTTAGTTTTTTTTTTCAAATCGAATATGTACCACAACACAAGACTAGAGTTGTCAAAGAAATGACATACAACTCTTCCCATAGTTGAGAAACAAATAAATTATACTACACTAGCAAAGGTTGTGATGCGAGTTTCTGCTACACATACCTTTGGTTGTGAAATAAGAGTTGGGTATGTCATACAACTAAAATAATGGTTGGGAGAAGAGTGTATACACAACTATTAGTGGAGTTGCGTAAGAAATTTCTAAGACATATAACTCAGTTGTGAAAATAATGATGACAACTACTTGAAGAGTTGTGTAAGACATTGCCCAGTAATTTGGATTCACTTTCACAACTGAAAAAAGCGTGGTATACAATGGAACGACAACCTTGTTTACGACTAGTATTGAAGAGTTGCAAAGAATTGAAGACTTTCTAAACCCCTTGTGCAACCTATAGATAAGTATATCGTACGACAACTGTTTTCCGAGGTAGTTAATCGATATTTTTCCCGTAGTGTCTAACCTTTTTGAATGCGTTTTTCAAGTAACTTCAAATCATGTTCCAAGGTAGCTTCACCTTTTTCTCTCGACCTAGGGTTTTTTCTTTTAGTTTTTCTAGTTTAGAAAATATTTCTATGACTCGTACCGGCCTTGGAGTCTTTTAGTTTCCAAGTCATTAATTCGTGCTCTTACAAATTACAGGGCATGCGCCGTTTACAATGTTCCTATAAATACTAACTCTTCTCCCCCTTTAGTTAATTACATATGGTACCTTGTTGCTCAAGATTTTTTCAAAACCATCTATCAAACAAAGTCTGTCACGTTACCCATTGAATCAGATATTTTTGGAAGTTGGAACTGCAATAAGAAAGCCCCAGCAGCAGAAATGCATCGGGACAGAACACAAACAAAAGAAATCATGAAAAATTTGCAAGTGGAAAGATTGTAAGTTTGGTACTAAGTAATAATCAAAGTTGACATCCTTGAGCCAATTCGTATCAGACGTTGCTAAACCAAGAAAAAGGAATGTGGCAAGCCACCAAGCTCATGTGCCACATGAACATTGTTGCATCGCCAGGGCACTCGCCCCGTCAGATTGTCCAACCAACAGTGTGATAAACCATGAAAAATAGTGTATATTTTTACTTCCCTGCAATGACAATTTGGGAGATGTACATTATTCAGAAAAATGAATTAATAGCACTATTGCCACTGCACAAAGAAGCATAAACAAAAAAAAGAATTTCAAGTCGGGAGGTTCTTCAGGCGTCATCTCCCTTCGCCTCCGGATTCTGCAAGGGCAACTTTGTGAATAGAGTTTGCTTCCACATTCATAGCAAAACTGTGTGCTGCATCTGCAATAGGATAGTAATGATAAGTTACTCGAAGAAATGAAACATAACCACATTACGAGGAGGAATTGAAGGGAAGAGGAGAGACCTGCAACGAATTACACGACAACCAAAGGCACGCTGTACATAACACTTGCAGGTAGGACATCTAGTCCACCCTTTGCGCGTAACAGATTCCATAAACAAAAGGTCGTTTTTGTCTCTTATCATCACTTCGTCTTGACTTCTGGTGCAATAATGAGATTTCCTCCATGGAACCATGCAATGGAAACAAAACGACATCTTGCAACCTGGACACCTTGTTTGTCTAGTTACACCACCACACTCATTCAAAACCAACTCATAGCAGTTCGGGCAGTAAGCTTGCCTTTCAACAAACTTTGTTAGAATCTCTGTCTCGCAGAGCAGGTCACACCATCTGACGAACAATTTTGGAGGCAAGATAGAGCGACATGCAAGCAAGTCTAGATTGAAGGAACAGTCGGAATGCGGACACTTGATTTTTGATGCACCGTAGTCGTAAGCTTTCACCTCTATATATTTTGTTATGCAATCAGTACAAAAGTGATGTATGTATGAGCAATCACCGGTTTCAAATTTTTTACTACCAGGAAGAGTTTCGGTACAAATATCGCAAGTGAATAATGATACGCTCGTTCGCCTTCGGTAACCCATTCCATGTCTGAGATAGGAATATTTTGTGGGATAGGAATATTTTGTGACCCGGTTTGCCATGGCTATAACAAATAAACAGATAAAGATTGGTATCAGTGATTCTGTTAGAGGTGTAAATTGAACACGATCTATCCCAACACGTGACTTAACCTAACACGCACATCACGTTAAGAAAACACGTCATAATATGTATAAAACTCTACAAAATATGACACAATACATCACATTTTGTGTATATTTTACGGAATAGCTTTTATTCTATTAACATTTAATTATCATTGTGTTCACTTATTTTCATAACAACGCATATAATATTATATTGGAAAACATCATCACCTAATAACTTTACTATACTATGCTGGTATCATGGACAAACTATAGTCATATCGTTACTTTCGTTTCCTAACTCCAACTAGGATCTTTTACATGTTACTTTATCGAACAAGGAGAATAAAAGGAAAAAAAAACAAAAAACAGAAATATAAAAAAAACAAAAAAAAAACAACAAGAAGAAGAAGAAGAAAACTATGTACCTTCAATAGTTACTGCTGAGAAATCTTGATAACAGACGAAAGAGGCTAGTGATAACTTAATAGTATTTTTCAAAAACTTTCTGAAGAATAAAAAAGAATAGCTAGGGTTTTCTTTTTCTTTTTGTTGTTCCCAAAGAAAAATAAAAAAAAAATAATAATTAAACACTTCTACTTGAGAAATTTGCGAAGGTATGACTCGTGTTGGCTTTAGATTACTGTTGTCACTCCGCATTTTTCTTTTCTTTTTGTATTTTTGAAAATATGGGAACTAGACTCGTGTTGGCTTTAACTATGTATGTGTACAAAGTCAGACTCAGGCAAAATAATGGCAACACAAACGAGAAACCAAAAGAAAATGACAGAAAAATCCAAAAATGAAAATCAGTATACAAAAGGACTAGGCCAAACAGGAAATCAACAACACATCAAGGAGTACCAACAGAGAGCTTTGATATTGAAGGTCAGTATCTTGAGGACTCTTAGCCACTAAATGCTCGCGCCACCAGATTCAGTGTTGGAAGTAAATAATCCCGGTTGATATCGCTGATTGTCCGAAACTTTTCAGATTTCCAATGAGAACTAGCATCAAGCATTTTCGAATGAAAAGGTCTACACCACCACCACCCAGTTTAAGGAGGTAACTTGCTTCAGATTTTGTATGTTAAAGAACAATGGCGTCTGCACCTTCAACCTCCAAACTCCTTAGGCCAAGAATGATAGGTTGTCTGCACGTTCGAGTGGTTCGACCTCCGACCTCCTTAGGCTAAGAAGCACGGGAACCACAGTACCACTTCCGCAGACATATTTGGTTGTGCCAAGCTTCTCTTTAATGTGTCTCTATAGGAAAACGAACTGACTGAAGCTGAATAATGGAAGAGACATTGTACAACTAGAAATTATTGTACAATAAAGCACAGTTTGGCGCATTCCTGAAAAGGGATAGTCAATTAATAAGATTTTATATCTCCAAAGCTATGTTGTAAAAGGCGCTAGGCAAGGCGCCTTGCCTAGCGCCTAGCACCTTTGGTGCCTAAGGCGCCCCAGGCGAGGGCCTTTTATTTAGAAAAAATCACAATTAGGTATAATTTGGCGCCTGAGCGCCTTTTTCTGCCAAGCGCCAGCCTAGAGCACATTTGGTGCTTAAGCGCCAAAGGCGCTAGCCTTTTATAACATAGCTCCAAAGGTAAAATTATCTAGTCAGACAAAATAATAGACGAACTGATTAGATGCAAGTTTTAGGCTACATTGAATATTTACAAGCGCATGCTGCTCAAACGTCAGTGACTGGGTAACGAGTACAATATACTAGTAACACTGATTTGTATTTTTCAATATAGTCTAGCAAACCGCCAAGAAAAATGAAAATGAAAGAGTATTTGATTTCCAACAAAACTTACAAATGACCATAACTTGTACATGGTAAATAAGGCAAGTAAGTGGCTGATCAGTTAC
The DNA here is from genome assembly GCA_023529315.1 of Papaver bracteatum. Taxonomy (NCBI): domain Eukaryota; kingdom Viridiplantae; phylum Streptophyta; class Magnoliopsida; order Ranunculales; family Papaveraceae; genus Papaver; species Papaver bracteatum. The sequence continues at coordinate 239,584 of JAJJWX010002257.1, read as the reverse complement.
TTGCCTTATTTACCATGTACAAGTTTTTCTTTGGGTTTGTGTTGAGTTTGCTCATTCGTGGGCTTGTTTTTTTTTTTTTTTTTTTTTTGTAACTTTGATGTCACTCTTGGTAACATTTTTGTTTTTTAATTAAATTTGACCTTCCCGTCAAAAAAAAAAAAAAACTGGCTGATCAGTTATTTGACCATGCTAAATGATTTTGATAGCAGTACTGAAGGACAAAAAGTAATAAATGAATGAGGATCTGGACATAGTAATGTTATTGTACTATAAGCTAACGTTCTACGGAATGGGTCGGACAAAGCTAAAAAAAATCGAATTTGAATCGTCACCATGTGGCTCAATGCACCAGATTTGGAAATTTTGACGCTCAACAAGTTCATCAGCAATCATGCGGCAATAAAGAGCTAATTTTTCTACCTGCACACACCCCTTTTGATGTACTACCTCTGACACACGGCCTCCTCCTTTTGGTACCAGGACCATGTCTCTTACTTAAACGGTGAATGACTCAATGCTAGTCAACTCACAGTCATGGTTCTTAACTGTCTATAACCTTCCAGGTATCCAAAAGCATTCTGGTTGTTAGCTTAAAATATATATGGTCGCAATTAGATCTTGCTTAACTTTTGTGTCATTATCCATTTCCAGTCAATTTTGGCACCTGGGAAAATATCATCATAAATTGTTGAGAAGTTTTTAAGGTGTCATCTTTTCAATGTGTTGAAATTCAAGCAGTAACGACGGGGAGATTAAAATGCAAATGCCAGGTGTTTTGGCTGAATATTGTTAGAAAAAACGTTTTTAAAAATTTAATTAAAAATGCATGAACCATGTTTTGATCCCAAGACCTTATGCTCCCTAGATGTTTTTTCATGTGAATGAATAAAACATTAGTCCCATATAGACTAAAACATTTAGAGTTTTAGACTTAAATAGCATTGGTTTAGCCTTAAGGGCATGGCCCTTTGGGTCTTTAGACCTTTGTGTATGGGGAAAGCCCTAGACTATGGCAAGGTTGCCTAAACCTTATTGCATTTCCCGTTTGTGCGGTGCTTCGCATAGAAGCACGCACGCTCGCTCGCTCGCCTCGGCGAGGGTGTGGGTGTATCCGACCCATCCTTTCTTTTTACTACGCGATTTTTACCTTACTTTTGCAACGTTCGAGATGCGTGAATCACGGATAGTCTGTCGTGCTTTGGATTCTCTTCCAACGTTCGAACATTTTCTTGCTATAAATACGAGTTGTAAACTTCATTTGTAAACCATACCTTTCAGAACTCTTCTCTTCTGAAATTCTTCTTCTTTTCTTAAGCTTTCAGAAACAATTTCTTTTTAAGTTTACAGAAACATAAAATCGAGTTCTTGTCTTAAACAAATTGTAGTTTACAGAAACATAATTTTGTATAACTACTTCTTTGTTTACAGAAACTTAGTTTAACAGAAATTAGTTTACAGAAACATAAATTAGTTTTTATATTTATCTGAAACTGGTTGTAGTTTCGATTTGTGTTTTTGTTTTTCATTTTTGCTGCCAAGTTCTAAGGGTTCTCTCTGTATGCTACACATAGAGGAGAACTAACAGTAGTTGTATCCTGGAGGTAATTTGTTAATTGCTATAGCATCTCAGAGGAGTAGCAGGCACTATTACCTTTAGCTCAGCGTATCTCATACGTGCCTCTACTAAGTTTATTGAGTTATTTGTTACTACTATCAGTGTAATCTAAGTATTATTTCCCATTTGCATTCGATTATTGCAAAAACATGTCCAACAATCTAAAGGTAATATCGTGCCTTATTGTAATATTGTAATACTGTAATATTCTTTGTTGTAAGAACATGGGAAAGAATACTGTAGAAAAACCACCAAAGTTCAGTGGTAAGGACTATAAGAGATGGCAGTCTAAAATGCTATTCTTCCTAAACGACCAAAGGTTAGATGGATATGCTTTAGAAAAACCCTCGAGAAAACTTCATCGCCGTGGTAATGAAGATAAATTGGACAGGTGGAATAGGAAGAATTATTTGTGCAAGAATCATATTCTTAACTGTCTTGATGACTCCTTGTATGACTTCTATAATGCAAAAGAAGATTTTAATGCTTTTGATTTATGGGAAGCTCTAGAAGAAAAATATCATGCTGAAGCTGCTGAAAGTAAGAAGTTCTTGATGGCTAAGTTCTTAGAATACAACATGACTGACGAAAAGCCTGTGGTAGAACAGTTCGTCGAACTTCAACTCCTCATCAGCGAGATTCTTGCTGAAGGCATGACTTTTGATGAAGCTCTACAAGTATCGGCTGTGATTGAAAAGCTTCCACCCTCATGGAGCGAATACAAGAGGAGGTTGCGACACAAGACTCGTGAAATCACCATGGTGGATCTTGGCAAAAAGATCCAGGTTGAGGAGCTTATGTGCAGCAAGGACAAGAGCATGATGCTGAGCAAAAACATGTCCAACAAAGCTCATGTTTTGGACGATAAAGCTGCTTCAAAGAAAACTCCTGGAGAATCCAGCAAAATGGGTAATAGACGTAACAGACGTCGAAAACCCAGAGGTAACAATTTTAAGCCTAGAGGTGGTGTCACTAAGCACACCATCAAAGGCGACTGTTTTAATTGTGGTAAACCTGGACATATGGCTAAAGACTGTAAGGCCCCTAAAAGGATCAAATATGATCCAAAACAGAAAAATAAGGCAAACATAGTAGAGGACTCTGGATATTTCACTGGCATGGTGTCTGAAGTCGACCTTGTCTCTAGTATGACTAATGTGAGAGACTGGTGGCTTGATTCTGAGCCACCAAGCATGTCTGTAAATTCAGAAATGCTTTCTCCTTCTATGCCATAGTAGGAGATGATGAGAAACTGTTCATGGGAAACTCTTCCACCGCGAAAGTGGTGGGGAAAGGCAAGGTCGAACTGAAGCTAACTTCAGGAAAAACTCTCGCATTGAATGACGTATTTTACTTCCCAGACATATGCAAAAACCTTATCTCAGAAACCATCTTACTAGGAAAAGGTTTTAAGATTGTTGCTGAATCTAATACTGTTGTTATTTCTAAGCATGGTGAATTCGTAGGAAAAGGTTATGTTACCGATAACATGATTAAGCTTAGTGTATCTGATTTGAAATTGAATGTTAATGCATCTTCTTCTGCTTATGTTTGTGACTTTTCACATGTTTGGCATGATAGACTTGGACATGTTAATCTCAAATCTCTAGAAAGACTTGCTAATTTAGGTTGCATACCAAAAATAAACTTTGATAAAAATCAAAGATGTGAAATCTGTGTTGAATCTAAATATACAAGAAAACCGTTTAATAAAAGGATTGAACGTAAAACAGTTCCTTTGGAACTAATACACTCGGATTTAGGAGATTTGAAATCAACACCAACAAGAGGTGGTAGAAAATGGTACATCACTTTTATAGATGATTACTCACGATATCACAGGTTCATCTTCTTAGAAGTAAAGATGAGGCCTTAGAGGCTTTCAAGTTTTATAAACTTGAAGTAGAAAACCAAAAAGGAGTTAAAATTAAAACTCTTAGGTCAGACCGTGGCGGTGAGTATGTGATACCCATAGGTGAGTTTTGTAAACATAATGGAATCATTCATGAAACAACTGCACCATATTCACCAGAATCGAATGGTGTAGCTGAAAGAAAAAATAGAACACTCATAGATATGGTAAATGCTATGTTGACAAGTTCAGGGTTATCTTCGAACTTGTGGGGGGAAGCTATCCTCTCTGCTTGCTATATTTTGAACCGAGTTCCATTTAAAAAATCTGATAAAACTCCTTATGAATTATGGAATGGTAAACAACCTTCTTATGCATACTTTAAAGTGTGGGGGTGTTTGGCCAAGGTGGCCATTCCTCTTCCCAAGAAAACTAAAATAGGACCTAAAACAGTCGATTGTGTTTTCTTAGGGTATCCTGAGCATACAATTGCATACAGGTTCATGGTCATCAGTTCACTACACCATTTTAAGGATATAGCAACATACAATAGCTGTTGCTAAACCGGGTCGCAACGGGACTTCGCTGTTGCTAAACACGGTGTCGCAATTTTTAGCAACGGCATAAGCTTTGTTGCGAATCTTGGTCAGCAACGGACATTCGCAACCGCAGTTGCCGTTGCGAAATTTTTTATTAGCAACAGCAGGATATTGTTGCTAATATGTTGCTAATTACAAGAATACCACTACCCGAAACCAGATACTGTTGGTTCTGGTTCTACTGTATTGGTTCCGGTTCTAATTTAGCAACAGAGCCTTGATGTTGCTAATCTTTTGCAACCTCAAAAAAAAAAGGGTCAAGTCCCATTCTATTGACCTAGTCAAAATTCATTACCCCAAATTTCCCCCTGCAATTACCCAGTTCCCCATATTAAACATCCAAACAGATATACAAACTACAATGGCAATACAAAACAGATACAAATGTAGTTGAGAATCACCACTAGATAATTTTATTATCAAATATAGGATTCTTCAGTTGATACAAATGTACACAAGCAACTTATGTATGTTGTGACTGACATAAAATATTTGATCTATGTTGATGTTTCTAAATGGATGGGTAACCTATCTTTTGTCAACTGATAGAGGCATTGAAAAACAGGGAAAGAAAGACTACATATCACCAGAAGTATCACCAGACTCTGCTTGCTTAACCAATTTCCTCAACAAAGATTTCAACTGCTGCTAAAATATCAGCAGAGTACTGCTTTTTAACTTGAGCCCAAATACCTGCAAAATAACCAATTTTATGTTTCAGTACCAAGGTCAAAAATAAAATACTAACCATAGATTTTGTATAATCTGCAGAGACAAGTCAAAACCATGTAAAATCAACAAACTCTGCTATAAGTGAACTAAATGGAGATGTATGTAGAAGCAAATCCAAACACTAAGGATATACACTAGTGACTGAAATGATTGTTCAATCAACTAATTCTCTAGTTTGCAAGGTCTAGCATTATAATCTTACGACTTATAGACGAAAACTTTCAAAAGAAGTTTGTTTACCTTCGTTTCAGTGTAGTTTTTGATCATGAACATTCCGAAACAACTGCTGCTCCGAGTGCATTAGCTACATCATGTTGAAGGACAACAAAGGGAATTTGAAATGCACAGGTCGGTGCAGAATGGGGACCCAAACAGCACATGACATAATTATATTTGAAATGATTCCTGCAAAACTTTAAGAGTGTTAAAATAACTCATACATCACATAAAAATATGACAACATATTGACAAAAAAAATCTAAGAGTAAGTAGTAACTCCACCAGAAGAATGACGAGATTGTGCTTAACCAATTTCCCATCAAAATCATAAGTAGATTCAGCTGATGCTCAAGGATCACCAGCAGAGTACTGCTTTGCACCAAAACCCTAAATACTTGCATAAGCACCAAAATTTGAAGTTGTTAATGTTTTAATATGATATAATTTTCAAATTCAACAATGTCTTTATCAGATTATGACCAAAGAATTCTTGTACCTCCTCCAGAGAAAAATGTGAAGCAAAAGAGATGGAGGAGGAAAAGTCCTACCTTGGAGAGCCACAACACCACCTGAACTTCCATTGCCATGCCCACCAGCACCAGATTTCCAAGAATTCTACCAGTTCTCACAAAAGTAAAATATCCATGCTAACAAACCATCAAACAACAACATCAACCTCATCAAACTAAAAATATCAACACCTATCAAAAAAGACGTACTAAGGGCAACTCACCCAGTGATATCATTCAAATATTTCAGGACAATACCACTAAATTTGTTGTTTTCAACATCCTTGCGCAAGCAATTAAGTATAACAAAAAAAATAAGAAATACGACAAAGAAATGAATAAACCTGAAGCCTAACAGCATGTGAGAGGAAAGGCCGTATAGTACGATTATCACATCATCAAACAAGTACACACACATGTAAAAAGTTGATTAAGAAAGTGTCAACATGTTTCAAATTCATATATTCTCAGCTTTTTACTTTGCCCACAGTAAACAACTCAATGTCCATAACATGAAGTTACCTGCGCAGTTGACCCTTTCATCAACCTTAGCCTTGAAAGATTTACGCCGCTCAAGCTCATGTGACTAACAAATAAGGAGCCTTGTTCATCGTCTCCACATGCCCCAAGTTCTTTAGCATTTTATTTCTTCCACTTCAGTGCCACAACACCAGCATTAGCTATTCCAATACAAAAACATTCAAATGCATATCAAATCTAAAGAGTTATCAATAGACTTGAGATAATAATATAGAAAATGGGTAGGCATAAAGCACTGAACAACTCCCTTGAACTAGAGGGCAAAATGAATTTCAAGGCACTTAACAAGACTCATTTAATTAAGTCCAACCATAATAGCATAGAACGTCACACCACTACTGCACTTGATTACAAAAAATAATTTAATAAAAATAGGGTTCTTATTATTTTGAAACAATAGATGCAAATTGATGTATGGTCCAGTACGACGCAATCACACTTAATATTAATTACTTTATTGATTCCCTCACGTTGTAGAAACATAATAGATGTTGTAATCACTAAACTGGTTAGACGAAATAATGCTTGGACCTGTAAGGGGACCAAAAAGGTAAGCCATCAGTTCCCAAGTTAATACTCCCGAAATGGAATTTAAGATTAAACGATCTAGATGAGTTTAGTGGCCGTAGCAACGACAGTACCAAGCAGAATCACAATTCAATTTTCATACTGTAAACTGCCTAATATCAATAAGCAATCCCATAAAGAATCTCAGAAAAATCAAACAGTCACTATCTAGATATTAGATTGTGACCAATTATGGATACTCTGAATTGGACATTTTTAACTATTAATTCAAATCTTTGGCTGGTAGATATGTGCTAAACATAGGTTGTGAATAGTACACAAGAATGAGGTTTAATAGTGTAAACTTAACACACAAACCATATTTATATACTACTCCTTTACAATTACAAATTTGGTCCAAATTCAGCCTTCTAATAAGAAACCAAAATCCATTCATCCACCACCTTCACTGTAGGTGTCATTCTTAATTTCGAAATGGGTGTTTCATGTGGCACAAAAATGAAACTAACAAGACTAACATGCCATGATAGTACACTAAATAAGGAGCTCGCACATAAAGCATAGAAATGGAATGTTACTAAAAATAACGGTAAATATCCTACCTCAAGTGGTTAAAGGACGCGACCGACTCATCAAATCTCACCTGAATTTGTTTTTCCTTGTGGAACTTGTGTCGTACATCTTATGTGCATTTCCTGGTGGTAGCCTATTGCATTTCTTCACCCTTTTATACATCTACACCCTGCAAATTCATTTTCTAAAAAGAACCCAAGTTTCCTTAATATTTCAAGGCGCTAAAACAATCAATATACAAGTTGCATATCACCTAAAATCAACGAAAGTAGCTCACCTTCGACGTTGCTTCTTGCTGATTTTTTCGAGTCCAAAATTAACACAAGCCCTCAACTGATTCATACCCAAATGAAAATTAATATCATTTCACATACATCACTTGAAAGAGAATATGAAACATAATATTTCAATTCTTAAAACAACAAATGCATACAATATACATAAAGCATGGTTTTCACAAAAGGTCAGGGCAAATTTCTCAACTACCTCAACCACAACATTTCCAAGATCTTCAAGAACAAATATAAATTTCCAATTCAATAATTCTTCAAAACAGTATACATTGTACTTAACATTTTCTATAAGAAATACACACAAGTACCATATCACTATATACGAGAGTCAAGTTTAACCAAGCCATATTTTTAGACCAATGAGAAATTTATTTCAACACTACTACATAAGTAAAATCTAGTAAGTTCATGCAGCCCTGTTTAGACATTTAACACGAATCACCTATTGCTAACAGATTTTGGGGGAAAACCCCAAATTGCCATGAACACTAATTTTCTGTTTTTTTGACAACTTCAATTCAAGAAAGAAATTACAAGAAATTTCACATTCAAACATGCATTCAAATGATAAAAAGAATGATTACCGCAATATATCTCCCATACTGGGAAATAGGGGAAAGAAAGAACAATTTCTACTTGTGAAATCAACCATCGTTAACAGAATCAACAACTTCACCTATAAAAACTACACACAAGTACCATATCAGTTATTTATTGGTGTCTCAGAAACTAAACCCATAATTTTTCAGATCCCCATTCAAGAATCCCTAAATTCCTCAATCATAACCATAACCAATACCCAATAAAACACCACCACAATCTTCACCTGTCTCATCAATTGGAACCCTATCAATTCCAGAAAATCTAATATCAATTTAACCACAGATTCCAAATCGAACTCATCATGATCAGTTCAGAAACCCAATTTGAAAACCCCAAATTTTCTAATTCAGATTCAAAAATTCAAACTTAATTCAAACAAAGAAAAACTTAGCCCAAAAATTCGAACAAAAGCAGAATCGATGCTTCCAAATATCTCAGATGACCTAAAATCTTAGATCGATGCTTCCAACTGCATATCGAGATATTACTCAGAACATATGAAATCCATTAGAAAACATACGCAGAACAAAGAACGAAAATCAAACGATAATAACAACTATAACCTATCACCTAAATTCATCTTAAGTAGAACACAAGTTCTTCTTCAGAGCAGATCGAGAAGAGATGAAAGAGAGTAAAAAACCTTCAATGGCTCAGAAATGAGATGGAAAAATCGAGAAGGGAAAGATAAAGCAGCTAACGCGCTGAAGGGTGGAAAAATAAATAAGAATACTTGACCGAAGTTTGACTTGGGCGTAAATACTAGTCCTAGTGTTCCCGACCACACGCGCACTTCACATGCTTGAACACCCAGCAGTTGCTATTCGCAACCTACATTTTGCTGTTGCAAAATTAGCAACAACAATCTGCCGTTGCGAAAAATTAGCAACAGAAATTAGCAACGGAAAATTAGCAACGACACTAGTGCGGTTGCTAATCTGGGTTGCTAATCCCTTAAAATGGTGTAGTGGTTCTGACCATAATAACATTGTTCAGAACACCATATTGGAATCTAGAGATGTTGTGTTTTATGAACACATATTTCCTTTAAGGTCTGGACCTCGGAAAAGGGTCCATGATGACCTCCCGGATGTTCCATCGACTAGTCAAACTCCAACTTTGGAGTATGAGACTGAACCAAGAAGAAGTAAGAGGGTTAGAACTGAAACAAGTTTTGGCCCAGATTTTTTGACTCTTACGGTAGAGTCTGAACCCCAAACCTACAAGGAAGCTATGACTTCTCCGAAGCTCCTTTCTGGGAAGAAGCTTCATTAAATGAATGGGAGTCCATTCAGCAAAACGAAACTTGGGAGCTTGTAGACTTGCCTCCTGGAAGTAAATCCATAGGTTGCAAATGGGTGTTCAAAAGGAAACTTAGAACAGATGGAACTATAGATAAATATAAAGATAGGTTGGTAGCTAAAGGCTATAGACAACAGGAAGGATTAGATTTCTTCGATACTTATTCACCAGTCTCTAGAATCACCTCGATTAGGATGTTGATTGCTATAGCTTCAATTTATGATTTGCATATACATCAGATGGATGTTAAAACTGCATATTTATATGGTGATTTGAATGAAGAAATTTATATGGACCAACCTGAAGGCTTTATTGTAAAAGGTTGTGAAAACAAAGTTTGCAAGTTGAACAAATCTCTGTACGGTTTAAAACAAGCACCTAAACAGTGGCATGAAAATTTGATCATGTTATGATAACTAATGGCTTCAAGGTTAATGAATCTGATAAATGTGTTTACATTAAATATGTTAATGATTCACATGTTATTGTATGCCTATATGTTGATGATATGCTCATATTAGGCAGTAACCTTGATATTATAAATACCATTAAAAGCATGCTTAGAGATAATTTTGACATGAAAGACTTAGGCCCTACTGATGTAATCTTAGGGATGAAAATCAGAAAGATGTCTGATGGATATAGTCTTAGTCAATCTCATTATGCTGAAACCGTACTAAAGAGATTTAATTATGAAAATGCTAAACCTGCATCTACTCCTTTTGATCCCACTTGTAAATTGAAAAAGAACAAGGGTAAGGGTATTGATCAACTTGAGTATTCTCGCATTATTGGTTGTCTTATGTATTTGATGAACTGTACAAGACCTGATATTGCTTACTCTGTGAGTAGATTAAGCAGGTATACTTGCAACCCAGGGGCAGGATCACTGGAATGCTCTCTTCAGAGTTTTACGTTACCTGAGAGGGACCTCAAACTATTGCTTAAGTTTTGGGAAGTATCCTGCTGTACTGGAAGGGTATTGTGATGCCAACTGGATATCAGACTCAGAAGAGTGCAAGTATACTAGTGGGTACATATTCTTACTTGGAGGTGCGTGTGTCTCATGGAAGTCTACCAAACAGACATGTATAGCTAAATCCACTATGGAGTCTGAATTTATAGCCTTGGAAAAAGCTGGAGAGGAAGCTGAATGGATACGATGTTTCCTGGAGGAATTCCACTGACCCAAGCTCGTGTCTTCAATCGCAATCCACTGTGACAGTAAAGCTGCTCTTGGTTGCGCAAAGAACAATGTATACAACGGGAAGTCTATACATATACGAAGAAGACACAAGACGGTGAAACAACTACTCTCTACTGGTATTATCTCGATAGACTTTGTAAAATCCAAAGATAATCTTGCAGATCCTTTGACGAAAGGCTTAACCAGAGAGGAAGTTAAATATACATCGAGGGGGATGGGACTTAAGCTCATTGAATAAATCACCATGAAGGATACTCAACCTTGTGATTGGATTTCCAAGATCAAGGTTCAATGAGACAACTAATTTATGGTGATATTGGGAAAGCACTATCTTTGTCCCTCCCTATGGTGTAACTGTGCGATAGTGCTGCCTGCAGAAATAAAGGATGATCTTTTGCGATCTTAATGGGTACCATGGCTTTGATTAAAGCGGGGTGTGGCATGACACTCTTTATGGACTCACCTTTGTGGATGTTGGAAGTGGGGCCGCTTCCTATGAGAATTTGAGCTGATTCTCTAGAGACATTCATTAAGTCCGGGATTTTAGCCCACGGCCAAAATGGGCACAACCGCAAGAGCTTGGCAGCTGTTTTCATCGGTTGAGGCATCAAGTGTGGATGTTATTTCTGAATTGCATTCTTTGTTGGCGGTTCAAGACATTGCGTTCACCGTATCAACAAGCAGTTCAGGTAACCTCTCACTAAGTTAAGGTTCAATCTTTGGGACACCTTAGCCTATATTGTTGCCTTATGTTTTCTCGTGTTTTATCGACATGTTTTATTATTCATGTGGGGGATTGTTAGAAAAAACGTTTTTAAAAATTTAATTAAAAATGCATGAACCATGTTTTGATCCCAAGAACTTATGCTCCCTAGATGTTTTTTCATGTGAATGAATAAAACATTAGTCCCATATAGACTAAAACATTTAGAGTTTTAGACTTAAATAGCATTGGTTTAGCCTTAAGGGCATGGCCCTTTGGGTCTTTAGACCTTTGTGTATGGGGAAAGCCCTAGACTATGGCAAGGTTGCCTAAACCTTATTGCATTTCTTATTTCCTTTCCCGTTTGCGCGGTGCTTCGCACAGAAGCACGCACGCTCGCTCGGCGAGGGCGAGGGCGTGGGCGTGGGCGTGGGCGTGGGCGTGGGAGTGGGAGTGGGTGTGGGAGTGGGAGTGGGTGTGGGTGTGGGTGTGGGTGTGGGTGTGGGTGTATCCGACCCATCCTTTCTTTTTACTGAAATTTACCACACGCTTCTCCCACACATGTAAAGAATTTTATTCTTTGCCTTCTCGGTTTTGGATATCCGACAGCCTCGAGAAGCATCTTCTTTCACGCGTGTCACACGGTTTTCTTGACACCTGTACACACTGTTTTCCTCGAGAAGAATCTCGCAAATTTTGAATGCGTGTGCACTGTTTTTTTAACGCGATTTTTACCTTACTTTTGCAACGTTCGAGATGCGTGAATCACGGACAGTCTGTCGTGCTTTGGATTCTCTTCCAACGTTCGAACATTTTCTTGCTATAAATACGAGTTGTAAACTTCATTTGTAAACCATACCTTTCAGAACTCTTCTCTTCTGAAATTCTTCTTCTTTTCTTAAGCTTTCAGAAACAATTTCTTTTTAAGTTTACAGAAACATAAAATCGAGTTCTTATCTTAAACAAGTTGTAGTTTACAGAAACATAATTTTGTATAACTACTTCTTTGTTTACAGAAATTAGTTTACAGAAACTTTGTTTAACAGAAATTAGTTTACAGAAACATCATAGTTTACAGAAACATAAATTAGTTTTTATATTTATCTGAAACTGGTTGTAGTTTCGATTTGTGTTTTTGTTTTTCATTTTTGCTGCCAAGTTCTAAGGGTTCTCTCTGTGTATGCTACACATAGAGGAGAACTAACAGTAGTTGTATCCTGGAGGTAATTTGTTAATTGCTATAGCATCTCAGAGGAGTAGCAGGCAATATTACCTTTAGCTCAGCGTATCTCATACGTGCCTCTACTAAGTTTATTGAGTTATTTGTTACTACTATCAGTGTAATCTAAGTATTATTTCTCATTTGCATTCGATTATTGCAAAAACATGTCCAACATGTGCATGGGAAACTTGGTATGCATATCAAAACTCAGTGCATATAGGTCCACTGATATAAATGATTGAGAAACCATTACAGCATATAAATGAATGAAAAATTGATATCTATATACTTGTTCTCCAACTTCCCAAGGGAAAACTACGTTTTTCACTCTCAAGAAAGTTGTAAAAAATCTATGAATCAGGAGGCTTGTACTCGGAAATCCTAATGGGAAAGACGGAACAAAAACCTGCAATATGGCACATGAACACTGTTGGATCACCGGGGAATTCGCCCCAACCAACAGTGTGATAAACCATGAAAAATAGTGTAGATTTTTACTTCCCTGCAATGACAATTTGGGAGGTACATTATTCAGAAAAATAAATTAATAGCATTATTACCACTGCACAAAAAAGCATAAATGAAATAAAAAATTGCAAGTCGCTAAGTTCTACAGGCGTGGGCGTCGGCGTCATCTCCCTCCCCCTCAAGGAAGGACAGTTATGTGTATAAAGTATGCGTCCACTCCTTCCACAATCATAGCAAAATTCTGTGCTGCATCTGCAATAGGATAATAATGATAAGTTATTCGAAGAAATAAAACATAACGACATTACAAATAAGAATTGAAGGGAGAAGGATACCTGCAACGAATTACCCGACAACCTGCCATACGCTCTACGAAACACTTGCAGGTAGGACACCTACTCCACGCATTACGTGCCACAGTTTCCATGAAATAAAGGTCGCTTTTGTCTCTTATAATCACTTCGTCTTGACTTCTGCTGCAATAATGATATTCCCGCCATGGAACCATGCACTGGAAACAAAATGATATCTTGCAACTTGGACACCTTGTTTCTCTAGTTACATCACCACACTCATTCAAAACCAACTCAAAGCAGTTCGGGCAGTAAGCTTGTTTATCAACAAACTTAGCTAGAATCTCCGACTCGCAGAGCAAGTCACACCATCTGACAAACAATTTTGGAGGCAGGATAGAGCGACATGAAAGCAAGTCTAGGTTGTTGGAGCACTCGATATGGGGACACTTCGTCATAAGCTTTCACCTCTATATATTTTGTTATACAATCAGTACAAAGGTGATGTAGGTATGTGCAACCACTTTTCTTAAATTTTTTACTATGAGGAAGAGTTTCCGTACAAATATCGCAAGTGAATAATGGTACACCCGTTCGGTAACCCATTCTGTATCTGGGATAGGGATTTTCTGTGACACGGTTTTCCATGGCTATAATAAATAAATAGATAAAAATTAGTATCAGTGATTTTGAAAGAGGTGTAAACTGGGTTGTGCCAACACGAGCACAACCCAGCACAACAGTTAAAATTTGAGTGCAGTCCATCCCAACTAGGGGTGGGACTTGGGTTGGGTCAACCCACCCAACCCATGCCCAACCCGAACGTTGGGCGGACATGGGCAATGTATTTCAAAACTTTGGGCAAGCTTGGGCCTAAATTTTATGAACCCGAGTTAAATTTGGGCAAGCATGGGCACAAATATTTCTAACCCAAACAACCCGCCCAACCCGAGGAACTATATATAAGACATTTTTTATAATTAGTATTATCATCTATTTAGAGAAATTTTAGATATTATCTTCAAATCTATTAATGAAAATATAAAGTATATCTATCCGATATGAAAAGAGTTTATATTATTGTAAATAATCATCAGTTATTTGGAAATTTAAAATAAATGGAGCAATTAAATCTTATTATTACTAAATTTATTATTATCACATGAACAAACTTGTATGTCTAGTGGAACTTGGGCCAACCCGAGGAACCCGGGGAACCCGAGGAACATAATTTGGGCGGACTTAGGCAACACCTCAATGGGTTCCACGGGTTCGATGGGCAATCTGGGCATAGAATTCCTAACTCGGGTCTGCCTCGGCCAAGCCTTCTAACCCGCCCAACCAACCCAAGTCCCACCCCTAATCCCAACACGTGATTTAGCATAGCATGGCACAACATGTTAGTTTTGTGGGCCTGGATGGGTTAGACTAATCGGCAAGTAGCCACATGGATAAGCATAACACGCTATAATATGTATAAAATGCTACATCACATTTCGTGTAAATTTCACAAAAAAGCCTTTATTTTAGCCAATTATTAACATTTTACTATCGTTATGTTCACTTATTTTCATAACAACAATATTTGGAAAATATTTATATTGGAAAATATAGATTAAATGTGTCTGGCACAACACGTCTTCTAGCACAACACATCACATGTACAACACGACTTCTAGCATGACACAACACAACACGTTTTAATCTCCAGCATGACACATCACACAACAAGCTAAGCACGTGATTTTATTGGCTGGGCTATGCTGTCCAGCATATTTTACACTTTTAGATTTTGAGTTCTGAACTTTTCAGCAGGGGCGGAGCCACATGGAAGGATCTGGTTTCCAAGCCTAATTTTTCATATTTTAGCCCAATTTAGTCATTTTTACCCATTTTGCACCCCTAAATATCCACTAATTCATGGCTTGCCCACCCAATTCTCAAAACTTGGCTCCACACCTGCTTTTGAGTTAATGATGTAGCAGGCAATATTAATATAGAGTTGAGACTGTATCATCAGACACTGTAATCATATCATTACTATCGTTTTCTAACTTAACGCCTAATTAACTACTCCCTCCGTTTCAAAAAAATAGGCAAGTTTGGTTTTCACAAAAATTAAGAAAACCAATCATTGTAGCCACTTTTTCATGTTTTTTACTAAACTATCCCTTGGTCCCCACTCATTTGGTATTAGAGAAAGGGGAGAAAGAAGTGGACCCATTTTTGTATTAGAGAGAAAAAGAAGAGAGAGAAAAGTGGTCACTCTATGGGTATAGTAGTAAAATCATAACATTTGACTTTCCACATATAGAAACAATCCTATTTTTTGGACATATCCAAATAAGGAAACCTGCCTATTTTTTTGAAACAGAGGGAGTATAACCTTTCGCGTGTTACTTCCTCGAACAAGGAAAAACAAGGAAAGAAAATAAAAAAGAAGAAAAAGATGTACCTTCAATAGTTACTGCTGAGAAATCATGATAAAAGACGAAAGAGACTCGTGGTAACTTCTATTTTTTAACTTTCTGAAGAAATAAAAAGAATAATTAGGTTTTTTTTTTTTCCTGAAAATAAAATAAACTATTAAACCTTTCTACTTGAGAAATATGCGCAGGTATGAGTCGTATGACTCGTGTTGGCTTTGGACTACTGTTGTCACTTCACAATTTTCTTTTCGTTTTCAAAACTAGTGACAAAACCCCTAGGTGAACAAACTAGTGATAAGAAAAAACCAGTCATATTATTTTTAATAAAAAAAAACCATTTTAAAAGAAAGTGGAACAAAACCCCAGGTCAAATAATAATGAGTAAATTTAGTTTTTATTATTTTTAAAAAACCCAAAAATACCCTTTTATCTTCATTTCGACTACTCTCTTTTCTTTTTTCTTCTTTGTTCCGGCTCCTTCTCCTCACCACCAGCAGCAACAAATATCTCCATGAAAACCAGCAACAACACCTCCGTTACCACCATCAACAACACCTTTGTCTCCTTCGTCTCCTCTGCAAACATATCTGTATTCTAATTAGCGTACGTTGTAGCCTTAAAGGTTTTTTTCCGAAGCTTCTGAGTTTTGATTTTCTTCTTCAATGAAAAACGGTTGTAAAGAAGATAGAAGTTAACAACAACGATTCTGAAATCGAGAATCTGTAGTGATTGTTGGATCTGGGTTTTACTAGGTTCGATCTGAGATAGAATTTTAGGGTTGCGGTAGATTTGAGAGATGCTGGTGAACAGTTGATGAAAATTAATGAAGAAATTTGAGATTTGAGATAGGTTTTACTTGAATTTGTTACATGAAGTTGTTGCTTAGGAAGCAGATGTTTTGTCTGCTTCAATTGGTGTTAGGTTTTGATTTAGGTTTTGAATCGAGAAGAAATTAGGGTTTATATGTATTGTTTGAACTATCTGCCGCCTTTCTCTATTCCATTTTCCTGCTGTTGAGAGACCAGATCGAGAATTGAGAGATGAAATTGATTTCTGCCGTTAATGGAGAAGAAAACAGAAGAATAGATTGAGTTAAACAGAGTTGTTAATGGTGGATTGATAGAAGAATTGATATGGGTTCCCTGTGAAAATCAGACGAAGAAGAAGATTTTTGTTGAAATTGAGTGTTAGAGATGTTATTTGGAATCTGTTGCTGCTAATCGAGATAGAAATGAGCAGCTAATTTTGTTGAAAATCTGATGAGATGAAGGAGGTTATTGAAGTGGTTGCAGTGGTGGTTGTAGTGGATTGAGAGTAGCATAAGGTTGTAGTGTTGGTGTTTTTGCTCGCTGTGATTGTTGTTGGCCTGAGATGGTGGTGAACAAGATGGTGTGCCAATGGTATGGTGATCTATATCTTTTAATATACTTTCATTTGCCTTCTGAAGTTTATAATTATGTATTCTTTGATAAATTGATGATATTACTTAGAGTATGAGATTGTTTTGATTTCAATATGAATGAATGAGATTGTTTTGATTTCAATAGATGTTCAAATTATCGATGTTTGCGAGTAATTACTTGCATTTGTATGTATGCTGCCTAAAAACTTGTTTGAGTTCCTTTATGAACTTCCATAAACGTTTATCTTTGAAGTAGTTAGAATGTTTTCTTTTGCTTTATGCACTGTTTGGATTTGTTGGATACTAACTGTTGCTAATGTATTCACTTGCAGTAATGCTCCTTCCGAACGAATGGCCATGACAATAAGAGTTCATCCTCTTGTTTCCCTGAATCCTTACCAAGGGAATTGGACTATCAAGGTTCGGATGACAAGTAAAGGCAACCTCAGGACATACAAGAATGTTAGAGGAGAAGGGTGTCTCTTTAATGGGGAATTAACAGATCAAGATGTAAGTGTCTCTCTTCCTATGTGTGCAGTTTGATTCTTATACTAATTGATCCCTGTGCAGTTTAAATTATCGATGTTTGCGAGTTTGGTTTACTATGTACCTTTTTCCCTCTTTGTTATGGATACATCATTAATTACTGTTTCACTAAAATCACCTGCATATCTATGTTTCTTAAACTGAGCACCTACCATTAAACTGGGATTGGAGTAGTATATCTTGGCAGTGTTTAATCATATGATACAAATAAGGTTCAGATAAATGTACCGGTGAAATCTTATTGTTAGATGTATGAACTTGTGATTCTTATATCCAACTACAGAAGTAAGACATTCTTGTACCTATGATGTAACAAAGATCTATAAGTTCTTTCTTAGAGATGGAAGTATATCCCCTGTAAAAGGCATTTATCACAATCCATATTTTCATTTGTTTTCCGGTTGATTTGACCCCATGTTTCAATTTGTTGAATTTAGATATAGGTAATTTAAGAGCAAATGGAGTTACTGAGTCCAAATTTTTAATGTTGTATGCGGTTACCGAGTCTAAATTCTTAATGTTGTAGATATCTATCCATTTGAGTTATAACGTTCTCTAATCATTTGGCTTTGAATATTGGGTTTCACAAATATCATGAGCCTCCACAATTCAACTGTTATGATCTAATTATTGAATATTTGGTCACTGATTAGCATTGCAGCAGGAATGCAGAATTTTGCGATGAAGATTAATGTTCTTAGTTAAGTCTCACCTCATCCATGAACAAGATAGTGTGCCAATGGATGTTATTAGTGTTTTTAGTTGTATCCTTTATGCAAAGCACTGGCTTTTTGCACGCTCTGTGTTACTTTTAAGTGGTTGGAAAATTAGGTGTTTCTAACAGGCTTAAAATTATGAAATGGATGCTAATGAAGGGGTACTTCTCTGAAGCATAGGAAGGGCCAGTTGTTTTTAACTGTGATTCGTTTATCATTATTTGATAAATAGAAGTTGGTCTTTCACGGGTGTGCAACTGACTGACTTGTTTTACTTATATTTATTGTTTTAGTCTAACCATTCACCGCACATATTTTTTTGTACAAGATTTATTCATTCCTTTGGATATGTTAATCACCTTGTTAGAGGGTGAATTTAGCAGTTGCAGTCGACGAAACCAATTATGGTTTCATCTTATTTACGATGAAACCAAAATAGGTTTCATCGTATTTATGATAAAACCAAAATCGGTTTCATCGTATTTTTGGGTGGTTGTGAGATTGTGACTAAAATAGTGAATGGTTGTTGACATTAGAACTTGAGTTTTTAGTGTTGAGTTGATTGCAGCAGTATCATTGCAATGGAGTTGTGGACTGACTGAGATGGTACATGAGTTACAAAGAGGGAGTCTGAAGCTGCAATGTAATTGTTTGGTTACAGCTGAGTTGAAGGCATATAACAGGATAATGGTGCTGGTGATGGGGTATTGCAGGGTGGAGAGTTGGCTAGAAGTTGGAGGCTAGATCGAGTCTGATACAGGAAGAGAAAATGTGTTAAGTGGTTCACTGTCTGGAGAAACTTAGACAATGGGTAAGGAGTTGCTGCAAGAGTTTTGTGTGTTATCAATGATGGTTTATAATTTTCTTGTAGTTGAATTATGATGGAACCAATTTATGATGAAACCAAAATTGGTTCCATCATATTTATGATGAAACCAAAACAGGTTTCATCCTATTTTTAGCTATGGAGATGATGGTAGTGGTGGTACTGGTGTCATTGATAGTCAAAGATGGAGGTGGTATGTAGTGCTGGTGCCAGTGGTGGCAGCAGTGGCAGATTTCAGTGGCGACATGGGTGATGACGTTCGGCGGTGGTGGTGGACGACGACGGTGCTGGTGGTGGGCGGTTGTGGTGCAGGTGGCGGTGCGACAGGTGCTGGCGGTGGCTGGTAGTGGTGGTGCAATAGCACGATGCTGGTGGTGTTGGTCGGCAGTGGTGCTGGTGTTTAGTGATGGCGGTGGACGGTTGTGGTGCTGGTCTTTGGATGGTGGAGGTGGCTGTTAGTGGTGGTGCAATGACTCGCTACTACGCGGATTGTGGTGGTGGTGGTGGTGGCGGTGCAATGGTCGTAATAGTTGGTCACAGTGGTGTTGGTCGCGGTGGTTATTGGTGAAATGACAATATGTGGAAAAATGATGAAACCGATTTCGGTTTCATCTATTTTTGGTGAAACCAATTTTGGTTCCATCATTTTTTCAGTTTGGTTTCATCATTTTTTCAGTTTGGTTTCATCATTTTTTCTCATTTCGGTTTGGTTGCATCATTTTTTTCTCATTTCATCATTTTTTCTCATTTCTGTTTGGTTTCATCATTTTTTTTTCATTTTAGTTTGGTTGCATCATTTCAGTGGTGGTGGTAGGTGGCTGCGGTGGAAGTTGGCGACGGTGGTGGTGGCTGTTTTTGACGGTGGTGGTGGCGGTTGGCAGTGGTGGTGGTGGTGGTGATGGTGGCAGAGGTGGGAGTTGGAGACAGCGGTGGTCGTTGGCGGTGGTCGGCGGCGGTGGTGGCGCGGTGGTCGGCGGCGGTGGTGGCGCGGTGGTCGGCGGCGGTGGGTTGGCGGCGGCGGAGGTGGTGGTGTGTCGACGGCGGCGTCGCGACGGTGGTGGTGGTGGCGCGGCTGCGGCGGCGGTGGTGGCGCGGCGGCGGCACAGTGGTGGTTCTGCTGGTGGTGTTATTTTGTGGTGGTGATAATATAATAGAAATTAATGGTGGGGTTGATTTTTATTTTTGTTGGGGTGATTTAAAATTAAAGGTGGGGTTGTTTTTATTTTTGTTGGGGTGATTTAAACTACAAGGCTAATATAGACAGTTTATGTTAAATAGGGTTTTTGTGAACAATTTGTATTGTTGGGGTTTTTGTACATGGATAGTAACACCTTTGGGGTTATAACCCGCGCACCGTTTCATTTTTTGTTTTTGAAAATATGGGAACTAGCCTGAGGATGGACGAAAACACGGATTAACTCGGCCTGCCTAAATATTTCATGACAAGGCAGGGTACGTATGATATTTTGATATTGGTTTTTTCCGTCCACATTCTTTAATAGGATCAGTATTCAATCTTTCCGTATCCTTATCTTATGAATCTTTGTTTTCTTTTCCCTAAACAAATCTTAAATCCTTATCTTATGAATATCTAGGGTTTTTATTTTTATTTTCTTTCCCAAAAATAAAAAATAAAAATGCCGTTTTTTTTTTTTTTTTTTTGTCAAAGTACGTTCCGATTAACATTTGGTTGCTCCAAAATTTGGTGTTTCAGTTTTTTATATTAATATGTCGTGATCCGTAGAGCTTCCAAGTATTCGGGTATGTAAAAAGCCTCGCAATGGTAAGGTTTCAAAACTTATGATTATAATTGTTGGGAAAATTGGCACCCCGAGCGCAGCGGAATCACAGGATCACAAAGGGCAATTGGTGATTTGAACCAAACATGGAAGAAATATTAAGAGAGAGACAGAAGATAAAGAAGAACACACAACCACAAACACAAAATATACGTGGTTCACTTTTACAGGCTACATCCACGGCCAACACCACCAGAAAAACTTTCATTAAAACAAAAACCATTACATGCTCTTTCCGCAACCCAAGACAAGAACCAAAGAGTTAACAAGACATACCCGAGAACACCATCGAAGAAACCATAGAAACCAATTCTCTAACTGTTCCTCAAACCATCCTCATGTCTTCTCTTCTACACCGTTTGCATGGTTTCCAGTAACAGAGGAGAAACACGGAAACCGTCTAGAAACTTGGTTTAGGGCAAAGCCCCAAACCTTAAACACTAGAACACCAAAATCGTCTCTCTACAAGTTTTTCTCTCACACTAATATTGACCTTCACGGTAGAACTCAACCCTCCCTACCAAAGAGACCAAAATCCTAAGCACAAGGATTTACCACTCTTCTAGGTTGGATTATCACATAAACACTACCAAGGACCCCTATTTATGCTAGTTAGCTAGCTAGGTCTTTACGCATTTTTTTCTTTCTTCTTTGGCCAACTAAAACAATTCCTACACGTTAGGAAATCATGACCGACCTTGCTTTGAGAACAAATAAAAAGACCATCGACCAAGATTTTCAAACATGGTAACTCCACCGACCTAGATTACACGGTTTTGACCCACCAACCTAGATTACACACGGTTTTAGATTCTTCCTAGCCAACGTCCAATAGGCACCGTCCAACAATTCTCCACCTCGGATCATGCTATTCATGCATGAAATAATCAACACGAAATCTTCTTCGTCTTCCAACAGAGAATTACTTCTGAAGCTCAGACCTGAACTTCCATCTTCATAAAACCATCTCTTTGACCAAAAACACCATGACGTTGATAAAAGTCTTCAAACCATCTTTTTTAAGAAGAACACTTGTGAAATTGATCATGTTTCACAAACACCATGAAAATCTTCAATCATCATCAATGAATCCTTGCACAGACTCCATCATTGATCACCAAGAGAACCATCCAGAAGAATCACCATTAGCTCCACCTAACGAGTAAGCTAATGACATATTGACCTCTAATCCATAAAGGAAGAATTAGCTTCAATATCATACTCCAGCACATGTCCTGATTACTGTATATCTGGAAAAAAACCATCAGATATCTCCACTATGATTAACAGGCTTAATCCTTTGAGCGATTCTCAAAGCCATCACCAATCTGACATACTTTTTACCACCATCACACCCAACATACTCGCTCAGAATATATACCGTGTGAATGCCCATATTATCGTGGTACATGCTTCCGAGATCGGTCACATTCTTGATATTACGTGTAGGCCATTAAGAATACTTTAACATAGACTTAAGAACATAAAATTATAACATCTCGTGCATAACTTTGAAGCATTGCTGGACTTGCTTTTACGCGAGACCTCACAATCTCATCCTTTCTTCAAACTTTGTAACCCATTCTTTATAGTGTATGATTACTAACACTCTTCAAGAAGTATATTTGTATTCCACCCTATTCGGCCTTATTTTGCATCCCATACTACATCATAAAACTGAACGAATAGCATAAAATTCTACCAAGTTGAACCTCCGATTTTTAAATCACATCACAAATCCATCTTTGTGTAAACACTGGTTGAAACATTACCTTCAAAACATATTTCTCCACCCGAACAATAAACCATCGTTCAATTCCATGTTCAATTACACCAGCCCATCCTTTCTCTGATACCAATTGTTGGGAAAATTGGTACCCCGAGCGAAGCGGAATCATAGGATCACAAAGGCCAATTGGTGATTTGAACCAAACATGGGAGAAATATTAAGAGAGAGACAGAAGATAAAGAAGAACACACAACCACAACACAGGATATACGTGGTTCACCTTTACAGGCTACATCCTAAACCAACACCACCAGAAAAACTTCGATTAAAACAAAAACCATTACATGCTCTTTCCGTAACCCAAGACAAAAACCAAAGAGTTGAAAAGACATACCCGAGAACACCATCGAAGAAACCATAGAAACCAATTCTTTAATCGTTCCTCAAACCAGCCTCATGTCTTCCCTTCTACACCGTCTGCATGGTTGCCAGTAACATAGGAGAAACACGAAAACCGTCTAGAAACTTGGTTTAGGGAAAAGCCCCAAACCTTAAACACTAGAACAACAAAATCGTCTCTCTACAAGTTTTTCTCTCACACCGATATTGACCTTCACGGTAGCACTCAACCCTCCCTACCAAAGAGACCAAAATCCTAAGCACAAGGATTTACCACTCTTCTAGGTTGGATTATCACATAAACACTACCAAGGACCCCTATTTATACTAGTTATCTAGCTAGGTCTTTACGCATTTTTTTATTTCTTCTTTGGCCGACTAAAACAATTCCTACACGTTAGGAATTCATGACCGACCTTGCTTTGAGAACAAACACAAACACCACGAACCAAGATTTTCAAACATGGTAACTCCACCGACCTAGATTACACGGTTTTGACCCACCAACCAAGATTACACTCGGTTTTAGACTCTTCCTAGCTACCGTCCAGTAGGCACCGTCCAACAATAACTAGCTTGCTAAGCATTCTGGTTGTTAGCTTACATTTTTATATGGTAGTTTCCGATACTCTGGTCGCAATTAGATCCTCCGTATTCGATCAAATACGTGACCACTGTGAGAGTATCTTAGTACATTTTGGAGGTCTTGGCATCAACAACTTTTCTTGGTATCCAGCTCCAGTTTGCTGTCATATCTCTTGCTTAACTAATATTTTGTAGACCTTGAAAAAAATTGTGTCACTCCATTACCAGACAATTTTTGGCACCTATCTAGGAAAATATCTAAATTATTGAGAAGTTTTTAAGGTGTTATCTTCTCAATGTTTTGAAATTCAAGCAGTAACGACGGGGAGATTAAAATGCCTGAACTTGTATATGTGTGTTGGCTGAATGTTCACCGGAAACTTGGTATGCATATCAAAACTCAATCCATTATTTGGGTGATGTACATTATTCAGAAAAATATATTGTTAGCATTATTTCCACTGCAAAAAGAATCATACTCAAAATAATACTAATTATCAAGGACGGTCCTTCTTCTGGCGTCATCTCCCTCCCCCTCGGGATTTTGCAAGGACATATCGAAATTCATAGACGAGAAGTAGTATGAGTAGAGCGAAGTGATTATTCTGATTCATCGACTCTGAGTCTTAGGACTCGTCCTTGTCTAATCGTACGTTTATCACTAACAATGTTCGTATAGAAAAATAGATAGCAAACCGCAGGTTGTACAAAGCTAATCATGGGTAAAACTGAACACAATGCAGGATGTAAGGTGCGGAACGTAAAGTGCTGAATATAAATCGAGACAAGCATTTACGTGGTTAAGCACTGAGGCCTACATCCACGGGGTAAAGGGGTGTTTTATTATATGTAGATCGGATACAAGAATAGTCTTAACGACTTTAAGGGTGATAACTGAGGCAGCAGGATTAGGGAAACTACTCACTCTTCCTAATTATATCTCCTCTTCTTTCGAACTGACCTCTCCCTCTCTCTTAGTGAGGAGGGGTATTTATAGAGGTTCTGGCGTAGGTCCCACTGATGGAACCGTTGTAACCTTATCGTCTTGTGCTTTGTGCCGATACGCATACTTCTTCGGTTCCTACGATGCCCCCGTCGTTTCTTCGTTATTTCCGAAGAGGCTTGGTCGTCTCTTCCGTTGGTTGGTTGACGTGTGTGCTGGCCCATGTGTTTAATGCGGGTGGTTGGGTCTTCTGTACGTGCCAGACCACGGTCTCCTGCCCCTGTCACATCCGCGTCAGTCAGTTGGGTCATGACCGTTGATCTAAGATATCTCTCGAGATGGGATAAATCAGATATTAGGGTGTATTGGGTCGTTCACAGTGGTGCTTAATTTCGGTGCTCCTTGATTCGTATCCATTGAATCTGCGAGATGAGGGCCCCTTCCTCCTGGTACACGTCTCTTGGATATATCCAGGTGGCATCATCTTTTGATGCCCCACATCACATGCTCTCCACGTGTTTACTTGAGGACACGTGGCGAGTGGTGAAAATATGTACTTACAATTTGCCCCTTTTCTTCTGACTTAAGGCGTCAGTTAAAGTGAGAGGAAAACCGTCACATATTCCCACTCGCCCAATAACTTATCCTTGATTTTAGGGCGCGTTTCCCACTATGCAATAACTTCTCCCTGGGAGAAGGGACGGTTTCGAATTTATGGGATGTTTATAATGCGGCAGAGAATGTGAAATAAATTTCATTCTCTGTTGGTCCTTCATTCTTTTTTCCTGAGATTTTTCATTCTTTTGTTTTGTTTGGATGCCATTAACTACTGCTACTACTGTTTCCTGTTGCTGCTGTATTGAATTCGACCCATCCTTGATTCCTTGTGTTCGTTTGTTGTTGTTGCTTGTTCTTTGTTGGCCGCGTTTTTTTGTTGTTTGAAGCTCTTGGTATAGGTAAGAGTTTATCCTTTGGTCTCGTTTACTAATTATTCATATTCTGCTGCTGTTTCGTTACCCTTGTGATGAAAAACACATATACAAAGTATATATACTTGCCCCTGTTCTTTATCACAAGGGTTACGAGTTTGTGGTTGGAGGGCTTCTCCCTGCGCCGTAAGTCGGCTAGGGTTTTTATTCTTCTCTTTGATAATTTTTAGAAAGTTCATATTTTTGATCTTTATTTGTGATTCTGCGGAATCCACAACTTGTTTGTATATCCGTAGATATAGCTAATCGTCCACGGGTTCCTTACCAGACTCCGCCGCCTAGTCCTCCTAGATCTCCTCCGTGTAGAGACCCGGATATATCTCCGCCAGGAGGCTCTAGGGCTTCGCAGGAGGATCTTCGTTCTCAAAGAGTCTCGTACTCTTCCGGTCATAGACATTCTTCAAGGAAGGGAGATCCTCCGCGGGATCCCCCCGGCTCTAGGTACGCTGCTACCCGTGCTTCTTCCCGCCCGCGTGATGAGCCAAGAATCACGCAGGATATTCCCCGCAACGAATCTTTGGATGTTCCTCCTCTTCGTTTCATGGCTTCTCCGTTGTCTCAGCAGAATCCTCTACCTCTTCCTCCGGCGATCCCTTCCAGAGGAAAAGTTGTCAGGGGTGCTGCCTCGAAGGCTGAACCATCTAAGAATGTTCCTTCAAAACGGAAGACCCCAGATACGAGTCCTCCAAAGGACTCTATGCAAGACCCTTCTGACGAGGAAGACGTCGCGCTGGTTATACGGAGCGTCCCGGTTGGTAAGAAGAAGGTTACTTTCAGACATATTGATCTGGAGATGTTCAAGGAGAAGCATGAACTTCAAGCCTTTGAGGTTCGTTTTTATGCCCCTGATGATAACATTACTTACAATCTCATCTCGGGTTATCAATTCGATGAGTTTCATCTGTTGACTACCGTGGGGGCCTTCGAGGCGGGTCTTATGTTGCCTTTGTATAAGTCATGTGATTCTTTCTACTATGACGTGTTGGCTGGTCGTGAGGGTTCCTCCACGAATACCCACAGTCGTTCTGTGTCACAGTTGACTGGGAATTATCTCTTTGCTTTGAAGGAGTGCTATCTTCGGATCAAGGGAGAAACGATGATGACCTGTTATACCCACGATCCTGCTGAGAGGGAATGGCATACTCCCCAAAATTTCAATAATTCCTTCGGGGATTATATTAACAGTAGGAACCGCAAGCCGTGGAGTGTGGGTCTTCGTAATATTGCTGCTTCTCGTGGAAAGGTTCGTCTTTTAAGTGAGGTGAGTGATGCTAAGTTGAAGTATGTTTCCGGTTCTGAAGGGTCTGCTAACAAGAAGCTTTTCCCTCCTCACAAGAGGATTAAGCGCGATCATGATTACGAGTGGCATGCTACCGTTATCGAGATTATCGGTCAGTGGGCTTGGGGTTAGATTCCCGGTCCCCATGGATGGCGTCCTACTGTTGATAGTATTCCTCGTTAGGTTGTCCCTGCTCGTTATGGAAATTTCTGTCCTTGGCGTCTGAACTTTAAAGGTATGAATTTTCCTTATGCCTTTGATGTCGTTGATGGTGATGAAGAAGAAGGTTATGGTGATGTTCTTCCTTCGACAAGTATTGCGAATGTGAAGGTGTGGATCCCTTGTTTTGCCCCCTTTTTTCTCTTTTCCCAAAAAATATTTTTTTGGGTAAAGGAGGAAAATGTTGACTTGGTTCCCTTGTTGTTCTGTAGGTGACGAAGAAAAGAATGATTGGTCCCAATCATTCTTCCAACATAGGTGTTGATGTGGTAGAGGTTCAAGAGGAGGTTACCAGTCCTGTTAATGAAGACTTTGAGGAAGACGAGGATATGTCCGATGGGGAGGAACGTACTGAAACTTCTCCACCTATCCATGAAGACGTTGGTGATGGTGGTGGTACGAAGAGTACCCCTGGTGGTAATGATGCTGAGGATATTACCGCTGCTGGTGATGGTGGTGGGAACCCGGTTGGCCAAGAATTCTCTTTTGGACGAGTCCATTCTGCGGGGCAGATATTTGATGTGAATGCTACCATGGATTTTGCTGATGAGTTTTCTATGTTTTCCCCAAACGATGATTGGGACGTACTGGAGACTTCTGGTAAGGGGAAATCTTCGGAGAATACTGCCGCATATGTTGATGTTGTTGAGACCTTAGTTGATGAAGGGTAGGGATCCGTTAAGGCAACAGCCAGGAAGGTTCCCGTCATTGGGTAATCTTCTACTCGGTCCCCTTCGGATGATTTTCCACAATCTTTGATGTTGGAGGGTGATGACGCCGTCCTTGCTTGGCTGCAGAAGAAAAATTTGATGTTCATCCCAAACCCTGCTACCGTAGTCGTTGGGGAGAAATATCCCGATGCATATACCCATAAGATGATGCAGTTATCCGCTGAAGATCGAGTTGAGGAGGTGTGGGATAAGAATCTGAGGTCACTTGAGGCTACCTTAATGGTTGACCATCCATCCACCGTTGTTGATATGATGGCCATTGTTGATGGATATCAGTATGGTTATCCTCGCCAGCGGATGTTAGAGGTATTTTGTGTTTTCCGCTTTCTTTTCCGTGGGTACTCCACGGTGTTCTGACATGGTGCTCTTTTCTGGAACGTATATGATGAGGAGCGAGTACTGCAATCATAACATGTACCAGTTTTTCAAGTCCAAGTCTCTTAAGTTAGAGGGTAAGCTTCGTCACAGAGAGGAGGAGCTAGATGCGGCTGAGGCGGTTATCTCTGCCAGAGATAAAGAGAAAATCGAGCTGAAGAACCATCTTAAGGGGAAAGAGCAGCTGGGCAATGAAGAATAAAGGCTTCGTATGGAGCTTTCTATAGCGCGTAGTGAATTGGAGGCTGTTCGGAAAAATGCTTCATCTTTCACAGGTTTGTCCCTTGTTCTTGTTTATCGTTGTTCTTTTCTAGCAATTATTGTTCTATCTGAGTATCCCCACCCTATCTTCAGTGGGTGGAGTCCCCGAGTTGATTTGGCTTCGAAATGAGAAAGACCGGCAGAAGACCCGTATTGCCGAGCTAGTGGGACAACTTAAGGGTGAGGCCGAGAGGTGGGATGCCAAGGTAGAGGTATGGCGTTAAGGCATACCAAGATAGTTGACATGCAAAATAAATATAACGCGGATCATCGTCTCTTTAATGGTACTTTAACGTGGACGCGCGACAAACTTCGTGAAGCCCGTGAAATTGCTTCGTCTTTTTCGGCTAAGATGAATCTTCTGGAGGAAGAGCTACGACAGGCTCGTTCCTCCCAGGATTTCGACGTACGGGGGTACATACAACGTCTTGCCAAAGAAAGAGACGATGCTCGGGCCGAAGCCTCTGCCATTGGCAAGGCCTTAGCCGCGTCCCGGGATGATGTAGCTCGTCAGGCCGAGTCTGAGAGAAATCTCGAAGTTAATATGTACAGGATTAGCAAAGGAATGGAGGAGCTAAATAACGAAGTCAATCATCTTCGTAATTTGGACTCAATGAAGCAGGTAGAGTTAGACACTAGTCAATTTTCTCTTTCTACTCTTCAAATGGATTATAAGAAAATATCCGATGAGTACGACTTTCTTAACGAGGCTCGAGATGTGGTTGTTAACGAATATGAAATAGCTTCGGCTAGAGTCGAAGGTATATATTTTCTTTGTTGGGTGTGATTTTTTGCTTCGTTGTCCTAACTTTTCGTTTTCTTTTTCAGAGCTCCTGGGACAGCTTCTTGCTGCAAATGAAAAACTTAACAAGGCTCAATCTGAGCTACAGAATGCTCAGACTTCCTTGGTTCAACAGGAGGATCAGACCTCGTATTTCAAGGGCTTGGCTACGTCTAACGAACATGCAGCTCACTTGGCCTCTTCGGAAGTGAACCGTCTGTCTACCCTATTGTCTCAGGCCGAAATGCAAAACACCACTATTACATACAAGGCTCGTTGTCAACTTGCAGAAGAGACGAACAAGGTTTTGGCCAAGATAGAGCATGATCTCAAGACTGAGCACGACATTATCAAAGACTATTCTCGTCGTCCTAAACCTCTAGCCCTATCCGGTTCTTCGGGGCCCTCTTCAGGTGGGAGCATACCTTCGTCGCAGAGATAAATTCCTGCTGGTGGAACCGAATCATCCAAGTAGATTCTTCTGCTAGTTATAGAAAGTTGATCCTTGTTGATTATAGTTTTTTCTACGTCTGTCGAACTTCTTTTGTTTATTTTGCTTTCTTTTGTCGAAGCACTGCTATCTTTTTTGCTTATTTTGTCGAACTTGTAATCAACTTTCATGGAACGGATCATCGTTTGTTAGCTATGTTTTCCCCTTTGTTTTGTGAACATCTTGAGACCTGTCACCCCGCTGGCTAATCCTTGGCCAGAGGATTCCCAGACGGTGGGGGTCAATGTAGCGTTCTAGGATATGGGGTATTATTTACATGACCCCATTTCGTCGACCCGCTGACTTAGAATGGGTGGAGATCTCTTTCTGCTGGATGTCTTCCCCATGGTCTTACACTTATAGACGCTGGTAGGGGAGTCCTGAGAGATCTTTTTAATATAGGTGCGCCGTTTTGGGTAGCATGTTCGTAAGCGCATCTGCAAGTCTTAGTTCTACTAGTATGCCTCCCCTTGTATTGCCTTAGACCAGCTATTATCCATAGATATACGCAAGAAAGTTCGTTTCATTGATTCGTTGAGGTCTTCTATTCCTCGTCCAGAGATAGAAACATTTTTGATGAGAAGCATCTTCTTCTTCTTCTGGTGTTCTTTACGCAGTTGCAACGCTGCACTGTAATATAAGGATGGTATAGCTTGAGGTATTTAGCGTTACATGGATGTCGGAGGACTTCCCCTTTTAGGTTGCGCAGGTAATATGATCCATTTCCCGCGATATCTTGTATGATAAAAGGTCCTACCCATGTTGGTGCCAATCTTCCCCACTTCTTTTCTCGTTGGTATTGGGGTATGGTTCTCAGCACATACTTTCCTTCTACAAAATTTCTAATTTTGACCTTTTTATTGTATTCCCGTGCTAATCTTCTTTGATAATTTTCCATTTTTTGCAACGCTATTTCCCTCCTTTCCTCGAGGTCATCGAGTCTTTCTAGCATCATGTCCATTGTGAGGTTATTTTCCCATTCTTCCATCTTTGTGGCACTAGTGGAAATTAGTTGTTTCGCGACGGATGAAGCAAGTCATAGATCCGAGTTATATGACTTGCTTTGTCAGTCGAAGAAAGGGTCGATGTTTGAGCGTTGTTTTTAACTATGACGTGCCTCTGGGGGTCGTTGAAAATCTTATATCAACGACTGATTTTAACGGTCAAAACTTTATGACTGTCTCCAACCAGTCATTGATATAAATCTGAATATAAAAAAAATATTCAGATCAGCTGTCTGGCCTGACTAAATCTGAAATCAAACAGAAATGAAACTCAAATGAGAATCAAATGAAACCCAAATGAGAATCAAATGAAACTCAATTTATAATTCAAATGAGAATCAAATGAAACTCAAATTAGAATTCAAATGAGAATAAAATGCAAACCAAATTCAAATCAAATAAAAATCAGAACCAAATTAAACTTGCACACAAATTAGTACAAACTCAAGCCAAATAATTCAATCAAATTTAATCAAATCATACGTTCAAATTATTTCCATCTACGATTCATTATGTTGAAATTTACACATGAAGGGATTTAAATCCTGAGTTCAGTATGGCTAATTAGTTACAAGCTTAAAGACTATCTAATTAGTTGCAAGCTTAAAGTCAAGTGCAACTAACCAGGAAAACCATAATGAGACAAGTAAACAACACACGAAAGGAAAATATAAGTACACGGGGATCTAAATAAAAGCAATTGGATAATCATCAGAATTCTGATATTTAACATCTCCCCCTCCATCAAATAATTTCACCACCAGAATAGGTTCCAAACCTAAACAACCTGAAAAAGAAACAACGAAAATCAGGCATTGAATCATAGTGAAAAGATAATATAGAGAGTGTTCATAAGAAACTACTTATAATCAAAAGAAGAGTATGCCATACTATAAGTACATAGGGAAACTTTCATATTACAAAAATCAGAACTAATATAAGACGGCATTTAGCCACTTAACTGTCAAAAAATAAGTCTCAAACCACATTGGTTCACACCCTCAATTTTACACACAATATATATAAGGCTGGATGTAACAAAGAGTACTACATGCATTAGTTGGTGCATATGAGAAGTATGAAATTAAGTTGTTAGGACAAACTATCTTTAAGAGATGCATTATACTACAGTAATACTAATATTTGTACCTACACCCACATAACAAAATAAGACAAGTTCTGGAACTGTATCTATATCTGTATCATAGAAAACTATGGATGCAAAAGAGAACTCAGTCTAGAGTAGAAAGACTAATTATGGTCTAAAAGACTTAAAGATATCACCAGGTGCAGTACCAACTACAAAGATGAACTGTCTGAACATATTAAAACAAATTATATGGTGTATACTTGAACATGTTATTATAGCTTTATCCATACTGATGTTAACAAAAAATGAACCTTCCTTTCCTTAAAGATAGAGGGTGCATCGATCATTATTTGTAATAGTTATCTATATAGTCATAGTCGCGAGCCATGTTTCAGGATGCAGGTGCTATCATAAGTTCAAAGAAACAAACATCCTACAAACTTTAGAACTAATCAAAAGCCCCAACCTGGAAAACATCACTACATAACATTATCAAGAGAAAAGTTTACCTTTAGTGCACTAAAGATACAGTATCCTGTAGTTTTTTTTGAAGATTTCCAAAATTAACAAGAGCACAGAAGGACCTTCACACATCACTGGGTTTGATAGAGTAATCTTCACTAAAAGCCTACAAGCTACCATATTATAGAAAACAAAAGTAGTACAATGCTTACCTCAATATTGCCTTCATACTCTCCATTTAAGGGGGAAAAAAAGCAAAGCGGGGGCCGATAATCAAACTCTAATGCACGAACACAGAGCCTCAATTCTCCTTGCTCCTGAAACCAAAGAAGAAATGAAATTGATTATTACAAACCCAAAACATAAAGCATAAATAACAAAGAGATGTTAAACCCTTACCAGACACTGAAACTCTTGAGCAAGCTTTTCAACTCTGTCACCCTGCCCAAATAAGTTATAAACAGCTTGGTTCCTTCGTTCCATCTCTTGATGTCCTGAGATATATTTCAAATAATTTAATATGAATCAGAGTCGCATCATAGTGACTCAATATACAATATCACAATCAAGATGTTATTAGAAGCTTGCCTTTATGACAACTTCAACACCAGCCTCCCGAAATCTTAGCAACTCCAGTGCATAGTTGGCAAACACATCATAACACAAGTAATAGATATAAAAAGGATGCATAGGCGCCAGACAGTATTAAAAGTTTTCATCATCCTAATGGAAAAACATGTTTTTCAATAAGGCAAAACTCACGGTTTAGAAACTTCTGTAATGTCAAATCGAGGGTCAAGATCCTTTCCAATACTATCCAATACTGCAAGGGTGGATATTAATTTCTGAGAATCATGCTCAGAAATTATATTATATAGCAATGACTAGATAGGTTAGTCAAGGGATGTACCACAAAATTCTCGGACGACAAATGCGAAGGTGGAAGAAAAGCGAAAAGGTCCGTCAGCAGCAATAGACAACAAATCTTCTCCTGAAACAGATAATAACAATGTTGAGGAAAAATAACACTACACTCAGATTTAAGTACTAAAGCTTATAGGATTAATAGACAAAGTTCAAGTGTTTTCTCCTTGTTTGTATTAATAAATTGAGGTGATAGGTTCTGAACTGCATAAACACACCAAGGAGAAGAAAATTTTTAAAAAAATATTAAATCAGGATGACATCATTGTAGTAATATAATATCAGTACATAATTACGGAAGCTTCTACAAGAAAGTAGATAACTAAAGAAATCGCCAACCTTAACTCCAACATCTTCAGCACACATATTGTTCCTACTGAACTTTATGGTTCCACCAACGATCCTCCGGGAGATGAATCTTCCAGCAGTTCTTAATACCATCTTTTGATCTTGTATTCCTTTAACCTGCAAACGAACTAAGGGTCTCCATTAAAACTCTGTAAAATGAGGGATTTCCTTGCTAGTTTAGAATTTAGAAAGAATTAACATGCATGCACCAACGACGTAGAAAAAATCTAAGTTTTACTCCAACTTGATGTTACCAATTCTTAACGGTTAATATAGAGCAATATAACCAATCAACCAAAAAATACAGAACACCCTATTGTGGCATAAGAACTGGCAACATACACATACCACGAGATAACCATCTTCTAATGTTGTAGTATATCTAAGTGTCCAAAAGTCGCACGCATGACTAGTGTGGTGGGAGCATACATTTGAATGCAAATGTCAGGTAAGTAATCATTGATTTACAATATACTGATGACGCTTTAAAGGTACTTCAAATATAGCATTATTCTCCTCACCTGCATGTACAACAGTTCAAGTGTCCCAACCTTTTCAACTGGGAAGCAAGGTGATAACTTCAAGGATCCGAAAATCTCGGATTCAATATGGGTAGTATTTCCTGAATTTCAATGTTATACACTTAATTAGAGTCAAACTCAAGGAACATAGCATGAGTGTCTAATTTATTTAGAAATAAACCTGCTCGCAAAGTGACAACCCGGTGCAGGTTCAATATGTCTCTAAAACTTATATACTTATACGTAGACTGACGCCTACTCTTAACAGATGGGTGTGTTGCAGATGTTGCAGTATCAACTTCCATGTCATGGTCATTTTCCAGCAACCAAATAAGCAAGCGTTTAAAATCAATATGACATGCCTCATGGATGTGATACAATGATAGCAGCATAGAAAGATAAAATCCAACAGATTTAGTAAAAATTATTTTTCTTGACGGCATGAACGACGGGCATCCAAAGTCTCCAACTGCACTTGCCAATCCAACTGAAGCCTGCATCACAAGTCACAACCAACCAAATCTAAACAATATAATCCAGAGCAAATTAACATTCAATAACCAATCAAAACAAATATAGAAGGAAAAATTTACAGAGATTCAAAATAGTGTAGACTGAAACAACCTTTTGAGTTGAATCAATCCCATAATAGCTACAACAATTAGTGCTTGTCATTTCAGCACATCAATCTTGTCTAGATCTCCCAATTTTAGCACACCTAGTTCTTTTTATTTCCTTTCCCTATGCTTTTAACTGTGCCATTAGAATCTCTGATGCTTCCTACAATTAACAAACACAAATACATCAACACCAACAAAGCCTGATATGTATGTTCGATTCCTCAAATAAAATTGAAAACCCAATACAAAACCTAACAACCAAAAATCAAACTTTAGTGCTTCTCAGATCTCTTGGATGCAGGTCTCTCAAATGAGACCTTACCAATTGCAACAATCACCATCAAAATCCAGAAAAAACTCTTAACTGGGTAACATATTTCGAATTAACACATTAAACAATTCACCACTTAAAACAGCTTCCATTTCTTCCTATTAACTTCATCTTACAAATCGAATCAAACAACTTACTAAAAATTAAACAAATTAACTCAACAATCAAAAAATAAATAAACAAAACCCATACTGCAAAATAGAGTTTTAACCTGTTCATCTTTCTCTTGAATTTCGCACTGAGTGATTTCAACCATTAACATCTGATTTGAACACCGCATCTGGTTCTGCTGCTAGCCTACTAAAATTGTTTATTCCTTCATACGCATTCTAACCAAAAGCATAAAAAGAAAACAAAATCAAAAACACTTAACCTTTAATCCACTTCAAAAACTCATTAAGAAACCCATAAAAAGATGACTCACCAACATAACCAATCAGTGAGATCTTCTCAACACTATTGCAATTCTTAATCAATCTTCAGAACAACTCTGTAACTTCCATCAAACACTAATTAAGAACGAACCCATCTCTAAATACATCTTATTCATCGTTAATCGAACTTCTAAGCAACCCTCTGAGAAACCCTAATTATTTGATTCTTCTCAAAACAACCCTACAATTTCAATCAAACATCAACCTTCTTAATCTTTGACTATCAGCAACCCAATCTACATCTTAATTCCAAATAATCCCAACATCTAAACTGAAAACCCTAATTTCAGTTACAACAACATCAACATCTCCTCTTCTTCCCATAGCTAACCAACATCAGCACCACCAACAATAACCACTACTCAAACATCCCAATATCTCTCTCGATCTAAAAATC
The DNA here is from genome assembly GCA_023529315.1 of Papaver bracteatum. NCBI lineage: Eukaryota > Viridiplantae > Streptophyta > Magnoliopsida > Ranunculales > Papaveraceae > Papaver > Papaver bracteatum. The sequence goes on along the minus strand of JAJJWX010002257.1, from coordinate 203,696 downwards.
TCTCTGTTTAAACAACTTGATTCACCAGCAGGTGAAGAACGAAGAGGAGGAAGAGAAAAGAAGGAAGAAGAAGAAAGATAAAGAGATAGAGAAAAAAAGATAAGAGAATGGATTTTTTCTTCGATCGGGTTATGGATAAGGCCGACCAAATTGCTGAGACACCCACTCGTTTCGACATGTGCGACCACAAGAGTAATATCCAAAATTACTATTTTACCCTCTGAAAACAGATTGATAAATCTTCTTCACCAGTGTCCGATTGACGCGTGCAAGTAGTCCATTTCGCATAACTTCTCGAGTTCTATCCAACGGTACCATTTTCGTATCTAGATGGATTTAGAATTGAACATCACAGGTTCAAAGATTACCAAAGTTAGACCTGAGTTTCTCGTTCGGATGAACTGGGGACGAAATATATCAGAATTGAACATCACAGGTTCAAAGATTACCAGAGTTAGACCTGAGTCTCTCGTTCGGATGATCTGAGGACGAAATATATCAGAATTGAACATCACAGGTTCAAATATTACTAAAGTTAGAGGTGAGTTTCTCGCTCGGATGAACTGAGGACGAAATATATCAGAATTGAACATCACAGGTTCAAATATTATTAGAGTTAGACCTGAGTTTCTCGTTCGGATGAACTGAAGACGAAGTATATCAGAATTGAACATCACAGGTTCAAAGTTTAATAAAGTTAGACCTGAGTTTCTCGTTCGGATGAACTGAAGACGAAGTATATCAGAATTGAACATCACAGGTTCAAAGATTAATAAAGTCAGACATAAGTTTCTCGTTCGCATGAAATGAAGACGAAATATATCAGAATTGAACATCACAGGTTCAAATATTATCAAAGTTAGACTTGAGTTTCTCGTTCGGATGAACTGAAGACGATATATATAAGAATTGAACATCACAGGTTCAAAGATTACTAGAGTTAGACCTGAGTTTCTCGTTTGGATAATCGAAAGACGAAATATATCAGAGTTGAACATCACATGTTCAAAGATTACCAGAGTTGGACATGAGTATCTCGTTCGGTTGAACTGCGGACGAAATATATCAGAATTGAACATCACAGGTTCAAAGATTACTAGAGTTGGACCTGAGTTTCTCGTTCGGATGAACTTAGGACGAAATATATCGGAATTGAATATCAAAAGTTCAAATATTACTAAAGTTAGACATGAGTTTCTCGTTCGGATGAACTGGGGACGAAATATATCAGAATTGAACATCACATGTTCAAATATTATCAGAGTTGGACCTAAGTTTCTCGTTTGGATGAACTGCTGACGGAATATATCAGAATTGAACATCACAGGTTCAAAGATTACCAGAGTTGGACCTGAGTATCTCGTTCGGATGAACTGCGGACGAAATATATCAGAATTGAACATCATCAGGTTCAAAGATTACCAGAGTTGGACCTGAGTATCTTGTTCGGATGAACTGCGGACGAAATATATCAGAATTGAATATCATCAGGTTCAAATATTACCAGAGTTGGACCTGAGTATCTCGTTCGGATGAACTGCGGACGAAATATATCAGAATTGAACATCACAGGTTCAAAGATTACCAGAGTTAGACATGAGTTTCTCATTCGGATGAACTGGGGACGAAATATATCAGAATTGAACATCACAACTTCAAATATTACTAAAGTTAGACATGAGTTTCTCGTTCGGATGAACTGGGGACGAAATATATCAGAATTGAACATTACAGGTTCAAATATTACCAGAGTTGGACCTGAGTTTTTCGTTCGGATAAACTGGGGACAAAATATATCAGAATTGAACATCATGGGTTCAAATATTAATAAAGTTAGACCTGAATTTCTCGTTCGGAATAACTGGGGACGAAATATATCAGAATTGAATTTCACAGGTTCAAAATCTACTAGAGTTAGACCTAAGTTTCTCCGTTTGGATGAACTGAGGACGAAATATATCATAAGTGCAATAAATACAGTAAATATTACATATTGTGAAAATGACCATACTACCCTTATTGGAAAAAAGTGCAATAAATATTATGGAGACTGTGAATATGACCATACTACCCTTATTGGAAAAAAAAGTGCAATAATAAATATTATGGAGACTGTGAAAATGACCATACTACCCTTATTGGAAAAAAAGTGCAATAATAAATATTATGGAGACTGTGAAAATGACCATACTATCCTTATTTGAAAAAAGTGCAATAAATATTATGGAGACTGTGAAAATGACCATACTACCCTTATCGGAAATAAGTAAAGTAAATGTTACAAACTGTGAAAATGACCATATCACCCTTATTGGAGATAAGTGCAATAAATATTACGGAGATTGTGAAAATGACCATACTACCCTTATTGAAAAAAATGCAATAAATATTATGGACGCTGTGAAAATGACCATACTACCCTTATTGGAAAAAAATGCAATAAATATTATGGAGACTGTGAAAATGACCATACTACCCTTATCAGAAATAAGTAAAGTAAATATTACATACTGTAAAAATGACCATATTACCCTTATTGGTCATAAGTGCATTAAATATTACGGAGACTGTGAAAATGACCATACTACCCTTATTGGAAAAAAAAATGCAATAAACATTATGGAGACTATGAAAATGACCATATCATCCTTATTGGAAATAATTGCAATAAGTAATATCGAGATTTTCACATTCTGTAATATTCATTACACTTAATTCCACTAAGGGTAATATGGTCATTTTCATATTTTGTAATATTTACTTTTCCCATTGCTGATAAGGGTAGTTTGGTCATTTTCACAGTCTCCATAATATTTATTGCTCTTATTTCCAATAAGGGTAATATGGTCATTTTCACAGTAGGTAATATTTACTTTATTTATTTTTGATAAGGGTGGTTTGGTCATTCTCACAGCCTCCATAATATTTATTGCACTTATTTTCAATAAGGGTAATATGGTCATTTTCACAGTATGTAATATTTACTTTATTTATTTTCAATAAGGGTAGTTTGATCATTTTCACAGTCTATATAATATTTATTGCACTTATATCTAATAAGGGTAATATGGTCATTTTCTCAGTCTGTAATATTTACTTTATTTATTACACTTAATTGGGTAGTCTGGTCATTTTCACTATCACCATATAATATTTATTGCACTTATTTCCAGTAAGGGTAATATGGTCATTTTCAAAGAGTGTAATATTTATTTACTTATTTTCGATAAGGGTAGTCTGGTCATTTCACAATCTCCATAATATTTATTGCATTTATTTCTAATAAGGGTAATATGGTCATTTTCACAGTCTCCATAATATTTATTGCATCGATAATAACGAGGTGAGAAAAGGAGGGTCCCGCCTAAGAAAAGTAGCAGTGATTCAACTCGGTAAAGCAGTCGCGGTGTGGGTTGATGACTCTGGGATATAATCGTAATTAAAAAAATTATACAACGACCGTTTTTAACGCTCTAATTTGTGCTCCGAATTTTTTTTATATCTACGACCGTCTTGAGCGGTCCACGGTCCGTTGACCGCTATTGAGGGTCGAGGATGTGGGTCATTAAAACCCTCTTCTCCACTAGTGTGATTGGCATAATGATCTCCGTGGGGATGACAGCTTTGGCTCCGTAAGTGATCAAGAAAGGATATTCTCCTGTGGCTGATCTTCAGGTTGTTCGGTATGCCCATAGGACGTTATGCAGTTGCTCACACCATCGTCCTTTGTCCTCGTCTAGTTGTTTCTTGAGAATAAGAGCGAGGGTTTTGTTTGTGGCCTCTGCTTGGCCATTGCTTTGAGGGAATATCGGTGTTGACTTGTTCTTTCGGATTTTGAATGTGTCAAATAGTAAATCGATATTTTTTCCCTGTAGCGGTTTACCATTGTCAGAAAAAAATTCTGCTGGGATTCCGAACCTGCAGATTATGTTCTGTAAAATGAATGTGAAGACGTCTGAGTCGCGGATTCTTGCCAAAGCTTTAGCTTCTACCCATTTGCTGAAATAGTCCGTGGCCACTATCAAAAATCTTCTTTTCCCTGATCCTTCGGTCAGGGGTCCCACGATGTCTATGCCCCATTTTGAGAATGGCCAAGGACTATCTACTGATTTTAGCATCGTTGTTGGTGTGTGGATTCTTCTATCGAACCGCTAGCATTCTTCGCATATTTTCGACATCCTTGCGGCGTCTTGTATCATCGTTGGCCAATAATACCCTTGGGTCTTTGCTTTGTCGAATAGGGATCTCATCCCGCTATGATTTCCCGCGTCTCCTCGATGGATATCTTTTAGCACCAGGTGACCTTCCGCTCTGGATAGGCAGCGTAGCAAAGGTCCGAGGAAAGATTTTTTGTATAAAATCTCTCCCCTTAAGTCGTACCTCCCTTCTTTCGATTGTACCTTCCTGGCCTGCTTTAGGTCCGTAGGCAGTGTTCCTTCCTTGAGAAAGCGGTGGATATCAAACCTCTAGTCTTCTTCGTTGCTGAAGTCTTCGTCTTCAGCTGCTCTTGTCATGATCTCATCTTCTTGAAAGTCATCCGCGATGTATTCTCCCACATCATCGTCCGCTTCGTTCCTTCCCGTGCCCTCCTTTTGGCTGGTACTGCATACCTCTTGGGAAGGGATTGAGGTTTCGTAAACCCTGGTGATTTTAATTGCTCCTACATCTTCGTTTTTCAACATAGATGAGATATATGCCAAAGCATCTGCGTGCCTGAGCTCCTTTCTGCTTAAGTGCCTGAATATAATGTTTGGTATTTGATGTGCCAGTGTCTGGACTAAAGTCATGTATTCTGACAAGGTTTCGTCATACACATTATATTCCATCTCTATTTGCCGGATGACCGGTTGTGAATCACTGGTCAAGCGTACATTTCCTATACCCATTTCTATTATTAGTCGTAGAGCATGCACAACGACTTCGTACTAGACGATGTTGTTGGTGTGCTCTTTGAACTCTAGTCTGAAATCATGGATGATTCGATCTCCCGTGGGGGTAGTGATTACGATGACAATGCCGTCTCCTTCCTTGTTCCTCGAGCCGTCGACAAAGACTTCTCATTGTCTCGGATTTGCCGGCTCGAGGACGTCGACGGGATCTTTGCTTCTGTTGCCCCTTGGTAACTCTATCATGTTGGGCTCGTCGATGACGATTTCTTCATCGTTATCTAGTAGGAGGTCAGCCAGGAAATCTGTTAAAACTTGAGACTTCTGGGAATGTTGGAGCTCATGCATAATGTTGTATTGGTCGAGGTGAGTTTTCCACTTTGCGATCCTCCCAGTCTTTCCTGCACTTTTGAGGACAGCCTCTAGCGGGGCTTTGCTTCGGACGCGGATGTAGTGGGTCAGGAAGTAGGTCCTTAGCTTCTGGGTGGCCCATACTATTGCCAAGATGAGTTGTTCGATCTTCGTGTAATTTCTTTCTGCCGTATTGAGAGTTTTGCTGACGTAATAGATGGGTTGTTCTATCTTTGTATTGGTTTTAACCAACACTGCATTGAGAGTTTTGTTGACGTAATAGATGGGATGTTCTATCTTTGTATTGGTTTTAACCAACACTGCGCTAACTGCATCCTTCGTTTCTGCTATGTACAGGGCCAAGACCTCATCGGGATCGGGTTTTTGCAAAATGGGGATTTCAGCAAGGTAGTCCTTGATCTCTGTGAAGGCTTTCTCGCACTCTGCTGTCCATTCAAACTTGCTCCATTTTTTAAGGATGTTAAAAAAGGGATTCACTACAGGAAAAAATGCGATACACTACATTTGAAAAGAGTCGTCATAACCCTATGACGACGTTTTTATTAAGGTCGTAGAATGGGGGGTTGTAGAAAGTCCCAAAATTTTGACAACTCTTCCTGAAACGTCGTCTCCATAGTTGTGATTTCATTTTCGACTACACTTTATTCAAGTAGTGAAATTTTTTCAAAATTTCGTGAATCTCAAAATACTCGATTAATAAATATTAATAGAAACATTAATATAAATTACAAAGGTTGAAATGAAAATTGAAATGAAAATGAAGATATTATTATTGAATTTATTTTACAATCTCATCCAAATCAAAAACGAGAGAAATTACATTCATTTTACAATCTCGTTTCCGAACAAGTACAACATATTCTGATCAAACCAAAAAATAACATGATCTCTACAGACCCATATTCTTGTTGTTTGAATCTCACTCGATAAGCTGAGGAACACTACTGTGCACTTCTACAACCCAGGACAAATTAAACATCTATATTCTTCTACACAACATTTTTCCTCTAAAAAATTGAAAATGACAACCAAAAATCTGCAAAGAAAAATAGCATGTAGAAGATCAGATTTGACTAGAACAAGCACTATAGGATATTCAAACTCTCCAAAACAAAAAATCACCACCTAGGCACGCACCTGTGGATGGATTTACCAAAAAAATTAAATTTTTCTCTTGCATTTGATAATCCACTCAATCATGGAATTGTAGCACTTAGAAGGACCACCATACAAAGAATTTGGTGACGAGAAACGAGTTTTTATGTCTCATCTTCTCCTTGTCAGCTACATAAGAGGAATTGATGGCTTTTTAATATCCCCATTAATTAGATCTAGTGAAAACAAAAAACACTTTAGTCAATTATAAAACAAAATCTAAACACAAAATTAGAGTTTCTGCAACAAAATTAATGAGAAAAACGAAACCCATTTCTTAGATTCCGACTTTTGTGACTACCAATTAATATCATCTTTTCCATCATTTTTCTCTTTTTCCTTAATCACATAAATCAAAAACAAGTTATGAATCAGATGCTTCAGCTACATCAAATTTTAATGATAACTTATGAGGTGTGTTGGATCTGCGAGAGTTTTGATTTTAGAAAATACAAAGATTCAAGTTAGAGATTTTTTTGCAGCTGTGAGAAAATGATGTGAGGGAGAAATTGAGTGGAAGAGGATGATAGAAAGAGCGAGAGCGGCGGAGATAAAGTTAAGGATTAGGGTTTTTTCACTCTCTTTCTTTGCTTATAAATCTTTTGCTCTGGAAATCAATGGCTCGCTGCTTAGCACGTGTATAGCCAGATGATTCCTAAATATTTGATGCATTTGACGTGTCCTTACGAAGCATGTGACACTATGTTTGCCGGGGTATATAATCTCATGTACAGAAGCTTATCTTGTAATATTACAATTTTCTACGTGTGTGCCACATGATTATATAAATTCTTAGCACAATTAGTCCACGTTACACGTCCACCTGATTATTAAATTCTAATCTATTAACTTTCTAAGTGTTCTACGACTCTTTTAAAGAGTAGTTATATATTGTATTCACTACTATTAAATAAAACGTAGTTAAATTGCTTTTGGTTACGACTCTTTGTACTAAGAGTGGGCGTTAATGACATTACACGACGTTTCATAGGGTAAAGGTAGTAAAAAATATAACTTTTTACGACATATACCTAAAACGTCGTGAAATTACAGTAGTAAAAGGGGTTTTTTCCTGTAGTGATTGCATCTGTCTGAGGATCTGGATATAAACCTCCTCAACGCTGCTAGGGAGCCATTCAGTCTTTGGACTTCTTTCTAGTTCCTTGGGGATGGAATTCCTGCGATGGCCTGAATTTTGGCAGGGTCTACTTCGATGCCCCTTTTTGTTACCAGATACCCGAGGAATTTTCCTGATGTGACACCGAAGGTACATTTCTCCGGGTTTACCTTCATGTTATGTCTTTTCATTGCCTGAAAGATTTCTTTCAGATCTTGGTGGTGATCTTTCCGCAGCTTGATTTTGACCATCATGTCGTCCACATAGACTTCCAATGTGTTTCCAATCCATGGTTTGAAAATAGCGTCAACCATTCTTTGGTTTGTTGCCCCTGCGTTTCGTAGCCCGAAGGGCATCCTTACGTAGAAGTAAAGGCCATGCGGAGTGTAGAACGATGTATGTTATTGATCTTCTTCTGAAAAGAATACCTGGTTGTACCTGAAGTATCCATCCATGAACGACATCTCTTCGTACCCTTCAGCTGCTTCGACCAGTTGGTCGATGCTTGGTAAAGGGTAGCTTTCCTTGGGGCACGCTTTGTTGAGGTTGGTGAAATCGATGCATATTCTCACCCCGCCGTTCTTTTTAGGTACAATGACCATATTTGAAATCCAAGTTGGATATTTGATCTCTTTGATAAATCCATCTTCTAGTAGCTTACAAAGCTCCATTTCGACAGCTTTGTGATATTCTGGGGCTACTTTTCTTACAGTTTGTCTGAAAGGTGTTGTGCCCTGTTTTATGCGAAGCTCATGATGTATAGTCTTAGGATCGATCCCTGGCATGTCTCCTAGTTCCCATACGAAGACATCTTCATACTCCGTGAGCAATCCTTTTAAGGATGCCTCACGCTCCTCATCCATCAGCGTTCCAATTTTGACCATCCTTGGTTCTTTTTTAGTTCCTATGTTTATTTCATTCACAGCTTCCACCGGTGTAAATGTGGGCTTTGATTCCCCTAGGAGGGGAATCTCCTTTGATTGCTATTTGGTAGGTTTATCGCCCTCCTTCGGGGCTGAGGTACTTGTCTCCGTGTTCCCAATCGTATGAACTTTTGAGAGGCTTTTTCCAAATATCTCTTCTAGGTAAGCGTCGATGGATTTTTCTTTCGCGGCTTCCTTGTTTCGGGATTTTCGGTTCTTCTGCTGCTCATTTTGTTTGTTGTTGATCTGGTTCTGCATAGTTTGGCACTCTCGTGCCATGACCTGATCTCCTTTTATCCCCATTACCCCTTGGGGGGTTGGAAACCTGAGGTACTGGTGGTATGTATCAGCCACTCCTTTTAGTTTATGCACCCATCCTCGGCCGATTATGGCATTGTAGGGCGAAGGTGCGTCCACTACGTTGAATCGAGTATTGACCTTCATTGGACCTGCATCAACTTGTAAGATAGTATCCCCTAAGGGCTTCGTGGATGCCCCATTGAATCCGTAGATTGTGTAGTATGAAGATAACAATTATTCCTCATTAAGTCCCATTCGTTTGAATGTATCGGAGAACAAGACATTAACGAATCTTCCCCCATAGATGAGGATTTTCTTGATATTGCATCCTGCAATTGGTAGTGTGAGTACCAGAGGATCGTTATGATCCTCCATATCTCCTTCTACATCGTCCGCGTCGAAGATCATGGGTGCATTCATCCAGGGTTCGTGCTCGTATACTTATTCCCCATCGATTTTGTATAGCTCACAATAGTCTTCGAACGGTTTCCTCAGCCTTTTTCATATCTGAGCCGTTAGGGATGGTCATGTGGACTCCGAACATGAGATGGTGTTGAGGGTGCGGTTGCCTTCAGGCAGTTGGACCTGCCTGCTCCGTTTGGCCTTATCTTCATCGCCCGTTTTTTGCACGTATTGTTTGAGGTCTCTAGCTTCTACTAACTTTTGAATCATCATCTTTAGATTCTTGCATTTCTCTGTCCATTTCCCGTTAAAATAATGATATTCGCAGTATTCTTTGGAAGTTCCTGATTTTGGGGGCTGCTTTCCCTTAGACCATGGCCAATTGAGGTTCTCGCGGCCCTTGATTTATTTCAAGATGCGCGAGTAACTGGTATTCAACTTTGTGTAAGTTTGTTCTTCGAATTTACGAACGTCCCCTTGTCTGTCATCCCTGCATTCTCTTCTATCTTCGTTGGGTCATTTACCTAAATTACTCCTCTTTGGTTCGCTGGTTTGTTCCGCAGAGTTCGTGCGCGGTGAACGATGGGTTTGAGGTCTGGGATTTTCTCGTTGGATTTCTTCTAGCCTGTCATTATTTTCTATGATCACTCGAAGGTCCTCTTCAGTATTAGGGACAATGCCATGGATCTCGACAAACATGGGACTCATCCTGTCAAGCCCCAATTTGTAGCAGTTAACGCTGACCACGGGGTCTACGTTTCCGATGGCTTGGAAGATCTGGTGCCACCTGTCTGTGTACTCTCTGATCGTTTCCTTTTACTTGACTGCTAGTTAGAAGAGCTTGTCCATTCCGGTGTTCACAACTTTGTTGTACATATAAGTTGTCAAGAACCTCTCGGTAAGTTGACCGTACGTGTTGATGGAGTTTGGTGGCAAGTTGTCGAACCAGGAGAGTGCATATCCATTCAAAATTGAAGGGCACAATACAACCTCGTAATAATTTCATCGTGCCATAATCCGGTTATAATAACGAAGATGGGCAGCGGGATCGCTGGATCCATCGTATCATTCAAAGGCCGGAACTTGGCATTTTTGGGGAATGAGAGCCGCGGATAAGTGTTGTGTTAGGGGGTGGTGCTTGCTTCCTTCATTACTTGCTCCAATCCCCCCCCCCTTCCTAACTTTCATTTGTTTGATCTCCGCCATCATCTCGGCGCGGAGATCTTCCATTACGCGCTGATGTTCTTCCTGAGAAGAGGTTTGCTCTGTTCGCGGGGCATCGTTGTAGAAGTAGTCTGAGTTATAGGGGTTGTAATCTGGGTCGGACCTTCATCTCCTCCTCGTATCTTTATGTTTTGATGGATCTGGGTTGTTGGCCAGTACCATCCTTCGATCCTGATTCGATCTTGGTGCCATTGAGCTAGCCTCGTCACGCTGGACTCCCATATCCCTGCTATGGGTGGCTCTATCTCTGAGTTGCTAATTTTCCTGTGCCAATAGAGCTACCACATCCGCGTATATCTTTTGATTTCTTCTCAATTCTTCTAGCTCTACCCTCATCTGGGAAGATTGATTTGATTCCTGATTAGGAGTTCCTTCCTGCATTTGACCTTCCGCTGCTATCGTTTGTTCTTCGTCGATAATTTGAATAAATGGTTAAGGTGGATCCGCCTATGGGTCCTGCTGCTCCATTGGTAGCTGAATGTGTTGGATCGTTATTAGAAGCAGTTGGTTGACTGGGAGTGTCACATTTTGTTCTTTGGTGAGAGGCATCTCGTAGAGAGGTTGTCGTATTCCTGACTCTGCCATCCCTTCATGTGGTTCGTGCGGTCGGGTGGCAGTGGTCAGTTTGGAGGATCCTCTCTTGGATGCCCCGGTCTTTGAAGCTACGGCTTTGGCAGCTACGGCCTTTAGAGCTTCCGCTGCAATAGCGCTGGCATCCAAAGGCATCGAGCTTTCTGCTCCATTCTGAGTTTTGTCTGCGGCTTTGAGTTTTTCGCCCTTCTGCTTGTTTCTAGTCATTACCGGTGTTTCCCTCGGTGCTTCTTTTGATGAGTCTCTTGTCTTTTACGTATCTTTGTTTTTCTCCATCTCTAATATTTTTCTGAAAAGGTTGCCACGTATAAAAGAAAAGAGTGGTTCAAAGGGAACCCGTTAATAGGGATATGGAAATCATATCCCGGAGGTTTGAAGGGATTATCCGTATATTATTACCCTTTTCAGGGGTATCAGATGCCTTTATTCCCCCGGCTTATCTTACTAAGTCTGACCACGGGCAGTCGTAGTTCACAAAATAAATGCAGATATGAAGAAAGGTATGCCCCCATAGAGACTTGTTTGTTAAAATGTTTTCGAATATGTAGATCTATAGAAATATCCGTGGATCCGTCCACATGCTCTAAAAGACAAAATCTTGAAAATAGTTTCAAAGATGTAGATCTACTGAAATATGCGTGGATCTGTCCACATGCTCTATTTTTCAGAAGACAAAAGCTTGAAAATGGTTTCAAAGATGTAGATCTAGTGAAATATGCGTGGATCTGTCCACATGCTCTATTTTTCAAAAGACAAAAGCTTGAAAATGGTTTCAAAGATGTAGATCTACTGAAATATGTGTGGATCTGTCCACATGCTCTATTTTTCAAAAGACAAAAGCTTGAAAATGGTTTCAAAGATGTAGATCTACTGAAATATGCGTGGATCTGCCTGTAAGGACGTCATATGCGAGCGTAATATAAATGAAATTCTCAAAGCATCGTTATTTTCAGAGAACGATGCTCGGAGCGGTCTGAGCGTTTAAATCACAGGATAAGATAAATCTTTTACCGGGACAGAGTCCCTGTTTCTAGCGCCAAATTGTGAACACATAAATCACGAAGGGGTCTATGTATCCACAACCAATGTCCGCACATATCGAAATTCATAGACAAGAAGTAGTATGAGTAAAGCGAAGTGATTATTCCGATTTATCGACTCTGAGTCTTAGGACTCGTCCTTGTCTAATCGTATGTTTATAACTAACAATGTTCTTATAGCAAAATAGATAACAAACCGCAGGTTGTACAAAACTAATCATGGGTAAAACTTAACACAACATGCATGATGTAAGGTGCGGAACGTAAAGTGCTGAATGTAAAGTGCTGAATATAAAGCGAGACAAGCATTTACGTGGTTCAGCACTGAGGCCTACATCCACGGGGTAAAGGGGTGTTTTATTATATGTAGATCAGATACAAGAATAGTCTTAACGACTTTAAGGGTGATAACTGAGGCAGCGTGATTAGGGTAACTACTCACTCTTCCTAATTCTCTCTCCTCTTCTTTCGAACTGACCTCTCCCTCTCTCTTAGTGAGGAGGGGTATTTATAGGCGTTATAGCGTGGGGCCCACTGATGGAGCCGTTGTAACCTTATCGTCTTGTGCTTTGTGCCAATATATACGCAGACTGCTTCGGTTCCTACGATGCCCCCCTCGTTTCTTCGTTATTGCCGAAGAGGCTTGTTCGTCTCTTCCGTTGGTTGGTTGACGCGTGTGCTGGCCCAGGTGTTTAATGCGGGTGGTTGGGTCTTCTGCACGCGCCAGAACACGGTCTCCTGCCCCTGTCACATCCGCGTCAGTCAGTTGGGTCTTGACCGTTGATCTAAGATATCTCTCGAGATGGGATAAAGCAGATCTGAGGGTGTATTGGGTCCTTCGCAGTGGTGCTTAATTTTGGTGCTCCTTGATTCGTATCCATTGAATCTGCGAGATGAGGGCCACTTCCTGCTGTTACACATCTCTTGGCTATATCCAGGTGGCATCATCTTTTGATGCCCCACGTCACATGCTTTCCACGTGTTTACCTGAGGACACGTGGCAAGTGGTGAAAATATTTACTTAAAAAACTATGTGAATTAAGTTTGCTTCCACTCTGCAATAGGAAAATAATGATAAATTATTCGAAAAAATAGAACTTAAATCAACCATAACCACATTAATTACTTAATTAATTACGAGGAATTGATGAGAGAAGGCCGAACCTGCAACGGATTACATAACAACCTGTGCAACGCTGCACGTAACACGTGCAGGTTGGACATCTAGTCCACCCTTTACGTGTAACAGTTTCCATGAAGAAAAGGTCATTCTTGTCTCTTATAATCACTTCGTCTTGACTTCTGGTGCAATAATGAAATTCCCGCCATGGAACCATGCAATGGAAACAAAACGACGTCTTGCAACCTGGACACCTTGTTTCTGTAGTTACATCACCACACTCGTTCAAAACCAACTCAAAGCAACAAAATCTTGTTTACCAACAAAATCCGCTAGAATCTCCGACTGGCAGAGCAAGTCGCACCATCTGACGAACAATTTTGGAGGCAGGATAGAGCGACATAAAAGCAAGTCCAGATTGACGGAACAGACAGTATTTGGACTCTTAATTGTTGATGCACTGTCGTCGTAAGCTTTTACCTCTATGTAATTTGCTATACAATCAGTACAAAAGTGATGTATGTATGAGCATTTAGCGTTGTTAAATTTTTTACTACCAGGAAGAGTTTATGTACGAATATCGCAAGTGAATATGCCTGTTCGGTCACCCATTATGCAGCTGGGATATAAGTTTTCTGTGACACTGTACACCACGGTTAGAATAAATAAACTTATAAAGATTAGTATTAGCGATGTTGAATTCGAAAATCAGCACCAATAAATAGAATGGGCCAATAAGGTATCGTTACCCAGTAATTTTATCATTGTATTATATATATAATTTGAGGCCGAAATACTGGCTCCAGAATGAAAGTTAGGCCAAAAGCTTGAATTCTAGAGCTCCTGGCCCCCTACCAATAGGAATCGAGAGTTTCCATAATTTTTGATATTATTTTTAGCACCACGCCGGGAGGGTGGTTTTTTACCTGATCATCTTTTTTCTTTTTTCCATTCCAAAGAAATTCATAAAACCCTAACAGGCTAAAACGCATTACATCTTCCTCCATTCTTTTTCTTTCGGATTTTTGATCTTTTCAATGCTCTTGATCCTAAACCGTGTCTATCGGTAAGTTCCTACACTGAAACAATGTTGTTCTTCAAGAGGTTGTAGTCTCCATTTTTGATTACAGAGTTAAGTTTCTAACCAAATTTCTATATCTCTAACAAATAAACCTATTCTCGAGGAATATAATTGTTGTATAGACCCAATTCTCTAATTATTTTTTTTCAGAGTTGCCTCTGTGATATGTATTACAAAACATCAAGAGGTAACTTAAGAAACCCGATTCTCTATTTTTGTTACATTACTTATTTACTTTTTTTTTATTGACATTGCAGGTGATAATAGATTATCTAGGATCACATGGTTGATTTACACTATAAAGAATCATAGCTTATTTTACACATATTTTTCTATTCAAGGTTAATCCTTTACATCTTTAATTTTGTTTGCCTTTTTTTTGTGCACCTCAATTGAGTTCGAACTTCTAAGCATTTTATTTATGTTTGTGTTTATATTAGCCTGCTTTTTCATATAACTGATCTTTTATTTATGTTTGTGTTTATATTAGCCTGCTTTTTCATATAACTGATCTTTATTTTTGTGAATGATGGTTGAATTTACAGGATATGTATTATCGAATTGGAGGCAAAACTAAGCCCACTCTAAAAGTGACATATGAGGTTTGGAGTTTTGTTGCATTTGTCTCAATTCTCAGAAATTAAAGGAAATTTGTGACCCCGAAATACTACGCTGAATGTTGTAATACGCTTTTCCACACCCCTCTCCTAATTCGCTTTATCTCCTCAACACTGTTGCATCGACATTCATAAACTCAGCATCCCAATTCCTGTACTAGCTCCTGTTGGAGCATGCCGTCTGCTCAATCACCTAGGATATGACCGCCACATTCTCACAAATTGGTGTTCTGGTCGGGTTGATCAATGATTATCTTCAGTGGAACCACTCATGCACTTTACAGTGGTCACTGCTTTGTGCCTGTGAGGCTTGATAAGAACAAAAAATAACGTCTGAAATAGAGCCAGACATGCCATATATACCCTGTAACTAGGCCTCTTATACCTTGCCACTAGGCCTCTTAATGAGCTACAAAAAAAAAAAAAAAATGCCGACATGAAAAAGATAGAGGTAACCTCCTCATATACATTTTAGCAATTACATTGATGCTATTAGTAGAATCTAATTTTCCTATATGTATGAATGTTTCAGCATTCGCGTATCTAAAATACATTGATAATTCCCTTGCTCTGTGATGGAGGACATTCACCGAGGATGATATTTGCTGGAGATAATAATGTTGGGGGTGATGGCAAACATGTTTCTCGGAGACGGTAGCATATTTTCAGCCAGTATGTACCTGCTAACCTTGCAAAGATAAATCGCATTGTTATTGATGCCAACCTTACAAAGATACGTCAGATGTGTAGATACCGGTGTTAGTGTTAAATCCTACCATACCTTTGCATAGTTTCTTATTTGTCGATTTCATTGGGTTTTGTGGTTTATATCTCTTGCTTTTCTAAGTGATGATGTGTTTTTTTCTTCTGATATCAGGGAAACAAATCATCACAAATGATGCAAAGGTGGTTTCGTACAGGAACGCGGTAAAGGAACAATTACGAAAAACTCTCAATTGGTATGATCGCAATTATCACTTCTCAAGTATTTGAACCAATTGGTATTAAATGAATCCTTTTTTACATGTACAAAACTTCTACGGTCGGTGGTTTATTGACATGTAGAATCTACTTTTTTTTCCCCTCTTTAAATCATTTGATAGAAATGAGTATGGTAGAATAAATTACCTCACCTTTCCTTTCAACAATCCAAGGAAGTTCTTGGTTTGCTGCATTATATCACAAAAAGGTCTGCTAAGTAGCCATAGGTTCATTTTTTAGCTTAATTTGTTTGAAGTATATCATTATTGGTTGTTGCAGCAATAATGTCTTAAAATTTAGATTCCAGTACTTGCAAGATACTACGAAAAAGTTAATTGAAGTCCACTCACACGAAAATAAACATCGAGCATCAAGTCTTCTTGCAAAAGCCAAACTGAATTGTAGTGGATTGCTGTCAGGGGTGGAGCCAGAAATCAAGAAATGGGTGGGCACCTTATCAATTAATGTATGTTTGAGGGGGTGCAAAAGGGTTAAAATGACAAAAAATTGGATAAACTAGCTAAAATTAGGCTTGAGAGCTCACATTTGAGGGGGGGCAAGTGCACACCTACCTCTCCATGTGGCTCCGCCCCTGATTTCTGTTGTCCAATGCGCAAACCTACCTTTTGGTGTTGTAAATTTTGTATCTATGTCCTTTGTATACTGAATTGTAGTGGAAATTTGGTATGTCCTTTGTATATTCGGATTCCAAGTTGGATAAAGCAAATTTTAAGTAAGTAAGATCAAATAAGTAATTATTTGGAATTTCTTACATTGTAGATTCCATAGCTGGTGGTGCTTACATAATCGACTGAATTGGGCGCTAACTCTTTCACATTACATAATGGATTGGAGTTTATAAAAAATCAAGCGGATGCCCGAGATTACAATAATTGAATATTTTCAGAAACTTAATTTTTTCAATACTTTCAATTGTGAGTATCAGGTAATACTGTTTCTTATTAGTTGTTTCATTATTTGGGTACTTAATGAAAAAGAGGCGGTGAATAATTATGTAGCCTTTTGATGCCAACACTTAATTGTGCCAAACTGTAAACTATGTATCAGTTATCAACTTCAAAAATTGTTGAAGATTGGCGAAAGATTAGTCGTCCCAAATAGGCGGGCCAATATGCTACTAAGCGACTTCTACATTTCTGCAGCCACAACTATCCGATCTGCTAATATTACGTTTTGACACAATAGTATTACATTTTGACACAATAGGAAGGACCAGTCTTTACATTTCACAAATAATAACACAATTAACTTAATCCCGTGCAACGCACGGGAATGATACTACTTACAATAATATCATTAACGAACTATGATTATATTGCCTAGTTCTAAAGTTTGTTATACGTGGCTTTGGATGAGTTTTTCATAGATTTAAGTTCAACTAAATCTTTTACACGTTATTATATCAATCAAGAAGAAAAGAAAATATAAATATAAATAAAAAGAAAAAGAAAAAAATGTGTACCTTTTTTCAATAACTTTTTTCTTTCAATAACTACTGTTGGAAAATCATGTTTTAGGCTTCCATCCAGCCTTTAAGCTCTGCATTTTCTCTAAAATATAAACCTTAAATATTAAAAAGAGAAAAAAGACAAAAGAGGAGAATAAAAATGGATATTTAGGGTTTTTAATTTTTAATTTTCCAAAGATAAAAATAAAAAATGGGTCATATGAACAAAACCTATAAAGTACGGGAGCAATGGACTTGTTAAATATAGGTGGTGAAAAAGATATAAGAAATATTTGTCATATATACACTTTGCTTTAAATTTTATTCTTTTTCTTATCATTTTCTCTCTCCTATTTATTTTTATCTCTTTACAATTAAAATTAATCACGAAAAATGTTTTAACTTACGAAATATAAGTCGAATTTTAATAAAATTTATATTTTTGAATAAACCCATGTAATATGGTCAAAATTTATTTTCTATAAAATATCAATCACCCAAAAGAAAATAAGATCCATTGTTGATATGAAATTTATGCAAGGTGCACCTTGTGTAAAAAAAATCTAGTTTATATGCAACCTAAAATACTATTTTGTGATTTTAAACAACAAAACCACCACACAATTACCATCACAGTCACTATTAAAAAACAGGGAGAAAAATAAGACGAACAAGAAAAAATTCAAAAGAAAATATACATTGTGCACTTGGGTGCATCTTGGCCAAAGCTATTTTTCTTTCAGAATATACATTATGCACTCAGATACATCTTGTGTATTTCGTGTATAAATCTAGTATATTTTGAGAACTAAAAGTCTAAAATCTAGTACTCATATACGGCTTTTTAATACCCAACAAGAAGGCAAATAAGAATGCACGGTTTGCAATCCAAGTAGCAAAGTCAACGGTGATTCATCACTTGATATGATGCACAGTTTGTAATCCAAGTAGCAAACTTAGTGTTGATTCCTATTTATAAACATTAATCAACCCCGAAAGTGTATTTCACATCCAAATTTGTGTACAGATACAGATATTCAATCGATCAATTGATGCCAAATGTTAGACCCACTACAGCCTTCTCTTTAAACAAATTAGCAAACCAATCAAAATCTCAATTAAACATTAGCAGTAATTTAAAAAAAGCACATGGCTATTGATCAAAAGCATGATGTAAAAATATCATTAAAAAAACATCAAACTATAAAAAACAAGACCTTTAGCTCAGAAAACAAATTTCGGGTATGTTATCAGCAGAAGCAGTTTTAAATTTCGCAACTATCTTCATCATCATAATTATCATCTTGTGAACACCCATTTTGATTATCAATTTGATCCACTTACAAATTTTCCTCCGTATAGATCTAATCAGATCAAGTATACAAATTAAAAATCCGTACATATCTAATCAGATCAAGTATACAAATTAGTATCCAAATACCTTGAAGCTTGATGTAACATCATAAACTCCCAATCACCGGTTCCAGTTTGCTGTAAAACTCATCTTTAAAATCCCTAATTTCTATGTTGTTGTAACTTCAAATTGAATGTGAACCCTTTTTACATCCATGAATCAGTAGAAGAAACCATGGAAGTAACATCATTCTCCCAACTTGAAGAATTTCAGATATATTAAAATCAGTTTCAATTTAGGAATTTAGAAACTCAATAATGGTGAACCAAGGTATAGGGCTATAGTTTTGCTGATGACGGTGGTGCTAGTCGTGATGGTAGCTATAGGTGAAGGTGGAGATGTTTATTATGAAAGTCTTTTTGCAATTGAGATTTCAATTCGAGTCTAGGAATAAGAATCGCAGAGGAGAGGATGAGGGATATATAGAATTGTAACTTGGGATCAAACGTTACTAAGTTTTCTAGGCTGGATGACCATCAAGGATATTAAACCCATGAAATATAGAATCTTGGTTATTTGAGCGACCGCCATATTTTGCGTGTCTTTTACACCTAGGAATTCAAATCCAAGGGCTAATAGACTAAAAAACTGGAAAAATAAAAATGTCAAACCTTTTACTTTAGGAAATATTTTACGGGCCGACTCGGGTTGGCATTTCAAAATAATATACTAGAGTTTCATGTATAATTAGTTTTTTTTTCTTTCTTGGGTACATTTAAGAACATCAGGTTTGAACCAACTGGAAAGTTAGAACTTTTTGTACATTAGGTATGAATTCTACATCAGGTATCTCTTTTTTAAGAACAGAGGAAGTATACAAAAAAAAAATCATATTATGTAGTTCACTTAAAAGGAACAGAAGTTCTGTAACACCCCAAATTTCGGGCCTGGATTTCGACCCAAATCCAAACTCAAAATCCGAAATGCTACTTTTAATATCAAGCCTAGACTTCCACACTTGGCCCAAGTCCAAACGACTAACTCTTTCTCAAATCTTTATTTATATTCAATTCAGAAATTTCTTCGCAGCGGATAAATAGAAAAATTCTTTTAGGAACATCTAACTGTTAACTTGACGTGATTTTTAATCCACATGAACCCTAAAGAACTATAGTTTACATGATCAATTACATCAGAACAAATGGAAAGATACAACTAGTACAATTACAAATGGAAAGATAGAACTATAGCTAAAGCAACGGTATTTTTTTTTACTTTTTTTTAAAGGAAAAGGGCAATGCCTTATAATTTCATTGATATGAAATTCTGGTTACATGATCAATTACATCAGAAACAAATGGAAAGATACAACTACTACAAACATTGATATAAAACCCAGCATTGTACTGTTCTCCAATCCATCGATGAAATTGATATATCTTTCTAATGGTTATGAAACCATTTTGATTTTCGATCTTCAGAATCTTGATCTTTAGATTCTTGATCATCAACATCATATATTATATGCTTCCATAGTGAATAAGTAATAAGCCCAAATCGACATCATCACAATCAACATCGGTAATAATTTCCATAGTAGATTATCGTCTTTCATAACGTACTTGATCACGATGCAGCAACACCACCAGAAAAATCCATTACGGCTATCATATAAAAAATATGAATGGTATTGAAACACCATCATATCTATAAAAATAGAGAGACAATCCCTTGTATTGGATATGTACATAAAACTAAGATAAATAACCTTGATTTACTCGGAAGATTTGAAGAATCAAATCAAATCCGAGAAAGGAGATTAAACGATGAGATTGGTAGTTTTTTTTCTACAGTAGTTTTGGGAGAGAGAAGAGACAGAAAGGAGTTTTTCTAGATGAATAAAGATTTTGAGATTTGAAATTAAATCCAAAGGAGGATGGAATTGATGCACCTATGGTACCTACCCAATTTTCTCCCAAGAAGAAGTTGTGCTGCCATGTCGCAGGAATCTACAATGGGGATGCATTTGTGAGCTGTCAGATTTCGCATCTATCATGAAATCACAGATCTGATGGATTTGAGGTCTACATACACTGTGCATTCGTGCAGGTGCTCAACATAGTAACTTGTTTCAGTTATTATTATACCCAAATTTGTTCCGCCAAAAATTAAATGATTCTACGGCTCCTTCTCCCCCTCCTTTAGATTTAGGGTTCGTCTCAGAGTAATTATTGGTGATGGAAGTGTTATTTGTTTCTTCAGATGGCGAACTCTCCCAAGTAATCTCCTATTCCAATTCCAATTTATTTTCGATTTAGTGTTTACTCAGAAAGTAATTTTGGTGGAAATTTACTCTCTTTCATCTCACAATATGTTATTGATCTCCAACTCCCCGCAGGTATAACCAATTTCAATTTTTATTCTTCTTCTAAGTTTTCTTTTCCATGTTGAGTTACTGTTGTTTTTCGTTTTAGTTTTGAAGTGGCATCTTAAAAGGTACTATTGATTCCTCCTCTTTTTTTAATTAGGTAATTAGGGTCTCTCAGAAAAGAATACAAGAATTTTGGTAGAAATTCAATTTCCTTACTTGCGCTAGTGTCCAGGTAATCCCTTATTCCAATTTTCAGTTATTTCCCTTTACGAGCTTTTACTAAGGTTTCGTTGAGTTGCTGCTATTTTCTTTGCATATCAATATGTTTTGAATTATATATAGATCGTCAGATCAAATAAGAATAGAATAATCGTTATATTCTTATACTGTAGGAATCCTCCGATCAATAACAATTTATTTTTAAGTTATGACGGCGATGAGCATCATTCAGCCACCAATACTTATCAATTTATTTTCATTATTGATAAGCACAAGTGATACTTAGCTTGATTTTCAGCAACTTGGGGGATGCATCACGTCGAGTAGCATGCGGAATAAAACTGATAAAGGCATGTGTTAGATACGCTGTCCTAAAGACAATATCGCCTGCTACTTCTCTAAACAGAGAGATGCTATAGCTTCATTAAAGAGTTTTCTCCAGGATACAACTATCGTTAGCATTCCTTCTTGTAGCATACAAGAAAATGCCCTAAGAACTTGGCAGTGAGAAAACAAACTCAAATATAGAAAACTCTTATTTTTCAGAAACCATAGATAAAAAAGTTGAGCTTGTCTCTCAAAACAAGAAAAACAAAACGAATAAAAATAAGTAGTTCCTCTTGTTTTTCTCTCTTTTATCTGCTAAAAACCCTTCTAGATGTTTTTTTTCTTCTGTTCTCCTACTTTTTTTTTCTACTAAAAACATGAGGAGTTAATGTTGAGTTGTTTCTCTTTCAAAACAAAACAAAACAAAACAAAACAAAACAAAACAAAACAAAACAAGAAGGAGCTATTTTTCTTTTTCTTTTTCTCTAAAAACATGAGAAGAGTTATTTTTTTGTTCTTCTTGTCCTACTCTCAAATGAGTTGAACAAAATTTCCTTATAATCTTTCAAACGTGATAAACAATGAAAAGAATCTCAACGTTAAAAATAATAAAGATGTTCCCATGCATATGACAACAAAATTGAGAAGATTTTCATGTAGGTTTTAAACTTGTGTCAGTGAAAACATGTAGTCTTCAAAAGAAATATCATGCTTAAAACAATGAAAGATTCTCTTTATTAACAAAAGAAATATCATGAATGCATTAAACGATGAGAGAAATCAGACAAATTTCTTAGGAAAAGTTATCCCATAAAGAATGTGGGAGACAAGAGAATATTCCCACAAGAAACCAAATTGGCATCATGTTTTATGTATTCACAAAAACTGCATTTTTTTCCAACAATCCCCCACATGAAGGATAAAACATATCGATAAAACACGAGAGAACAGAAGGCATTAAAATTAGGCTAAGGTGTCCCAAAGATTGAACCTTAACGTAGTGAGAGTTTACTGGAAATGCTTGTTGTAATGGTGAACACAATTTCTTAAACCGCCAACAGTGAATGCAATTCAGAAATAACAACCACACTTGATGTCTCCACCAAAAGCTGCCAATATCTTGCGGTTGTGTCCGTTTTGGTCGTGGGATAAATCCCGGTTTTAATGAATATCTCTAGAGAATCAGTTAAAATTCTCAAAGGAAGCGTCCCCACTTCCAACATCCACACAGTTGAGTCGTCCATCAAGAGTGTCCAGCCACACCCTGCTTTAAACAAAGCCATGGAACTCATTAAGATCTCAATATATTAGCCTATATCATGCAAGTAACACTATCACACAGTTACACCATATGGAGGTACAAATATAGTGTTATCTCGATATCACCATAAATTAGTTGTCTCATTAAGACTTGATCTTGGATCTCCATTCACAAGGTTGAGTATCCTTCATGGTGATTTATTTTTATGAGCTTAAGTACCATCCCCTTAAATGTAGAGATAACTACCTTTCAAACCTTTCGTCAAAGGAACTGCAATATTATCCTTGGACTTTACAAAGTCAAGAGAGATAATACCAGTAGAAAGTAGTTGCTTCATTATCTCATGCTTTCTCTGAAGCTATAGACTCTGACTCCATAGTGGATCAATATATACTTGTATGTTTGTATATCTTCCATGACACAGACGTACCTCCAAGTGTAAAGATATACCCACTAATGGATTTTGACTCATCTGAGTCCTACATCCAGTTGGCATCACAGCATCCTTATGTCGCAACAGGAATCTTCCCAAAAATTAAGAAAAAGTCTGAAGTGCCTCTCAAGTAGCGCAAAACTCTGTTGAGAGAATTCATGTGATCCTACTCAGGGTTGCAAGTGTACCTGCTCAAACTAATCACAATGTAAGCAATACCAAATCTTATACAATTAATAAATTACATAAGACTGCTAATTATTCAAGAATACTCAAAAGTTGAGAAACACTGTCACCCTTGTTCTTTATCAAGTTCAGCCTTTAGTGGGTTCACAAGGAGTAGAAGCAGGTTCAGCCTCATCGTGATTAAATTTCTTTAGTATGGTTTCATCAAAATAAAATTGACTAAGACTATATTCATCAAACGTGTCTCTGACTTTTATCCCTATGATTACATCAAATAGGGTCTAAATATTTTATGTTAAAATTCTCATTCAGCATGCTTTTAGTGGTATTAATAAAAACAATGTTACTATCTAATATGAGCATATCATCAACATGTAGTCATACAGTAACATAAGCATCATCCTCAGATTTAATGTAAACACATTTATCAGATTTATTAATCTTAAAGCACTAGATATCATCACATGATCAAATTTTTATGCCTCTGTTTAGGTGCTTGTTTCAAACTATATAGAAATTCAATCAATTTGCACGCTTTGTTATCACAACAAAAACCTTTAGGTTGGTACATATAAACTTCTACATTCGAATCACCATTTAAAATTACAGTCTTAACATCCATCTGATGTATATATTCAAATCATGAATAAAAGCAATAAAAATAATCATCCTAATATAAGTAATTCTAGTGACAGGTGAATAAGTGTCAAAGAAATTTATTCCTTAATTTTTGGTTATAACCCATAACCATACTAGGTATTTCTCTACAATCCCATCTACCAAGGTCTCCTTTAGGAGACTATTCAGGAGAACATATAACTTCCATGTGGGTTCAGTGTCCAGACTCTACCATAAAGGCCACATAGACGAGGCTAAAACTTGTCTAAGTTATAACTCTCTTACTTATACTATGTCCAGTCTCAACATCTTGAGACGGGGTTGACTAGTCGAAGGAACATATGCGAGACTATCATGGACCCTTTTTCGAGGTACAACCCTCAGAGGAATTATATGATAAAAAAACAAAGCATCTCTAGATTGCATTACAGTGTTCATACCAATGTTATCAATGTCAAATATTATGACCATTAACCTATATGCACTAGCATGCTTAGGATATGTTAGGAATACAAAATCCATAATCTTAGGTCAAATATTTGATTTGCTTGGGAGGAGAAATAGCCAATACACCTCCCACATTTTTAGGTATATAGGTCAAGAACACAAAAATAGGTTATGCACCTTGCACAATTTTCTTGAGAGATTAAAATAAATAATTTTAATTTTACACCCCCCACAATTATCAGGATTTCTCAACATGCTGCGATATTGTGTCATTTAACACACGATGCATAATCAAATTATGATTTAACATGTCCATGTGTTCATTATCAATTAATAGCATACATGTTTCACTTTATCTATTAATTCCTCATGTTCTCTTATGCTAATAGTTCAAAGCACTATATGAACTAATTTCCAAATATCATTTCTCATAGTAAGGTAGATAACAACTAGGAATTATGTTTAAAGTACAACGCACATGTGGAGAACGATAGTTTCCATACCTGAAATCCTTTTACCTATTTTCCTTCAACTGTTTTGATGGTTAAGTTTCTTAAGGAAATGCTTTCATACCTTGGTACTTTTGGTAGAAGACTCACACGCTTTTTCTGGAGCATACGTTCTAGCACTCCCAACGAAACAACCTTCTTGTTGGAAAGTAATTATACGTCAACATTAGATTCAAGAAATCATTAGTAGGTCACAAAAGATTGGTAATTAAAACCAAATGCTCTATGTATTCGCAAATCTATAGAATTTTCTTGTTGCATCATAATTATTAAGCAAGCATGTGATTTATGCAAATTGATGTTACACAAAACATATATGATCCAATTAATTTTGAACATAAATAAAGTTTATATACAACTTATCAAAATCATATTATTACTTGACAAAGTAAAACAAATTTACCTCTACAAAATATTATTGCTCATGTCATAGGAATCGATTGCTAGCTACATGCTTAAGTGATCATGAGAATTAAATTTTAACTAAATACCCACTAAGTAATCACTAATACAGGTTCTTATGATATGTTCAAAGTGATATCACATCACTAATCAAATGTTCCTAGACAAAATCAAGAGATTACACACATTTCACATTTTCTGGACAGATATGCACAACAATTTTCCAAATTTCTTATCTCTCAAACCGCATATCCAAATTAGATAAATCAAAAAAGAGTTTAAAGATAAGATCTGGAACTAAATATATTATTTAAATCAAATTTTTCAAATACTCATAGTTATGCCAGAAAAAATAATCTTTTAGCAGAGTTTTTCGTGCCCGTCAGAAATTTCCAGAAACGTATATCAGTTTTGTAAAATATCTAAAAAATACTTTTGCAACTCCAAAAATCATGAAATTTGGTGGGGTTAACAATAAAAAGGGTTATTTAACGTTTGGTACCCAGAAAATGTCCAACACCTAGCTTTAGTACCCAATACTTCAAATATTAAGGGTTCGTACCTTGACTCGTTATTGACTGTCTGGTCAAACCGTTGACTTAACCCCATTAATATTTCCGTAACAGAATGTCGTCGTTACATAATTAAACCTATAAACTATAACAAGTACTATATTTTTCATAACATCAAGTTAGAGAAATTACGCGAGTTCAAATCTGCAGTACGTGTTATTTGATCACCGTGAACAAATAAACTATTTTTTTTGTTAAAATTAAGCTCTTCTTCTCCCAAAAAAATTAAAGATAGGCTTGTGGAAGTGGGGATTAGAGATTTATGTCCGTTTTGTTAGTTTAATCTCGGGGTTTTATAGATTTATACGTGAAACAAGTTGTACATGATTATTAACGATATCTCGGGATTCATCTTTTTCTCTTCATTCACTGAGCAGACTTTGATGGATGTTGTGAGAAGAAGAAGCTAGTGATGGGTCTGAGTGGATGTGTAATTTGGCATAGAAATGCGTTAGCGGTTTGAGGTTACAAAGAACATAGAAGTAATATGAAGATGAATCGGAAGGAATGGTCGGAAGATTTATGAGCTGTGAATTGGAAGATGGAGTTACTGTTGATTTTCTTTATATTGAATGATTAAAAAATATATTGATGATTAAAATGAATGGGTTTTCCTTGAATTCGTGAATGATTGTAGGGAAGGAGATGCGATTTGTCAAAGGATAACACTAACAAATCACCTAAATTCTCTGAACTGACCAGTTCTAGTGACCTACATAATGGGCAATCAACTGAGTCTAGTCTCCCGTAAATAATTCCTAGTCTATGTACAAGTAGTTTCCTATATTGTAGAATCTGTATATGACTTTGTAATTCAAAACTGCTATAAATACATGGTTCAATCTCCACACTTAAGGCGTGGAAGATTCACCAGAATTCAATTTCTGTTTTGGTATCAGCCTTCGATCCTTAAACCATGCCATTCAGAAAAGAAAAAAAAAACCTTCTCCAATGGAAGATATCACTACTCTTTAGAATGTTCATATCAATCATCTTATTACGCTCAAGCTTACAGAGACAAACTATCTTCTCTGGAAAACATTATTCAAACCAGTTCTGAGAGGCTACAAATTTCTTGGATTCGTTGATGGGACAAAGGAAGTTCCCCACGAAATCTCCCAAATTCAGAAGCTATCAATCCTGAATATACAAAGTATGAAGACATCGATCAACTCCTTCTAGGTTGGCTTGTCTCATCGTTATCTGAAACTGTGATCGGCAAGGTCACAGGTCTTGAAATATCCAAAGTTCTATGGGATACTCTAGAAAGAGAGTTTGCCCCCAAAACTTATGCTCACCAGATGCATCTTCGCAAATAACTTCACAACATATCCAAAGGTAATCTCACAATGCAGCAATATTTCAATCATGCTAAAAATTTATCTGATGGTCTTGCAGCATGTGGATACAAGGTATCTGTTGAAGATATAAAGTCTGTTATAGTTAATGGACTTAACCAATCCTATGACCCAATTGTTAATGCATTGGGAACTGTCACTTAGATGGACATGGAGACATTCAAAGCTCATCTACTCACCTATGACATGCGACTAGAGCAGCAACAAGCGTTACTACAGCATACATTGGCTAATCTGGCTACATCTGGAGCATCTTATTCATCACCAAGGCCTGATCAGAGAAGATTCAGAAACCAGCCGCCAAATCGCAATCAACAGCGTCCAAGGACAAACAATCAACCTGCACAAGGTCCCTGTCAACTGTGTGGAAGAAGAAACCATGTTGCTTTTTTCTGCTAGCATCGTTTTGAAAAAGATTTTGTTCAACAACAGCGTGCTCCTGCTGCCTATATTGCACTACCATAAGGGCAAGGTAATAACAGCTGGGTGACGGACACAGGTGCTACCTATCACTTGACAGCTGACATCAAGAATCTCAGCATACCACATGAGTATGATGGAACTGAACAAGTTCAAGTTGGAAATGGTAATGCTCTCCCAATTGCAAATATCGGTAAAGCTACTTTTACTCATATATATCTCTTATTACTAGATGCACACACTCCAGGTTTTTGTAAAAACGCCTGAGAGACGAGTTCTTTTTTGTGAAATATATATATATATATATATATATATATTGTTTCGGTGAAGCGGCAGTTGCGAAGAATTAGAGCAATGATCGTGATGAAGCTGAGACGGTGTTATGAATCTGGTGGTGCAGTAGTTAGTTATGAGGATTCATGGGTGTATTCACAACGATGGAGATGAATGAAAGTTGAGAGCAATTGTAGTTTTCACAAACTAAGGGTTTGTACAAGAAAAAAGTGATCGATATAGTGTTTGAATCATTTTATTGTAGCCCGTCTGTCCGATCAATGTGCTTTTAACCGTCCGATCAAATCATTCGGATCCCCATTTCTTTTCATAAGTCAAATGTTAAAGGTCAGTTAGTGTCGTTAAGTATTTGTCATTTATTATTTATTTTAATTATTTAGTTAACAGTTTGTTAAGTCAATGGTTGACCGTACAGTCAACAACGGGTCAATGTACCAACCCTTAATATTTGAAATATTGGGTACCAAATGTTAAATAACCCCAATAAAAATGTATATAAGATTGTTTTCAAAGAATTCATAAAACTTCATCCTGGGTTAAGAGATAAACCCAAAACTCTACGGCTCATCAAGATTTTAATTTTTGTTCTTTCACTGTTTTTGTAAAATATTTAAAAGAATACCTTTCCAATTCCAAAAATTACGATACTTGGTAAAAGTAACAATCAATATCCAATACTTCATGTTAAAAGGATTTAACAACACTACTCATGAGTTAAGAGATAAACTCAAAAACTCTACAGCTCAACAAAATTCTAATTTTTACTTTTTCACTAAAAAGGTGAACATCTTTAGTTTTCTAAATTAATATCAACACTAACCATTCAATTTTTGATTATGTCAATGCCTTATGACTCTTTCCACTAAACTTAGTAGTTTGATTTGTCAACAATATTTTTATTTATTGTTGTTACAAAAATTAAAGGAGCACATATTGTCTTTAGATTGTTGGTTTAGTAAAAACAATAATAAAAATAAATTGAATAAGCACAAGTGATACTTAGATTGATTTGCAGCAACTTGGGGGATGCATCACGTCGAGTAGCATGCGGAATAAAACTGATAGAGGCATGTATTAGATATGTTTTCCTAAAGACAATATCGCATGCTACTTCTCTAAACAGAGACATGCTACAGCTTCATTGACAAGTTGTATCCAGGATACAACTATCGTTAGCATTCCTTCTTATAGCATACAATAAAATGCCCTAAGAACTTGGCAGTGAGAAAACAAACTCAAATAGAGAAAACTCTTATTTTTCAGAAACCATAGAGAAAAAAGTTGAGCTTGTCTCTCAAAACAAGAAAAACAAAACGAATAAAAATAAGTAGTTCCTCTTGTTTTCCACTCTTTTATCTGCTAAAAACCCTTCTCGGTTTTTATTTTTATTTTTCTGTTCTCCTACTTCTTTTTTCTACTGAAAACATGATGAGTTAATGTTGAGTTGTTTCTCTTTCAAAACAAAACAAAACAAAACAAAACAAAACAAGAAGGAGCTCTTTTTGTTTTTCTTTTTCTCTAAAAACATGAGAATAGTTATTTGTTTTTCTTCTTGTCCTACTCTCAAATGTGTTGAACACAAATTTTTTATAATCTTTCCAACGTGATAAACAATGAAAACAATCTCAACGTTAAAAACAATAAAGATGTTCCCATGCATATGACAACAAAATTGAGAATATTTTCATGTAGTTTTTAAACTTGTGTCAGTGAAAACATGTCGTCTTCAAAAGAAATGGCATGCTTAAAACAATGAAAAGATTCTCTTTATTAACAAAAGAAATATCATGAATGCATTAAACAATGAGACAAAATAAGACAAATTTCTTAGGAAAAGTTGTGCCATGAAGCATGTGGGAGACAAGAGAATATTTCCACAAGAAACCACATTGGCATCATGTTTTATTTATTCAAAAAAACTGAATTTTTTCCAACAAAAGAAAGAGCCAGTAATCCAAGATTATGGTGTCAAAAGTTAATAGTCTATCCTACTTGAATACTAAAGTCAAGTTGAAAAAATACACCACCAAGAACATTCGATCTAAAGTCTATTAAAACTACACTTTGAAGAAGCAAAGAACTCACGGGTACTGCATTTTCTTGACAAGTAAAAGTTAAAGCAAAGGAGTAACCTTGAAATACAGAAAATATCCTTAAATTATTCATATAATTCTAATAATTTTCTTTCAAGTCTAAACAAGAAAATATTTACAGAATTAGAGTGTAGAAAATTTTACTACTTACATCCTTGATAAAGATGATTTAGTGAGGTATTCCTCTTCATTACTAACATTGTAGCATAAGGTTCTCACACACTCTCTCTCTCTCTCTCTCTCTCTCTCTAATCATATAATCTTTCTAAATTTTCGGCTGGTTGAATGCCAAGTAGATCAAAACATTTTTCCATCACTATTGTTGTCGCCTCACATAACAACAGAATGCTCTCAGTATTTACCTTAGCCTCAACTTTCACCTCGTAATATCTTCGAAAAATCAACGAAAGGTCATAAAGTTACCCACGGAGAACACTTGGTCTGACTTCCAAGACCACCTCCTAAATAACCTAATAAATGGAAACATGGGTCTCAATCCAAGGAGAAAAAGGCCGTGCACATGTGTCCAAGATAAACAAGAAATCAGGAAAAAGGGTATCATCTTACATGGGGTACCTAAAAACTGACAATACCAAGGTGTTTATCTCTATAACGTGTTGAGGTATACATGATGCATAAAACTTGAGGCTGCAATACTAGATAGAAATTCCAAATGAATTAAACTAAACAATGTTTATCATAACAAGGCAACAAACTCCAACATAGAGATTAAGCGCACACACATCTTTTATCTGTGACTCTTATGTTCTTAAGAATCTGAAATCTTGGTTCTTCATCTATAATGAGGTCCAACACAAAAACAAGGACTCTAGTAACTTCAAGCAGTTGTTACTAAGAGCCACATAACACGAAACGAGACATCACATCACGTCATTTCCTAGTTCTAAAGTTTGTTATACGTGGCTTTTGATGAGTTTTTCATAGATTTAACTTCAACTAAATCTTTTACACTTTTTTTTTTTTTTTTTGAAAAAGAACTAAATATTTGACACGTTATTATATCAATCATGAAGAAAAGAAAACAAAAAGAAAAAATGTGTACCTTTCTTTCAATAACTTTTTTCTTTCACTAACTACTGTTGAAAAATCATGTTTTAGGCTTCCATCCAGCCTTTAAGTTCCGCCTTTTCTCTAAAGTATAAACCTTAAATATTAAAAGGAAAAAAAAATACAAAAGAGGAGAATAAAAATGGATATTAAGGTTTTTTATTTTTAAATTTCCAAAAATAAAAATGTTAAAACTTTTACTTTAGGAAATATTTTATGAGCCGACTCGGGTTGGCATTTAAAAATAATAGTAGACTACAGTTTCATGTATAATTATTAGTAATATTTTTTTTCTTTCTTGGGTACATTTAAGAACATCATGTTTGAACATTATGGGTTTAATCATCTTGTATTTTGATGTTTTGTTATTCTTGTAAGCGATTATGTAATCAGTATTTTGATTTGAATGAATTGAAATATGTTGATTAACAAAACAAACAAAAAACTGGAAAGTTAGAAATTTTTGTACATCAAGTATGAATTCTACAATTTTTAAGCACTTTTCACGTCAAATCATTTACAGGTGACTACCTTAATCAGGAACCTCTTACACAAATATATTTCGTCTATTCCCTTTTTGCAGGCAAGCCTATCGTTTCCAATAAGATAGTCGCTTCCATGTTTCTATTCCTTTTTTTTTCGTGCATGTCCAAGGTTAGTTTAGGTTATTGTGTTGCTGTGACAGTTTAATTTTTTTTATATTAACATGCCTAATTCCATGCAGCATCCAGGTATTCGGGTATGTAAAAGACTTACAATGTGCAGCATGGTTAGATTGCAAACCTTATCATTATAACTAGCTTGCTAAGCATTCTGATTGTTCGCTTACAATTTGTATAATGGCAATTTGATCCTCCACATTCCAACATATACCTGACGACTGTGAGAGTATCTAAAAGTAGGCCAAATTAAAAATGTGATAGTATTTTTTTTTTAAGAACGGACGAAACATACAATAAAAAAAAATTGCAGTTCACTTAAAAGGAACAGAAGTTCCACCACAAAAAATGGACAAGTTTAAAATATAAAATCTGATAGGAAAAGTTTGTTGAAAAATGTATGTGTACAAAGTCACTCTGACAAATAATGGCAACACATACCAAATACAAACGAAAAGCAAAATCTAAAACTGAAAAGTAATATACGAATAGGACTAGGACAAACAGGAAGGAAGAAACACATCAAGGAGAATCACAAATGTCGGAAAAGTTTGTTTGCAACTTTAACCTCTAAACTCCTTGGGCCAAGAAGGATAGGTTATCTGCATGTTCGACCTCCAAACTCCCTCAGAAGCACGGGAACCACAATGCCTCTTCTGCGGACATATTTGGTTGTACCAAGCTTCCAAAAATTGTCATCCTTAAGAAATAATGTCAATGCCTTTTTCACATAAAGCCGGTCGAATAAGAGAGTTGCTGCCATGTTTGTATTCAATTTTTCCTGTCAAGTACATTTCAATAATATTTGCGTGCATGTCGAAGATTAGGTTAAGTGAACATATTATGTTGCTATGACGGTTATAAGTTTTTATATTAACATGTCTTATTCCGTGCAGCTTCCAAGTATTTGGGCATGTAAAAGCCTCACAATGTGCATCATGTTAAGCATTCTGGTTGTTGTCTTATTATGCTCGCAATGAAAATATCTGAACTTGTATAGGTGTGTTAGCTGGCTATGCACGGGAAATTTGATATGCTTATCAAAACTCAATCCAAACCATTACAACATATATATGAAAAATTGATAGATCACGTTATTGTATAAAACAACATTGTTGCAATCTATATACTTTTTCTCCAATTTCCCAAGTGAAAACAACGTTTTTCACAAGAAAGTTATAAAAAATCTCTGAGTCAGGAGGCTTGAACTTGGAAATCCTAATAGGAAAAACAAAAACAAAAAAAAAACTACAATATGGCACATGAACAATGTTGGATCACCGAGACATTCGCCCTTCCCGTCAGATTGTTCAACCAACAGTTTGATAAACCATGAAAAATACTATAGATTTTTACTTCCCTGCAATGACAATTTGGGAAATGTATATTATTCAGAAAAATGAATTAATTTCACTATTGCCACTGCACAAAGAAGTATAAACAAAAAAAATAATTTCAAGTCGGGAAGTTCTTCAGGCGTCATCTCCCTTCCCCTTAACGAAGGACCAGTCTATATTGGGACACTTAATCGTTGATGCACTGTCGTCGTAAGCTTTCACCTCTATATATTTTGTTATACTGTTAGAGCATTTCTCAGTCGAACTCACATGCATTTCTATATCAAGCATGTTTGTCAATGTTAGTGATCAAAACTATAAAGTCTTGATTTCTAGTCTACTATAGCTAAGGTATCGGACTAGGATAGAAAGTGTAGTTGAGATCAAGAACTCTGTGTAGATCATCAAACAAGACGAAGGACTACTCAAGGAACCGGTGGATCTTCATCGACTAAAATATATGTGGAGACTTAAACTTATCTATCACTCAAAAGTCTATCTACTCTATCTCCTATCTTGAGACAAAAGTCGTTTTGCTATATAGACTTTGATTATACACATATGGTATTTCGAGCTGAGTATAATCATTTGAGGATATAAGAATTGTTGTGGAAACACATATATGTATAAGTCCTTATTGCTGGAACCAAAGTTTGCGAACTTTATTGATCAAGTGAACCCGGAGTAGTATGCAAACTCAGTCCGCGAACTGGCGAAGTTCTCAAACCCGAGAATTTATGCTGGAGTTTGTGAACTCCATCCGGGAACTTAAGTCCGCGAACCCAGTCCGCGAACTTAAGTAGGTTATGTCAAAAAACGATGTTTGTGAACTTATCTTAATAAACTAAGGAATGCTATTGCAAATCGTTTCTTTATAGTTCATGAATTGATTCGAATGAATCAAATAGTTTTTGCTTTGATGGTGTCTTGTGTAGTACATAAAGATCTAAGCAATTGAACAACTCTCTCATTAGTTCATTTGAGTCATTTGAACTAGTTATGGTGAAGAAGAATATGGTTGATATGAAAGTGATCATATGTCCAACCATTTGGTTAACTACTGTTGAACCAAATAATGTACAAGTTTGGGTACGATTACACAAGCCTAGAAATGTGCATTACATGTGTGTGTAACAAGCTATGTTTTCGATCTAACGGTTGATAAATATTAGCTTGAATTTAATCAGGATTTCACCTAACGGTGAATATTGAATGCTTTGTTACTAAGCTAACATTGATTGCAAACCCTGATTTGAAAAAAAATATAAGGGAGAACTCTAGCAACTGAGAAACCTAATCCCCACACATTCTGTGTGATACTAGTTTTTATAAGCTAGAGTCGTTTCTCCTTTAACCTTTGGTTTTCTTCTTTTAAAATCAGGTTAACGACTTAAAGGATTCATTGGGATTGTGAAGCCAGACCGATACTACTTTTCTTATAGTTGTGTTATATGATCTTGTTGTTTCTATCGTACGAGTATAATTAGAATAATTGGCTTGGGATTTTTATCTCTGATAGGCAAGATATAAAATTAGTCACAAATACTTCGTTTCATCGTTTGTGATTCCGCAATACCTTTTTTCGCTGCGTCGATTAAGATTATTATGAGGTGATTGATAAAGCTGAGCTGTTATTCGGGAATATAAGTCTAGTTTTATCAATTGGTTCCTGTTTACTTTGATTTATCAAAAGACGGAACAAAAACTCGTAGGTATATTCATGGAAGACAGATTTATCTATTCTTGTATACTTTTCTGTGTGATACAGATTTGTTTATTAAAGTCTTCGACTTTGGGTCGTAGAAACTCTTAGTTGTGGGTGATATCAGCTAAGGGAATCAAGTATGTAGTATCCTGGTCGTATCAGAGACGTATGAGAATAACTGTACCTTGGATCAGTGTGAGATTGGTTGGGGTTAAACTACAATCCAGACCAAAGTTAGCCTGGAGTAGGCTAGTGTCTATAGCAGCTAAATGCAGTGTTTGTTTAATCTGGACTAGGTCCCGGTGTTTTTCTGCATTTGCGGTTTCCTCGTTAACAAAATTATGGTATATGTGTTATTTATTTTCCGCATTATATTTTGTTATATAATTAAAATACTACAAGTTGTGCGTTTTTCAATCAATTAGAATATCTGACCTTGTGATTGTTGATTTAAATTAATTGACACTTGGATATTGGTCTTTGGTACCATCCAAGTTATATCTATTGTATTTAAATTGAAACTCGTTGTTTGCTTGAGTAATATTTAAATCAAGATATTGAGATAACAACTCCTTGAGATATTTCTATCTAGATTGAGTCTGACTATCTAGTTGATTCTCTAGAAAGTAACTCGGAGTTTGTCCATACAGATTGCTAATCGAAATATTGGGTGTGGCTGTTAGACCCTATAAGTTTGTGTTTGTAGTGATGTGATTATGGACGAGTCTATCTCTAATAACGTACCAGTTCAGAAATTACCAGATGATTCTAAAATCTTGGATTCACCTGAGAGAACTGTCACATCAAAGTCAATATTTAAACATTCTCTTGATGTAAAAACTGTTGATTGGGAAACACTCCTAGAAGAACAGTTGGATGAACTTTCTGATGAAGGTGATTCAGATATTGATAGAGATGTTGATGAGGAAATCTTAGAGTATGATAAGTTTTTGGATTCGTTGAAAATAAAGAATATTACAACTTCTCATGTGACATCTCTCTTACTTTTATATGTCGAAAATAATAAATTGAAAAGGATCTACGGTGGTCTTTATATTCAGAATCGCTCTTCTGAATCGGTCCTCAAAGATACCGAGGAAAACCTGAGTAGAAAGTCACTTAAATGTGATCGTGTATATCAAAAATACTTCTTTTTGGAAGAGAAACTTGCAAAAACTGAAGGAAGGCTTAACTCTCAGCAAGCAAGTTTTGATGACAGAGAAAGCACTTTTCTTGCTCGAGAAAAATGCCTTAAGGCTGATTTAGATACTGCTCTTGATAAAATCAAGATGTTGGAAGATGACTTGAAAAAGTTCAATACTAGTTCAAGCAAATTAACCACTATATTAGGAGCAAGTAAAAATCATCGTGATACACGAGGATTGTCTATAAGGGAATAGATTCTCCAAGTATTAGCAAAGAGGTAAAATTTGTGAAGCCTAGTGATTCTTCTCAACAAAAAGGTTTCCACTGATGGCAAAAGTGAAATACCTTCACCATCAGTTAAGGTTCAAAAGAGCAAAGTATATCAACCTCCAAAGTCAGTACACATGGATCGAGGTAAGAACATTCCTTGTGTTTGCCACTATTGCGAAAATAAAGGTCGCCTGGAAAGGAGATGTCGTTTCCGTATAAGTAATGAGAAACTTCATGATGTTCTTGTTTGGGAATCACAAGAAGTCGTGAAACCAAGATCATATGTTAAGACTAATCCCCCTAACGTTACAGGTTATAACTGTCCAACCTTTTGGCAAAGGAATCAGTATTGTGATCAACCTATATTTTCCTATAAACGTCATACGAAGCCTTTTCACAATCATAATGGTTATCAAAAGGATAACTTCGTAAAGATGAAAACAAGGTATGATGCTCCCAATTGGAGAAAGACTAACTTGCAAAAGAATAGTCAATCCAAGTCTCTTTCGAGAAATCTAGAAGAGAGTAATGGGAAGAAAGTTCCGGTTATTCCTAAATGCACTCAGAAGTGGATACCAAAAAAATTCAATGATGCTTTGAGTGCAAAAAGGAATGATCTTCCAGAAAATTACATGACTATGGAGAAGGCAGTATCCATGATGTTGGAACTAAGCAAGTTTTTTTGGAAAAATGAAATTGGATGTGAAAGGTTCTAAAAGCGATCTCTTTCATAATAATCCAAAGGTCACTTGTGGTGAGGAAGACATTGTTCATCCCAACACAACTTAGTTGTGTTGTAAGTGCATCCTCACCAAGGAATGCCCTGCTATGTATACGATGAGGGAAGCACAAGGATTGGGGCACACAAATTATATTCGGTACGGCTGTAAAATTCAATTGGACTTTTCTAAAAAGGTATATCTGTAAACTTGAGCAAGTTTTATGTTTTTATTACTTGTTTGAGTACTTATAATTATCCATGTACCTTTATTATCGTTCATTTCTACCTAACTTGATTTGTGTTTAAGGTTCTTAAATGTTTAGGTTTGAAAACATTAGTTCGGGATTTTTGGAATTCATGGTACACATACCAAGTATGCATAACATCATTTAAAACCAAAATCCAGCTGAGGCTTAAGTTAGAAAACCTTGTCTGCATACTACTCCAGGATACGAAAATTCGTTTACAAACCCGTATGCATACTTGACGTCGATACTCGGTAAACTTGTTTTAGTCGTAACTTCTTCGTACGAACTCGGATTGACCTAATTATTTTTTCACTCTCTTTATATTTGAATTATATTCAAAATAAAGATGAGAAACTTTGAATTTGGATAAGTTAAGATTGGTATTTGTCCTGTCTCTTGTTTTTGAGTATTTTGCTCCGTTTCGTTGCACTTGTTCCACTTCTCTTGAACTTGGGCACTTGGATTCTTGGAGTACTACTATTCTAAGATAATTTTTATATTTTACAAGAATATTTTTGGAAAATCATTTTATATGCCTTTGGTAGCTATTATTGGTGTAAATCCATGCGAAAAATATTGATTCTACCCTGTAAGAACAAATCATCTTGTATGTGCATTACGAGTTTGTTTTGATGCCTAGGAAACTTCTTATGAGAATTTATTCTTGTTTTTGAGAAGGATTACTAGAGTTTGGAATAGAAACTATTGTGATTTCACATAGCTATGCCCAACGTTTTCATCTTGCAATGTTTTTAGTTTTATTCTAAAGTTGATTTGGAAGATGATTATTGCAGTATTACTCTTTATGGTTTTATACATTGCAATATGTTATGGGATATGTGTGTTTACATCAGTGAACTTGATTTTCCCATATTTTGTCAAAAGTAAAGTCGTTCGTGAATTGGTATGCAAATATTGACAAAAGAATGAATAGACTGTTGAAAAACACAAAAGTTAAGCCTATATTGTCAAGTATTGATGTAAGATAGGTTAAAATCTTTTTTTATTCAAAGATTATGTTTATTGTATGTCATTGTGCATGGTGATGGTAAATATATTGAATCCTTGATTATTCCACGGTATAAGGTCGATCTCCGATCCACAATTTTTGTGTAAATACTGTATTGTTCCATAAGGTGTCTTATGTTGAGCTATATCGACTAAGTCATTGGTTTTGACATAGTTTTTGTTCCATGAGATGCTTTGTGTTGAGCATGGCCAATTAAATTGATTACTTTTGTGATTAGTTTAGTTGTGTACTTCGATTAGATTAATTATGGGTTCTCTTGTAATTAATCTAATTGATTTCTTAAGTCTCCATAAGTTTACTTGTGTTGAGCATATTTAGTCAAATTAATCATGGTTCGTCTACGGTTAGTTTGATTGAATATTTCTTTTTAGATTTCAAATTCATACTTGTATGTGATTTTTTGAGTCCAAATAAATCCTTTCTTTCTTTTGAAATTAAGGTCGCTCTTGTTGTTCTTTCGGGAATGACATTTTATGGGAGAGAGTTCTTTTGAACTTGTTCTTAATTGCCAAATCTTTGTGGGGAGTGCGGCTGTGAAATATTATAGGAGTTATCTTGTATATTTATAAACTCCTTGATGAATGCATTTAGCCTTGGATTGACGATTGCATCTAAACAAGATGATATACATTTACTCTAGGTCATGAAATGTCTCTTACGGAAATTTCATTAGGATCCCGTTCTTGTACTTTTGCCAATTTTATTGACAAAAAGGGGGGGAATTAATATGTAGTTCACACTACAAATACTGGTTTTCGGATCATTATGTAAAGGGAAGTGGTTTCCATGTGAGATAGAGTATTGACTAAGGGGGGGTGACGTATCACCATAGTATTGTTGTTAAAGTTGTGATGCAATTGGACTTTGACGCTGTGTAATGATACTATGACACTGTATAACAATGATTGAGAACTCTTGTTTTCTCGCACTACACCAAATTCCTGGATTAGTAACATACCTGAGAAGTTACTAAAACGGGTTGTAACGGCTCAAGGCTGTTACAAAACTGGGCGTTACTCTTTTTTGTAACGGCAATGGAGCCATTACGAATTTCGTTGTAAAGTCACTTAGTAACGGCTCTTTACTGTTACTAACCTGCCACGTGGTAACAGCTCTTGGCCAATACGAATTTTTTCGTAGCAGGGAAGTCGTAACATCTTTAATCCGTTACTACGTGGCAGGTTAGTAACAGGCCACAGCCGTTACTACGTGGAAAATTGAAACGGTTTATAGCCGTTTCGAAAGTTTTCGTAGAAGCAAAAATATTTTTGTCAGTCAACCTTGACCAGGTCATGCCTGACTGGCAGTTTATTTTCTGCCTGAAAATAGCCGAAATTCTAAATTCAATACCTACATACATTCATCATCCACACTCAACAACAATATCTTCAATCTATTCATATCAGATTTATATTACAAAAGAACTGAACAGATATAAATTACAAAAGAATTGAGATTTCTCTAAGCACCAAACTTTTTGAAATTTCTCTAAGTACCAACCTATTTATTTTTTGTTAAGTATCAAAATTTCTAAGGGAATACATGGAAGGTTCCAAACTTCTAAGGGAACACAGAAACTTACTAACTGCTTACAAAACTTGAATAACCGCAACTTACAAATCTTGAAGCTGCTTTGTTCTCCACCCTTGCAGCTAAGATTTATATCCTTTGCAGGCTTGCTTTTGTTGGAAGCTTGGGCATCAGAAAACTCGATGTAGGCAATCCTGCAAAATACAACAGGCTGCATTATTATGACAAGTAAACTTAGATGTTGGAAGTAATGAATTTATCCTTGAACACAAAATTTCTGTAACACAACAAGTTATAAATTTATCCTTGCAGGCTTGCAGCATGATGGTGTCAATTTCCAACAACTTATTACAAAAAAACCATTTACAATGATGTCTTCAATGGCGAAAATGGCCATTTTCGCCATTGAAGACATCAATGTACATAATCAAGTACCACATCTTCAAGTGGAACTGCAACCAACACATGTATAGCATCTTCAACAAAAATTCAAATTCTAAATCGTTAACATCAACATAATTAGGTCAGGCCCAACAATCACATACCCTTATATTAAACTAGAAAGGAGTTAATAGTTGAGAACTTCACCTGTTCACAGTAGTTCTTCGAATTCAGAGAAGAGGGGGGAAACCATCTGCAATAAAACAAGATCTTCTCAGACATTTGACAAGCACAGTAAATAAACTAGTTGTGAATGCAAAAAATCACTACAATATAAAAGGCCCATAGAGAACGATGATTACTGTATGGGTATATTAGATTTGTTTCTGCAATGTATATCAATTTTGTTTTCTTAAACTAAATGTTTAAGCAAGAAGCATTACCGACAGACAATTAGGAGATAATTCTTCTCACAACAAAGGCTTCCCAGTTTAACACCCAAAGAAGCTAGTAGAGGCATTCTCTTGAGTCTGCACAAGCAATGATAAACAACATGAAACCGCTGACAAGGGAATCGCAATACAATACATGTAACGGACCGGAAATTTTTTCGCATCCAATGGGTCAAGTCTAGTAGTTCAAGGATGATTCAAATACTTTGGTAACTACTACACAATTACGAAAAAGATCTCCCTTTTAGCCTTACCAAGCCTGTACAGTATACATATACAAAGGAAATCTTATGACAATTTACCTTTCAAATATCTATGAGCCATAAATAGAATGCAACCTAAGTGAAGAACCCCATAGTTATACAAATTTCTATTTTCAGAATGCAGTCATACTTTGTCCAAGCTTTTCAGTAGTAAACCACATCGGATTTTCATGAAATTTCTACAGTAACATATCCGAAAATAATGAAATTCTAACGGTTCATTACAGAGATGTGTATATTACAATCTGACTGCTTTTATTATCAGTACACAGAATTCAGTACCGATTTTCCATTACTTAGGGGGATCTAAAATGATCAGAATTTCATGAATTATATACATTAGGTTACCTACATTTATACGAACATGATGCTAAAATTTCAGATTCATCCGATAAACAGATATTGAGAAACACTACAAAAAGTTGGGCAGTCCACAGTTTGAATCCAGCTAACTGCATTCTCAGTTTATGAAAACTTTACGATAGTATTTGTGACCTGATCGTCTTGAAAATTTAGTAGTATATCTACAACAAAACTAAGTAAGACATACTCAAATTTCATAACAATCTAACCACTGGATCTAAAGATATTAACAATACTAAAACAGATATTTTAGGGTTCATTACCTTGTTGTAACCAAGATGTTCAAACACGAATTACTCATGAGAAATTCCAAACTTTCTACAATCAAATCAACTTTAAAGTAATTCATGATGCTTATAAAGTACCCAATTTAACAATTTACAAAACTTGATGAACTATGAAGAAAACCCCTCCACTTCACAACATAAACCCCAATTGTTCAACTTATCAAATTAAAACTATCAAAACATGAAATTGGGCGAAATTACACAATCCCATTTTGTTAATTTACATGATTTGAAGTTTAAGCAATGAATTATGAGAAACTCTCAAACATCATAAGAACCCTAATTGAAGAACTCAACCAATTGAAATCAAACCTCAAAAGACAACAACAACATGATTACGAACTGCCCCTTATTCAAAATCAAAGAACAACATCAATTATGAACAAGGATTTAAGACAAAATTAAATTGAAGTTGAGAAGAAGTTTCCCCTACCCCCTTTGCTACTCCAAGTCCAAGACAACATCACAACAACACCCTAATAATGGAAGTCATCTTGAGCTTTATGTATCATATTTATACAAACTCCATCAAGTATAAGTTCCAGTCAAGTTCTAATTGCCTTACACTGGATACAAGGGTACATTAGCCGGCCAGGACTCAAGTCTTCGTTCTCCTCCCGACCCATTATCGCACAACACCTTCACAGTTAAACAAACTCAGAATATGAACTGGAATCTAACAAGTTAATCAGTACGTAATTAAGACAAAAACTAGTAGTAATTAGTACACAAACTACTACTCACTGTTTTATCCTTTCCCCGTTAAAGGTACCAACTATCTCCATAAAAACAATCAGGTTAAAAACTTTACCTGAGGCTTGTTCAGGTTAAAAACAATCAGATTTCTATCTGTTGTTCCAACAGCCATCAGAGGATATTTGACAGAGTGAGTAACAGCGTTCTGAGAGCTGTTGTGTATGGATTTGTGTTTGCTGCCTAAGGTCCTAGTACCTGAATCAATCAATTAGCCGGAAAAAATCAAGACACGCACATTATTCAAAAGTATGTTTAAATTATAAGGAATAAGTGAACCTAATCCTTACTTGATAATCTTATCCCAGCTTCCTGTATCCAAAAGATTCATCTCTAGTATCCAAGCGACTTCTTTACAATTCAGCATCATGTATAGCAACAATCACAGGCTGACCACCAGACATCAAAGGCCATATCTTTACTTGTTCATCACACCCTCCCGAGAAAACAGTCAATTCCATCATATTTCCAAGCCAAACACAAAACCTAAACCATACAAATATACCAGCATTCAACACATTAAACCAACATTTCAACCAAGAAAACAAGCAACCAACATTTCAAAACTCAGTCACAGAAGAGTCAAAATGTCACTACCAGTTGGTCATCAGCTATTGCTGCTTTTGCAACACTTGCTGTATTAGTTCATGATCTTTGTATTTCCAACATCTAACCTGTAAATTTCCATCAACACAACCCAAAATTGAGCATTCATTCGTTCATTATTTAACAAAACCACACAGACATTAAACTTAAGGGTAATTTAAATCGAAAACCCAAAACAAACCTGATTATCCCATGAAGTAGCAACAAGATAGTTGCCTTCAAGACTAAAACATAGACTGGATATAGAATCTGTAGGTGGTTGAACAACCTACAAAATCAAAACATCAAACAAACAGTATCAGACTTTACCATCCTCCATACATACAACCAAAACAACAACAATACAAAGGAATATCAGAAAATAAATTACCTCATATGATTTGTCAGGGTTTTGATTGGTAAGTCCATCGATACCAGAAATTGTGTTAACCTCTGCTTCAGAATCTACTCAACCCCCTACAGAACCACCTCCCCTCAAGCTGCTGCAACTCCACCAGAGAACACCAAGCCTCAAATACCAACACTACCACCAGCCACACTAAAACATAGAGAAGAAAAAAACAAAAACAGATCACTAAGCACCCAGATCCACATATCTAATCCCCAAATCAGCAGGAAAAAATAAAAATAAATAAAAAACCCTAAATTAAGAAATTGAAATTAGAGGATGCAATAATGTTTGAACACCTTGGAAGTAATAATATCAACATCATTCTCATCACAAACCTGAAAAATTAAACAAACCAAAATCAGAAGAATCAAATTTAATGAGAAAGGAATCTTTTTAGGGTTAACAGAAATTTAGTGAATTCATAAATATAATACCTATTTACTTCAATGGATCAATCCAATTACAAACCTGAACAATCTAATTACAGATTTGTTTTACTGGGTTTCTAGGGTTTATCTTTCTCTTTCAGGTGAACATATTTTGAAACCTTAATACAGATCTAAAAATTGATGAACAAACAAGAGATTTCTTGAGAATAATCGTGATTTCGGTTCACTCAAATATAAATCTAAGCTTTTCTCAAATATAAGCTTTTCTTGGTTAATAGTTCTAGGGTTTCTGTGATTTCAATTTAGGGTTTG
Organism: Papaver bracteatum; assembly: GCA_023529315.1. NCBI lineage: Eukaryota > Viridiplantae > Streptophyta > Magnoliopsida > Ranunculales > Papaveraceae > Papaver > Papaver bracteatum. The sequence goes on along the minus strand of JAJJWX010002257.1, from coordinate 159,644 downwards.
AAGAGAAGAGACGCAGAGCAGAAAAGAGAAAGAGAAAGAAAATGAAAAATGAAAAAAAATCGATTCATCTGCATCTAGTATATGCTCCAGTATATCACGCATGTGAATGGCACAGGCAGATGAAGAAATATCCTCTAGAATTACCCATATTGGGCTGAAAAATAATCCTACGCATGTGAATGGCACACGCACATACTCAAGGTGTTACGATCCAGCTATGACCAAGCGTGTGACTCGCACGCCTATAAACATATTCGTAACAGCTTAGCCTTGTTACGAATTTCTTAAAGATTAGTAACGTCTTATGCCTGTTACTAATTTTTTGTAAAGGCCATTTGTAACGGTAATTTTGTAACGGCCATAAAGCCGTTAAGAATTACTGTTACGAATCCGAGAATTTGGTGTAGTGTCGTTGTTATAGCTATGGATTTTCAACAACGATGATGCTAAACTTACAACCTTTGGGATCATTGGACTACTTGGAAGTGATGAAGATTTCGAGTAATGTTGAAGATTGGGCATGTGGAATAGGAGGTACAAAGTTTATTTATTTATTTATTTGTGTTCCATATGTATTAATAGTTTTGTCACTAAAATTGACAAAGGGGGAGATTGTTAGAGCATTGCTCGGTCGAACTCGCATGCGTTGCTATCTCAAGCATGTTTTTCAATGTTAGTGATCAAAACTATAAATTCTTGATTTTTAGTCTACTATAGCTAAGGTCTCGGACTAGGATAGAAAGTGTAATTGAGCTAAAGAACTCCATGGCGATCATCATACAAGATGAAGCACTACTCAAGTAACCAGTGGATCTTCATCGACTAAAATGTATGTGGAGACTTGAACTTATATATCACTCAAAATTATATCTACTCTATCTCCTATCTTGAGAAAAAAGTCATTTTTCTATATAGACTTAGATTATACACATGTGGTATTGCGAGCTGAGTATATCTCGGTTATCTATTTCTCGAAATATGTGTTGGTAAATCTTTCTCTTTAGCAAACTTTATCTTTACCTAGTGACGAAAGTAACGTTATGTTTCAATCACTTTGGAAATTGCTCTGACGAAAAATAGTTTGTGAATAACAACTATATAACGCTCTCTGAGAATGTTTCAGCGATTGAAATGAGAGTTTAGACAATATAACCATTTGAGGATATAAGCATTGTTGTGGAAACACATATATGTATAAGTCACTATTGCTAGAACCAAAGTTTGCGAACTTTGTTGATCAAGTGAAACCAGAGTAGTATGCAAACTCAGTCCACGAACTGGCGAAGTTCTCAAACCCGAGAATTTTTTCTGGAGTTTGTGAACTCCGTCCGGGAACTTAAGTCTGTGAACTTGAGTAGGTTATGTCTAAAAAGGATGTTTTTGAACTTATCTTAATAAACTAAGGAATGCTATTGCAAACCGTGGCTTTATAGTTCATGAATCGACTCGAGTGAATCACATCGTTTTTTGTTTGATTGTGTCTTGTGTAGTACATAAATATCTAAGAAATTGAACAACTCTCTAACTAGTTCATTTGAGTCATTTGAACTAGTTATGGTGAAGAAGAATATGGTTGATATGAAAGTGATCATATGGACAACCATTTGGTTAACTACTGTTGAACCAACTAATGTACAAGTTTGGGTATGGTTACACAAGACTAGAAACGTGTATTAAATGTGTGTGTAACAAGCTATGTTTTCGATCTAACGGTTGATAAATATTAGCTTGAATCTAATCAAGTTTTCATCTAACGGTAAATATTGAATGCTTTGTTACTAATCTAACATTGATTGCAAACCCTGATTTGAAAAATATATAAGGGAGAACACTAGAAACTGGGAAACCTAATCCCCACACATTTTGTGTGATACTAGTTGTGCTAAGCTAGAGTTGTTTCTCCTTTAACCTTTGGTTTTCTTCTTCTAGAACCAGGTTAACGACTTAACGATTTTATTGGGATTTCGAAGCCAGACCGATACTACTTTTTTGTAGTTGTGTGACCTGATCTTGCTGTTTCTATCGTACGAGTACAATTGGAATAATTGGCTTGAGATTTCTACCTCCGATAGGCATGATTTCTATCATCGTTTGTGATTTCGCAATATCTTTTTTCGCTGCGTCGATTAAGATTATTGTGAGGTGATTGATAAAGCTGAGCTATTCTTCGGAAAATTAAGTCTGGTTTTATCAATTGGTTCTTGTTCACCTTGATTTATCAAAAGACAGAACAAAAACTTGTAGGTATATTCGTGGGAAATGGATTTATCTATTATTGTAGACTTTTATGTGTGATACAGATTTGTTTATTAAATTTTTCGACTTTGGATCATAGAAACTCTTAGTTGTGGGTGAGATCAGCTAAGGGAAACAAGTACGTAGTATCCTACTAGGATCAGAGACGTATGAGCATAACTGTACCTTGGACCAGTGCGAGATTGGTTGGGGTTCAACTAAAGTGCAGACCGAAGTTAGCTTGGAGTAGGCTAGAGTATGTGGAGGCTTAATACATTGTATGTTTAATCTGGACTAGGTCCCGGGGTTTTTATACATTTGCGGTTTCCTCGTTAAAAAAAATCTGGTGTCCGTGTTATTTCTTTTCCGCATTATATTTTGTTAAAATATTAAAATAATACAAGTTGTGCGTTGTTCAATCAATTAGAAGATCCGACCTTGTGGTTGTTGATTTAAATTTTTTGACACTTGGATATTGGTCTTTGGTACCATCCAAGTTATATCTCTTGTATTTAAATTGAGACTCGTTGTTTGCTTGAGTAATATTTAAATCAAGAGATTGAGATAATAACTCCTTGAGATATTTCTATCTAGAATTGAGTCTGACTGTCCAGTTGATTCTCTATAAAGTAACCCGGAGTTTGTCCATACTGATTGCTAATTGAAATATTGGGTGTGGTTGTTAGACCCCGCTTTTTCATATACAATCAGTACAAAAGGGATGTAGGTATGAGCAATCACGGATCTTAATTTTTTTACTATGAGGAAGGGTTTCCATAAAAATATCACAACAAAATAATGATACGCCCGTTCGGTAACCCATTATGTAGCTGGGATATGGATTTTTTGTGACACGGTTTACCATGGCTACAATAAATAAACAGATAAAAATTAGTATCAGTGATGCTGAATTCAAAACTTGTCAGCACAATAAATATATAATGTATCACCGCCCAATAATTTTACCATTGTAGTACAATGGTATCATCCACGAGTTGGTGAAGCATACAATAGCGACCACTTTTTTGTAAAATGAACCATAACACAAATGTGCAATTTGATAATAGGATTGGATTTGGTGAAGTTTTTTTTTTTTCAGTGATGCCTTTTCATATAATTCCTAATGTATCATATTTTTTTAGGGGTATAATTGACAAGCAAACTAAAATATAAAACATATCTAAAAATCGGTGTCTTGGAATTTTACAAATTTTATCTGTGTTGGAAATATTTTAAAGAGTCCTACCCAATGGACACAAAAAACAATATGAAAAACAAATTACGAAAAATTCGGAGGTGTTTACCCTTTTAGGCACAAATTTTGAAGATTGAATGCATAGTCATTATGTAAGGTGAAAAATAATATAACCACCCTATAATATAGGTTTAACATATAGAATCCCCACTAATTAGATCATACATTGTCAACACCATACTTTCAGAAAATGATATTGCTAGGCCCAAAATATCAAATTTTCTTCAGATCTGGCCCATAATTAATTAATATGAATTTTAATAATGACAATACTACCCTTTAGTATATATACAAGAGGAATATCATAATATATTTTCAGTTTTCTATTTTCTTTCTCTCTCTCTGTTGTAGAAAAATAGTTTCTAGGGTTTCTGAAATTCATTTTTCGTCGTCTTCATCCAAATCTTTGACTGCAACGACAAAGATCGATTGCATCTTCTCCTTCTATTCCTCTGTAATTTTAGTTTCATTTCTATTTTCATTTTTAATTTCACTTTCTTTCTCTGCTAGTGAAACACACAGAGAAATACAGTTTCTAATGGAATTTTTTTGCGGAAACACTATCTCCAAACATAGTTCTAAGATCTACGGAACAAAGATCGGTTGATCTGAAGATCTCAAAACCTAATTTCAACATCAACTTCACTTGTTCTTGAAGATGCAATGGAAAAAAATGGAAAAGGTCGGTGAGAATCAGCAAATAAATCTAAAGATTCACCTAGAAATTTTAATTAAACAGATAAGTTTCATTAGCTTTAATATTTCAATTCAATAATTTAATTTAATTCTTTGATTTGAAATTTTTACATTTGAAAGTGTGATTTCGGTTCAACTCTCTTATTTGAACTCATAATCATTAGATCTGTTATAATCTCACTATAATCCGTGTGTCATTGAAGATTTCTGGAGATTTGACGGAAAGAGTTGATGAGAATCATCATCAATGAATGAATCTGAAGATTTTGTAATGAAATGGAACTGAAAGATAAGTCTAACCTCTGTTTTTTGTTATAATTAGATCATAGTTGTTAACTTCTCTTACTCGATTTTAGATTTCAGAAAAATAAAATCAATTTCTAAAACCTAAAAAATTGTGATTTCAGTTCAAAATTATGATCCGATTTGCAATCAGAGTTCAGATTTGGTTCCATCCAATCTTTATCCCTGTTTAGGATAAATTTCACCAAATATATGTTAGGTTTTTTCTGAAATCTGAATTATCTCTCTACCTTTAATCTCAATTAGAAATCTAAGTTCGGATTTGAAATTTGTGTGCCTAAATATTTATTACCCGTTAACTCTTTTGTAATTTGATCTACATTTATTTTCTCACCTACCTTGAACTGACGTGAACTTGTATTTGTTCTTGTAGAATGCATTAAATGGTAACTAAACTTATAATACAGAATATTGGTTACTAGGATTGTGTTTTCCGACTCACAACATATGGGAGGCTACTAAAGAGGAGATTACTGAAGAGGATATTAAATGGTTGCAGAGCAAGCTCCTTTTGTACAAGATATCTTCGTGATCGACATTGAAATGTCGAATAAGCTTACTTATGAACTCAAGGTAATTTATGTCAATATCTTTCTTCTTATGAATTTGTAAGTTCTCTTTACCTAATTTTGGGGTGTCATTCAATACTTTTCACTGCATCTATTTCTTTTTAGTATGTTTCAGTTCTTAGGGATTCTCAAGTTGTTGTTTATTACATTAAGCCCAGAAATCTTACAGCCAATGATTGCAGTGAGGATGCTACAGGTTAATGATTTTGTTATGTCTAACGTTTCAACAGTTTTTACTGTAGAAGAGCGACTGTGGAGCAAAGTCACGTCCAACTCATTAGACTTCAATACTTGGACTACACTAATTGAGGATACGAAGAAGGTGGCAGAGGTATGTTTATTCTTAATTCATACTCTAGAAATTAGCATGTGTAACTCTTAGTTACACATGCTAAATGAATGTGTAGCTTATAGTTACACATTCTAATTACACATGATACGCTAATTGAAATAAAGTAATTTAGTTATTAATATTGATTAGGGTTAGTATTTTCTAATTACACAAGGTATATATTTGTTTTGTGGGTTTACTTTTCCTTATTTTGGACAAGAAAAGACTATTTATCACTTAGTTTCATTCAATCTTAGATGTTTCCTAATAGATATTCTGATGTACCCAAAAGGTCATCTTTCAAGTTGTACTTCAGCAAGTTTATCAATTTTTTGGTTGTCATTTTTCTCGCTGGCTTATGTTTTCCATTTCTTTTGGCAGAAAAATAATCCTTTGGTCCAACCATTATAAAAGTTATTCGTATTCTCAGTGCACCTAACAGCCCCGTGTTCTGATGATACTATTATCATGGACCGGTGAGTTTTTTTGGATCTGGTTATGCTAAAGAGCATCGGTAAAGTTCCTTATCACGTTTATTTTTCTTTTTATTTGGACAGGCCTGATGTTTTTCACCTCTGTTATAATTATATATGAACTAATGGTCGAGTCAGCTCCATGGACGGAGTTAAACTTTTTACAGGTAGACTTCAGTACCTTTCTTCCCCTAGAGTAATCAACTACTTGAACTACCTAGAAGAGAATACTTCAGTTGAATTACTAACTTCACATTGCTGGATAATTTGAGTTTGGTTTGGTTTGATTATTTTTTTCTTTGTCTTGGTAGGTTGTTTCCGTGTTGGTGTTGTTAGCTTCATAGATCGTCGACTAGATATTCCAAAAATACTTGATCTGCGACTTGCATCCATATAGAGGACTGCTGGCGAAGGTAAATGTATTTTATGTCACAGTTACACTATTCAGATGGATGTGTAACTGCTAGTTACACATGTTAATTGGACGTGTAAATTCTAGTACACATGCTAATTGGATGTGTGAAAATTTGACTGAACCTAAATAATGCATAGTTCTGTTTATTGGATGGTTTTGTTTGTGTGTTGATGTTGGACTGATGGTAGTAGTGGTATTGTTGGAGTTGGTGGTTATCCATTGATATTCGTTGGTAGTGGTGGTATTGTTGGAGTCTTAAAAACCAACATGAATGCACGTTAAGATTTTTTTATTTTTCTTTTCACATGTGTATTGAGTTTGATAAACTATCTTATTTTTACATCAGGTTGGAGCCCCTGCACGTGTTGGACTTGTTTCTCCTATTGATATTATTGTACCACCAGGAAACACATGATTGGATCCATCATAAATATCCTTCTTCCAGGTAATCTTTCAATTCGACCCTCATTACCACAGACGAATTCCCTTATTAGCTCTAATTTTATATGGAAAGATGTAATGGTAGTATGAAAATTACAGACTATATGGTCAAGGTTATTAAATTACATCCACTACCTTGTTTTTTATGGTTCCCCAATCAAACAACTAATTCTCTTGACGTTGATTTTACTTTTCTTAATTTTTAGTTAGTTTTGGAGTACTTACTTATAAATTAAGACTGAGTAAAGCAGATTATTTGCATTAGCATATTCCTGAAGTACATAGCTAAGAACTAGTTTCCTTCACCAAGTATCAAAAGCATTTGACAACTAAATTTTTGGGGAAGCTGCCATATTTTAGTGGCTTATATTCAAGTACGCAAGTTATATGAATGTGTAGCTACTAGTTACACATGCTAATTAGAACTGTAATAATTAGTTACACATGCTAATTAGATGTGTAACCACCAGTTACTCATGCTAATTTGATAGAGCTAGGTATGGAGAAAGTGATCAGAATTGAAACCTACAGATAAGAGTCTTTCTTTAGATGTAGAAGAGCTTGCTGACCAGTTGGGTCTAGGATCAAAATTCTATGTAATTGGATTTTCTATGGGAGGCAAGGCGACTTGGGACTGCCTTAAATACATACCTCACATATATGGTTTTGCACTTCACTTTTATCTTTATTGAACTTAATTTGCTGAACAACTTTTGTTGCACTAGAAATTAGACATTTCTTATGTGTTTAGGTGTAAGACACTAGACATTTCTTTACATTATATAGATGTGTAACTCTCAGTTACACAAATCAGGTGCATCTGTAACTGTCAATTACAATATTCAAATGCATCTGTAACTCCTAGTTAGACTATTCAAATGCATGTGTAACTCCTATTTACAGTATTTAATCTTCTCACATCATGCAGGCATGTATGAATAAATAAAATTCGCGTCCTTTGTTTATGCAGTATTGAGATGCTTTCCAGTTTGAACATCCCCTGGGTTATTCTCAACCTCTCTGAAAGAAATGCTTTGCTAAATGAATCAAATGAGGTAATTAGGGTTTTTTTTTTTTTTTTTTTTTTTTTTTTGCACAGAAGCTTAATTGCTATTGTTATGTACATCTCTTGTGGTGCAACATCTTTTCCTTTGGTTTTTCTTAATTTTTATATAGTTCCGTAACATTGATTGGATGCTTTTGAAATGTGGTTATGTAATTCTTTAGAAAGAAAGTTTCATATGCACTTTATCAAGGATTGAAGGTGATTGCTAGTGTCAGTGAGACTCTTAAATAACGAGGTGAGAAGTGATGATTCTTAGCTCTTTTATAGTCGAAAATGTGTGCTTTATATAGATGTGTAACTCTCAGTTACACAAGTCAGGTGCATCTGTAACTCTCAGTTACACATGATATATACATGTGTAACTCCTCTTTACACTAGACAGATGCATGTGTAACTCCTAGTTACACATGCTAAAATGAACAAACTTGCAACCAAAAAATTTCACATGCTAGGTATCCAAGTCATATGCATGTGTAACTGTCAATTACACATGACGGATGCATGTGAAACTCCCAGTTACACATGTTAAGATAGGTTTTCATGTATATTTTCTGTGATCTTTGTTTTATAATTTTGCCTTAAAATTGTCCTATGATATTTATTTATTTATAGATCAAATGTTTGAGATTATCAGATGAAAGCACTTCTGATTTCTTGTTGTTATATTTCAGGTTTCAGATAACTTCATTAAAGCTAATTGCTTAAATGTGGTAATGGTCTCGCTGGAATTGGAGTTGACGCTGAATACACAAATCAGATGCATGTGTAACTCTCAATTACACTAGATAGATGCATATGTAACTCTCAATTACACAAACAGATGCATGTATACACATGCTAAGAAATTATTGTAAATGAATACATGTATTTTTAATAATTTTGGGCTTAGTTTTAAATTTTATTTAATTAGGGGCTTAGTTTTAAATTTTATTTAATTAGGGGCTTAGTTTTAAATTTTATTTAATTAGGGGCTTGACAATATATGTAAGGGTATGAATGTCTTTTAATAATTCGGGGCCTAGATTTAAACTTCTTTTAATTAAGGGCCTCATATTATGGGTTATCCATGGGTCAAGCCTTAGCATAATTTTCCCTAAAGTAAACCACCACAAAGGTTGCATAATACATTATACAACCATATTTTGGTTTATGCATCAACTAATTTTCCGTTGCAACTAATAAAACGATATACTCCTTTCATTTCAGAAAAAAAAATGATACTTTCACTTTTTATGCTTTAGTTTCTTTTTTTGCTAAATCAAAATTTTTTTAATCAATTATAAGAATAATATGATTATAAGAGCCGATAAGGCATTACATCAGATATTATTATGAATCAATAGAATCTAAAATATGATTGAGAGGGAGATTCTAGTGTGAAAGAGCTATTTTCTTTGTATGTCTTTATATAGTTCTTATTTAGTTCACTCCCCTCCTTTGCAAGATTGTTTGCATTATAGTTAGCTTCCCTGTAACTGTGCACTATTTCATATTTCTGAAGTTTTGCACATACCAAGTTCCATCTGGTTACTACAATCCATGGAATATTATTACTCTGTATTTCCAATACTGCAGCATGTGAATCAGTCTTAAAACAAACCTGCAAGTGGTTGTTCAGTATAGACCATTCTCCTGCACACACCACAGCCATTATCTCTGCAAGAAAATTTGTAGCTAATCCAATCCCCCCTGCCATAGCTATTAAGAATGCACCCAAATGATTCCTTGCAATAAAACCATATCCTGCAGATCCTGGATTGCCTTTTGATGCTCCATCGAACAAATTAGAATGTAAGGAGCTGATGGTAATTTGAAGAAAATATCTTTTACCCTGACATTGTAGGTCTTCCTGTACTTGATTCCAAGTACACGTAAGATATGAAGATCATAATTTTGATTTTTCATGAATCCCTTCGGTCTGAGTTCACACTCCCTGTGAGAAATATGATTTTTCTTTTTATTTCTTCAATATCTTCCACATCCTCATCAAGACTAGACTCTTTCTATGAAACCAAATTTCCTTCAATGTGGTAAAAGCTGTTATTTACCACGGTTCTTTAATCACGGAGCTTTTATGTTTTTCTACACCTAGTATATCATGAAAAGAGCTTGGGTTTCTGAAGCCAAAGATGTTGCTAGTCCAATTCCGAAGAAGGACACTGTATTCACATTCCCATAGTACATGGTTGAGATTTTATTCACATTTAAAACACATATAGCATCTTGAAGCAATGTTTCTTACTTTCTTCTTCAATTTATCATCAGTAACACATATTTCTCTTGCTATTTTTCATACTGCACCAGCAACTGTGGGATGAATTCCAGATTTCCAAAGTTGTTTTAATCATTATTAATGGGATATTTGCATCTTATACAGTGAATAACTGAAGCAACACTGAAGCTACCTGAGATTGTACAGCTCCACATTCTTCTATCTTTTTGACCATCCACTACAGGCAATTCTTGAGTATCAAAAAAATGCAGAATTTCAGCTGGAATTTGCCACTCACCATTAACTAAGATTGAACTTACTTTTAGGTGTTGATGTTGCTTATATACTCATTTTCATGGAAGAGATTGCTCAGTGATTTTTCCTTGATCCAAGCATCATTCCATAAATCAATGTCTTGACCATCATCCACTATCCATCTTGTATGGTTCTGCACTTCTGTCATAACACTTTTCAGTCCTGGCCATATGGAGGATTGTTTGTAGTAACAAATCCACTCACCATCTTTTTTTAAAAAAATTTGCTTGAAAAAATAGTGACCATTCTTCTTTTCCTTCTGAACTTTCCAAAATAATTTTATCAGTAGAGATTTGTTTATAATTTCCAGTCTTCTTATTCCCAATCCCACTTCTTCTAATGGAGAGAAGACCTTATCCCATTTAAGAGTGACAGATCTTCTTTTGTTTGGGTCTCCTGTCCACGAGAAGTTTCTAATAATACTTTCACATTCAGCTATAACTCTTCTTGGCCATCTGTATATTGACATATTGTAAACAGGGATGCTGCACAAGACTATCTTAATCAAGATAATTCTTTCCTGAAAAGCAAGCATCTTCCCCTTCCATCCTGCAAGATATCCTTGTATTTGCTCCACCACACTCCATATATGATTAGTTTTTACTTTGCCATGGAATAGCATGACTCCTAGGTATCTGTCAGGGAAAGTAGAAAGTTTCATATCACATTCTCTGGAAATGATTTCTTTCCTTGACAATGAAGTTCCATCCACACAAAAAATTCTTTTGCCTGCACTAATCATTTGACCTGATGACCTTTGGTAGTTTTCTAAATTTTTCATCAATCTTCTTATAGTTTTCAGATCACCATTGCAGAATTAAATCATATCATCTGCAAAGAATATATGAGTATGACAAATCCCATTTCTGTTTACCATTGGAATTAATCTTCTTTCATCCAGCATATTAGATACAGCTTTACTGAGTACATCTTCTGCTAAAATACACAAAATTGGAGAAAGGGGCTTTCCTTGTCTGAGACCTCTACTCACTGGGAAGTAACCTTCTGGTCCACCATTGACTAATACTGAGATTTTATGCTTTAGTTTCATAACAGCTGGGTCTAAAGATTGTTATATGTAGGCTTTGAATGCGTTTTTCATGGATTTTAACTTCAACTAGAATCTTTAATTAAGAATGATTACCATGATCTAACATACCGGACAACGGAGAAGACTTTTTCTCTTTCCTTCCTCCTCTCTTGCAATAACAGAAACTCAAAAACCCTAAAATCGCCGCTGCTCCGATCTGCCTCCATGAGTGCAGATCGGAGCAGTTCTTCATAAATAATCTCCTATATTTCATTCCTTTGCTTGTCTGTTAAATTCTAGTACTCGATTTAGCTTTAGTGTTTTTCAATTTCTAGATCTAAAAATTCTGCAATTGTTTTAGAGTTTGATACTCTTTTTAGATTCAATAGCAAGTTTGTGAATCTCGTTTTATATTTGGGTTTTTGTCTTAGGGTTTGTGCCTGTTTTCCTTCGTTCATGTGAAGAATTTGCCCAACATGTTTTTCTATGGTGACATATCAACAGTAACAGCAACGGGTTCAACTCTATCAATGGAATCAACAACAGCAACTTCAAGATCATCTTCAGCAATCTCATCAACCGCTACAATAGTTACCAAGACTCCAAGTCCGATTCGGATAGTTTCAGACCGTTACAGACTGATTTCAACCAACACAGAAGACTCCGGTTACTTTTGTTTTAGATTTAGTTTATGTTACTTTGATACTTTGGATTACCTTGATTTACAAGGTGTTAAAAGATCCAGCCAGGGTTGGATCTTTTGAAGATCCCATGGCTGCTTTTGGCAGTGATGCAATGTTTAGTTTGGTTTCAAACAAAACAATATTGGCCAACTAATGTGGATTTGTCCTCTGGGATAGTTGAGAATTCTGATTTGGTTGTAATGTGTGTAATGGTAGGAGTGACAGTCAAGAACTGGTGGAGAAACTATTTGAAGATTGTATTTGATCCTTGTAAACTCTGTAACGATTCCGATCTCAAATCGGTTTTATTAATCTACTTTTGAGGCATGCCTCTTTTATATAAAAAAAAAAGAATCTTTAATTTAACATGTTACTTTATCAATCAAGGGAAGTAGAGGCATGCCTCTTTTATATAAAAAAAAAAGAATCTTTAATTTAACATGTTACTTTATCAATCAAGGGAAAGGGAAAAGGAAAAAAATAAGAAAAAGATGTACCTTCAATAGCTACTGCTGAAAAATAATGCTCCAAGCTGCGTCTTTCCTCTAAATCTTAAAATATTAAAACATAGAAAGACGAAAGAGGCTAGCAGTAACTTTTTCTTTTTTACTTTCTATAGAATAAAAAAGAATAACTAGGGTTTTCTATTTGTTTTTGTTTTCCAGAAAATAAAAATAAAAATTAAACCCTTTTTACTTCAGAAAACATGCCAAGGGTATGCCCCGTGCCGGTTTTGGCTATGATACCTTTTACATTTTACCGGTTTTCACGGAATCTTCGTGAAGGAAAGTGAACTGAAGAAGCTCTAGGCTAATAAGTTGTAGAACAAGAATCTAGATGATCATGATACATGTAAATATAATTATAAGGTGAAATGAAGAGCGAGGGCTGAAGTATGAGGACACTGTAATGTGAGAAATACATTCAAAACCACATTATTATCCTATCTACATTACATGTAAAACTAAATCTACAAGAAAGAAGAGTAGAATCCTAAAAAAGTCACATTGGTTGGACATGTACCTGCTGCTTAGTGACGAAGCCAGAAAATTTTCACCGTGGGGATAAATTAAACAAGAACAGACAATTAACTTAAATATCTGTTTTTATCTATTTGCTTCGCTACTCTTGCTGCAGTCCGCAAGTTCAATGGACAATCTTTCATGTAATGACCAATTTGCCTACAGTAGAAACAGAGTACCTGACCCTCTACCGGCTGTTGCTGCAGCTTCAATGGACAATCTTTCTTGCAATGACCAGTTTGCCTACACCGGTAACAGAATATCTGACCCTCTAATCTTTCTTGCAATGACCAGTTTGCCTACACCGGTAACAGAATATCTGACCCTCTACTTTCAATGGACAATCTCTCTTGTAATGACCAACATGCTGACACCGGAAACAGAGTACCTGACCCTCTACTGCTACAGCTGTCTGAGGCACAATGTAAGGCTGATGATGTTTTTTTTTTTTTTTACTCGGCAAAGATTATAGATTGAAAAACACACAAGCCGTGTGCAGGCGATTACAACAAAATAAGAGCAGAAAGCTCACAGCAAAGACAACCTGAGAAGAACTAACTAAAATAAAGAGGGAGAAAAGGAGAGGAAAAAAGAGATCCCTGCCAGAACACTACAACGAAACGCAAATCACTCCAATCCACAAGAAGAGTGGAAAGGAACAAATTAAATCTACTCAATGTTCAGGTGTTTATGATTGTCTGAAAGATTATCAAACATAGACTGACAATCATTCTTAGACGTAGGAAAGCTCATTCCTATGGCTGATAGAGATTCCATGAGGGCGGGTGCAGAAATTTTATTAGGATCATTTAGAGACTTAGACGAACCTTTGTGATTGGTGTTCAGTGAGCCAGTCGGAAATAAACCCGAAGCTTTGGCTTTCAAGTTCGCTCTTCTAATTTGCCCAAGAGTTGGTTCAGAAACAGATGTTGTTGTTGATGATGTTGTTGTTGTTGGTGGTGTTGCTGGCTGATGATGTTGTTGTTGGTGTTGCTGCCAGCTGGGACTGAGCTTGGTCTTTCCCATTTTTCTCTTCTTCAGCTTGGTCTTTCCCATTTTTCTCTTCTTCAGCTTGGTCTTTCCCATTTTTCTCTTCTTCCCCAACTGACCTCTCTCCTTACAAGCAAAACAAATCTTTTCATCAGTAGCGACTATCGGCTCGCTAGCAAGCGGCCATTTCCTTTGTTTCTTCTGTTGTGGGTTCTGAACAGACTTGCCCGCTTTCCTTTTCTCAATTTTGTTCTCCACTCTATCCCAAAACTCCTTTCGAACAAGTCGCATGAGTTCAATCTTTTTCATGTTCCGGTCTGAAAAAGGATAATATCTTTCCAAGAAGGAATCCACAAATTCTCTCCATGTCGTTCCTTGACTGACCACAGTGTATTTGTTTATATCCCACCAATGAATTGCCTCTCCCTTGAGCATATCAGTAGCAAGGTTTACTCGTTGCTCATCAGTAACACTCATTAAACCTAGCTTCTTCTCAATATCACTAAACCACTCTTCTGCTACAGCTATGTCCGAAGACCCCCTAAATTCTGGTGGATCAAGTAGTTGAAACTCCTTGACCAAAGAGTCATGCACTGTCATATGCATTCCCTCTTGGGAGCAACCCACTTCATTAAACCGTGATTCCTGAGGTTCCGGGATTTCGTTTGCTACTGCAAGGTAATCTGTATTGCATCCATCGCCAAAAGACATCTTGCAACTAACCTAAACTGATAATACATGAATAGAAACCATCTAATCATTCATAATCAAACAAACAAGCCACCAAATAGATCGAAATAAAACCAAGCAATGTGGCCTATCAATCGCGTCACAGGAAGAAGCAAAAACAAATAAAAAATTTAAACTTGTCAAAGCAGCAAAATACAATACTGATTCACCGAGCAATATCATCGATTCTATCCATATGATACTGATATTCGGAAAATAAAAATCCCATCTTCTTTTTAATATTGATTATTGGAATAAAAATTTCAAAACTAATTTCAGGAGTCTGAAAGTAGAAAAAGAAATGGAAAATCCAAACAAATCAGACATCAAATACACAAAATCCCTTAAAACCAATTGACAATATAACTATACTTTTCATCAAAAAATTCTGAAAAATGAGTCGAATTTACTTACAAGATTCGTGTTGGGGTTTCCTGATGCTACGAGTTAAAATATTTCTTCTGGGGAAAGGGCCGTTAAATATCGACTCGCCGAGAGAGAAGGCTGGGGAAGAAAACCTAGTCAGGACCTGTTTATTCGGTTCCGGTTTCGGATCCCCCGCTGGGTATAGGTAGTATAGGACCATAAACCCGAAGATTTAAAAATAGTCTGGACTTGGCTGCTAGAATAAAAATTATTAAGGTTTTCCATCTCCGAAATCACCTCTGTAGCTACAAAATGGTTACGATGATCTATTCAGGTTTGAATCATGTAAGTTGTCCAACTTCTTCCCGGTCATCTTAAACCCTTGACCTGTAATTTGCTACTGTTTCCATTTTGAAATTTAAGTAGCTTTCAGAATTGTTTGATGAAATACCTAAGAGAATTGTATCACTTTTGGGAGTATGATTTATCTCATTGCAACCAATTGCGGTCATCTCCTCGTTCCTTTTGTTTCCATCAGAGGTAGTCATTCTACTTCTGCCTTAATCCATAATTAAAATCCTTACGCTGTTCCTTTATTTTGTTACAAATATCAGAGAGACTGGAAGACAAAGTTGAGGAGTTCTTTGGGTGTGAATATGAGCTCTTCATCGAATTCACTGGATATTCAAGTCCATGACATTCTTACAGTGACAGTATATAAATCCATATCTGACTTGGTGACAGACACCTACATCGCATGGATGGAAACGTAAAATGTGATGAACATTTCTCTGTGTTAATGATCTAAATTATGAGTTGATCTGCGTGATTGCTTAAAAATATCTTGAAGCCAGAGAGGCTCTCCCCATAGACACGAGACGTATCAGTTTCACTATGCTAACCTGCCCAAACATTTCCCGATGAATCAAATTTTGAATTACTCCGGACGAGACTCATTATAACCAAATTTCGAATCTGATAGAAAAGTTTGCTGAAAAATGTAAGTGTACGAAGTCAAGACTCTGACAAATAATGGCAAGTTTGGCAACACATAATAAGAAAGCAAAATCCAAATATGAAAATCAATATACAAATGGACTAGGCCAAACAGGAAGTCAGCAACATCAAGGAGAATCCCAAAAGGCTGACAAGGTTGTCTGCAAGTTCGACCTCCAAACTCCTGAGGCTAAGAAGCAGGGGAACCACAATACATCTTCTGCAGACATATCTGGCTGTACCAAGCTTCTCTTTAAGATACCACATGTTACCATCCTTCACAGCCATAATGCCGTTTTCTAGGAAGACAAACTGACTGAAGCCGCACAATTGGAAGAGCATAGTGCAACTGAATAAATACACGATAGGGCATAGTTTGGTCTGGTGCATTCCTGAAAACAGAAGTAGTCAATTAATAAGATTTGATATATCAGAACATCCAGTGAAATTTCTTATTAAGCTTGTCACCAGGAAGTGATCCAAGTTACAAAACCTTCAAATAAAGTAGCATACCAAAATACAATGCATCCATCATGAAGAGATTTTCAAATGATAAAACAACAAAAACAAAAACTTTTGTATATGAATGAGGAAAGAGTTGGGAGATTTACAGGTTGTATTGTTTATACTACTACCAATACAAAACCCAACGAGACTATCATCTATAATGATAAAGAACTAAACCAAAAAGTAAAATTAGACAATTAGACAATTTAAGAGACGAACTGATGGATGCAAGGTTTAGGTTAGTTACAAGATCATGCTACCCAAACGTTAGTATAATATACTAGTAACACTGATTTGTATTTGCCGATATAGTCTAGCAAAACGCCAAGAAAAATGAAAATGAAAGAGTATTAATTTGGTTTGCAACAAAACATACAAATGAGAAATAAGGTAAGTAACTAGCTGGTCAGTTATTTCATCATGCTAATTGATTTTGTTGGTACTGATGGACAAAACGTAGAAAATGAATGAGGATCTGGACGCAAAAATGTTACTTTACTAATCAAGCACGAAATTTTCAGACAGGCCCATTGGAAATGGTGCATTTGCAGAAGCGAAAAGAGAGATGGAACAAATATCTAAAATACATATTTATGAAATAGTTCTCTAGAAATCCAAGGGTAAATAACATCAGAACATGGAGTTTTTTATACAGATAACTCCAACAAAAGAATCCTACATTTCCTAATATTTTCTACATACTTGTTACATGCCAGATATTGTCTAAGTTAATAATATCTTAAAAACATAAAGTCCTTTATCCATATGATTCCTCCATCATAATATTAAGAGAGCACGCACCTCTGGTTTCAAGCATTGTGAGACTTCTTTCGGCATACAAACTTCCTAAAGGACACTTTGATACATTGCTTCGATACTCCTCCATTAGGAAAAGGAATGCATTAAGGTGGAGTACGACACACAGCCAGTCAAATGATTTTCCATGATAAGCAGCAAACGCATACTGCAGTAAGATTATGATAGGCAATTTCTTTAACAAATAGCGCATGCAGCTCCCCTTACTCAAATCTGTTGATGATCCGCTAGCCATGAGTAACACCAAAAGCAGCTTTTAGAATTCCTGAAAAACCGTAACACTGTCAAACTGCTGGTATTTCTATTTGAAACAAACAGTAGAACTAACATGGAGACAAATGTTAAAGTAATATGGAGAAACTCTAGAGTAATATGGAGAAAACTGTTAATGTAAAAGAGTGATTATTTTATATTAGGTCTCAGACAAATGGGTATTTTGATTGAACCAAACAGAAATGTACAATGGAGTACAGACCACGAATGTTTCAAAGTCAAACGGACTCCAAGTGGATAAAAAAATTAAAATCTTACACTCTGATGGTCATGCATCGGATTCTTATTCAATAATTAGAAACAGGGTAATAAAAGTTTCACCTAATTAAACAATAGAATTTCCAAATTCAGCAAGAAATCAAGCAAGAATGTTGGGAAAATAGATGAATTTTCAAATATAATTTCAAAAAGAAAGCACTCTTCTCTTCGGATATATATCATCACTTGTTCTACTAGGTAGCCAATTTCATAAAATTTCAGATATCTGAAGCACATAACATAACCTAATGGTAGATTTCTTGCATCAGGGGATGAGGGAATGCATTTGAAAATTTATATTGAGCCATACAGAGGGTGTACCATGGAGTACAGACCAGGAAAGATTTGAACAAACTCAAAGTGGATAAAAAAAAAAACTATACTAAGGTGGCCATACATAGGAATTGTTTTAAATATTTAAAACAAGGCAATAAGGGTTCGTGCTAATTAAACAATAGAATTTCCAAATTCAGCAAGAAATGAAGATGATTGTAAGAAGCATAGATGAATTTTCAAATAGCTCTTAAGAACTTCGATATAAATCTACTGCACTCTCCTCTACATCATTTCTTCTACTAAGCAGCCAATATATATCAGAAGCAAATAAACATGAAAGAAAGATAAACAAGCACAGCTCTCGTCATTGAAGACGAAGGTTGGATCACCACCTTCTTTGTCAACTAGCCCTAACAGAAAGATTTGCTCATTTGCACAAGTGGGAGACTCTCCACAAAGAAATGTCAATTTCACAAAGATTTTCGAAATAACTATCAAAGGTTATTTCGAAAAAACAACTCCATGGGAGGAAAATGAATCAATCGACACTTGTAAGTTGCATGACTCAAACTACAACCGTTAACTAGTTTAAAGACCAGTGATTTTGTTGCAGGTAAAATCATATATGGAACTAATGGACGAAAAGAAGACATAATTTTAGGTTTTCGCTGTTTAGTTTTGTTTGCCAATTCTTTTGCCCTAATTTCTAATTTCTAAACTAAAGTTCAATGGAATAGGTGGCCCAAAGCTAGAGGATCAAATTTGAGTCATAACCATATGCGCCAATGCACAGAATGTGGAAATTTTAACGCTCAGCAAGTTCATCATCAGTCATATGGCAATACAGAGTTAATTTTGCTACCTGCACAATCTCCTTTTGATGTACCACCTCTGACACATGGTCTCCTCCTTTTGGTACCAGGGCCACGTCTCCTACTTTTGGTATCTGCACAATCTCCTGGATTTGCTGAAACTTTATTATTGAATCTGAGATCTCTGTGATCTCACTTTAGATTCCAGATCCAATACGCTTTGCAACTTCACTTTACTGTTTTCATCCATGTTGCTGTATTTGGTGTCTTTGAGAATTCTTATACTCTTAGGAAGGTTCCTAAGTTATCACCAATTTATAGAAAATATCCAAATAATTAGTATAATATACATAACAAGGAGAAACAGATGTAATAACACTATCAATAAAAGGTGGTTTATACTACTCTGAGATGAAATTAGTGTTCCCACATTTTATAGCGTACTAATAATAATTATAGATGTACGTTTTACTGTCCGATTAACAATGATAAAAACTGAATTAGCAGTGGTACAAAATGAACATAAGAGATAGTATCATGTCAGCAACTACATAAACCGAAGCGTGGCAAGTGCATTTCTCACAATAAACAATCTAGATGCAAATTTCAAATTCAAGTGCAATTTCATGGTCACTTTTTTTAAGTAGATTGTCCAAATTTCAACAACACCAATTCATAATAACAAGAGTACTAAAACACTATTATAACTCAAAATCTAACAAATAATGAGAAAGAATGAATCTTCAAACTACAAATTGCAAAAGTACTTCCATCCTGAAGTCCCAATAAGTACCTGAAGAACATATTCAGAGCCAGATTAGTTTCTGAATCATTGGAAACCGGGGTTCATAATAATAATAATCAAAAATTAACTCTGGATTTATTACCTGAGATGAAAGTGGGAACAAAATGATACAACTGCTAAGAAGATAATTCGGATTCGGAACATGAGCTCATTCTTCTGATTCCTCGTCTGTGAAGTACAGCATTCCAGGCGGTTCGCCGGCATCACCGGGTATAACTGAGTTTTCTGAACTCCTGTAACCGTCTTGAAAGGTACGGTGAAACGCCATGGTGTTAAATTAGTCCATTAAATCGGGGATTTCTTCCACTTGGGCGAACGAAATCCACAGAATCGCATGATGAAGCACAGTTTGATCAATATCCAATCTTCCTGCATCCTTATCTTATGGATCTTTGTTTTCTTTTTCCTAAGCAAATTTCAGATCTCTTTTTTGAGAATCAGAGTGAGAGGGTTTTGGGAAAGTGGCGGTGGAATCAAAAGGAAGAGGAAGAAAATTGGAGACATCGAAAGAGAGAGAACGAAGTGAGGCTGAGGAAGCAACAAATGAAAGAGAAGGGGGTTAGGGTTTGTTTGTGGGAGTGAAGGAATCATTTTCTACAAAGACGCAAATAACCATAGGAAGGTTAGGAATTACTCATAGTTTTTTCTTTTTACAATTCTGTTTTCCCAAGGCTGCTAATTGGGGAACTGGTTTTGCTTGGGGGTGTACCAAATGCTAATAAGACAAAAAAATCATTTGTCTTGGGGTGGTACACCCCCGAGCAAAACCAGTCCCATTAGCAGCCTGACGTTTTTAGGGGTCACTCCTACGGATTTAGGGGCCACACTAAAAGACAAAAAAGGTTACTTAAGCATAAAAAGGGGTCATCCCTTAACTGAATAAGCCATATTGGCGAAACTACCCTTCTACAATCGGAAGTTAAAGACCAAAATTAACTTCCGATTGTAGTGGTTCAAGCCTCGACGTGCCAAGACTCCATGGTGGTAAATGCATATGGTTTTGATTTTGTGGCCGTTGAACATTCGGGAGTTAAGGACATAAATTAACTTCCGATTGTAGTGGTTCAAGCCTCGACGTGCCAAGGCTCCATGCTGGTTCGGTGGTGGTTCCACGGTGGTCAAGGCATATGGTTTTGATTTTGTGGCCACTTTACATTCGAAAGTAAGAGCTTTTACTTATCTTCCGATTGTAATAATCGGGAGATATTTGGCTTGACAAACTCTAGAATGTAGAGTGCCCAAAATTCTGATTTTCGAAAAAAACTAATGTTTGGTGGTTTTGGGTCCAATATACATTCGGTGGATAATATAAATATTTATCTACCGATTATGGTAGTATCAAAGTTCGAAAAATTTAGGATTTTCGCAAAATCTCATTTTGGGGCCAATATACATTCGGTAGATAATATATATTTTTATCTACCGATTACGATAGTGCTAAAGTTCGAAAAAATTAGGATTTTGGCAAAATCTCATTTTGTTGCCAATATACATTCGGTAGTAAACTGTGTTACTTTAACCTCCGAATGTACTCAATTTTCGAATTTTGGCACTACCATAATCGGTAGTAAATTTAACTTCTGAATGTATATTGGCCCCAAAATGAGATTTTGCCAAAATCATAATATTTCGAACTTTGGTACTACCATAATCGGTAGTAAATTGTGTTAATAAGTGATGCTTATTAACTACCGATTGTGTTCACGGCCCCAAATTCAAATTTTCAAAACTTAATAAAATTTCAAAATTTTCTACGTTCACAATCGGTAGTTAATGGTGTTAATTATCTACCGATTGTGCTTATTTTTAGTGCAGAAAAATAAGATTTTTTGAATCAAGAATAATCGGTAGATAAAAATCTATATTATCTACCGATTATGGATGATGTTCTTGGATTTACACTAGCAGAAACATAATCGGTAGATAACTATCTATATTATCTATCGATTATGGTTGATGTTTTTCGTTTTTTAAGAACATCTACCATAATCGGTAGATAAAAATCTATATTATTTACCGATTATGTTTCTGCTAGTGTAAAACCAAGAACATCATCCATAATCGGTAGATAATATAGATTTTTATCTACCGATTATGGTAGATAAAAAATTCGCGAAGAAAAAAAAAATTGTCTAACAATAACTAAATGTAAAGTAACTACCGAATTCATGTTTAACTACCGATTATTGAAGGGAAATTTTGCCATTACGAAAAAAAAATAGGATAAGGGGTGACTCAATTTAGGTTCGGGTGACCTTTTTTGTTTTATTGTTGGCCCTTAAATCCTTTTTCCTGGCCCCTAAAAACGCCAGGATTAGCAACACTGTTTTTTCCTTTTCATTTTTCTTTCTTTTGGGAAACAATAGTTCTTTTGAAAGAAGCACGGATACTTCAAAATTAGTGACGTATTCGTATCAGACGCTTCATCGGTGTCAAATATTTGGGGATATTTAGGGAAGTCTTCAAAATTTATTTATAATAATCTTCGTTTCCTTTCATGAAAAAGTAAAATTATACGAAAGGAGAAAGTAGAATGTGGAATATCAGTGGAGATGTATTTGATCCACTACACGGTGTGGGAGAATTTGAAGTTGCAAATTTTTCACTTGACGAGCCGGAACTAGATTGGTGCTCTTTGATGATTTTTTTTATGTTATGTGATTTTTTTTTTGCTAAAATAAATAAAACAAATGACGATTAAATAAATGTGTCACTATGTATCTTGTGTCCTTTTTTTTTAAATGACGAATCCCCGTATCAGTATCCCGATATTCGTATCGATGAATCAGTATCCGTGCTTCATAGGTTCTTTCTTTTGGGAAACAATAGTATTTGTTTCCATAATGGAGTACGGCAGAACCCGTAAAGCCATAATAACGAGGCAATCTCGAATTTCCGTAATTTGTTAAGGAAATTTGGGATTGACAATCCACATTTACATGAGAAATATTCTCTTCCTAGTTATATTTATCTAATGGAACCACCCTCTAATGGACAATCCACATTTACATGAGAAATATAACAATCCACATTTATGTGTCAACCTGGAACCACCACCCTCTAATGGAGTACAGTGGATAACCTTAAACTATTTTGCTAAACTTGTTTTTACAATAATCTAGTATTGCCTCACAAACTTTTCTCTAGATGTATCTGTATCACAAACAACACTATCTAGATGTCCTTAGCTATGAGCTAAACATCTCTATTTGTATCTTTGATTTGGTTTCCCAAGCCATATAGGAATCTATTTCCTTATCTAGAAATAATTCCTTGTATATGTATATTTCCTTATCTAGGAATATTACCTTGTATGAGAAATATTCTCTTCCTAGGTATATTTATCTAATTAGAGCATCTCCAATAGAGGGTGAATTTTTTTCTTTTTAATGACACATAAGATTTTAGACCCTCATTTACATAAAATGTATCTCCAACAGTGGGTCCTATTAAGTAGGAAGGGTGTCAAAATAAATACGAAGGTCTTAGAGAAAGTCTTATTTAGACCTTGGTAATGACCTCCATGTCATCTTTTTAAGAACGCGCAATTGGGGGATACTTTTATTAATTGGGGGATATGAATTACTTCCCCCAACCAGGGGTGGCTGATAAGGGGTAACTTTTGATTATGAAAATAACAAAATACCCTTTCCCTAATTAAAAACCTTTATGAAAAGACTGTTATGCCCATTCTCCTAAAATAATAAAATCAAAAACCAAAACAATTTATCCCCCATTTCCATTCACTGCCGGCATAGTTAAGTTAGGGTTCTGTTTTTTTTTTCTTCATCTTCTTCATCGTTCTTCATCGACGATTAATCGTTAAATCAAAAGTTTCTTCGTCGATTAACCTACCTACCTGAATCATAACCATGGCTCCACGAAAGAAAGTAAAAGCCAAACCGAAAACCAAATTGATTGCTCAACAGAAACACGAACAAAGAATTAGTTCGATTGCTGAAGAACAAGAAGAGGTCCAGTAAGAACTCGGACGATCAACCACTCTCGCAGTCATGGCTTATTTGAGAAGGTTAGTGATTTTGAACTCATTTATGATTGTTTTAATCGATTTATAACAATGGGTTTAGGTTAGAATCGCCAAACAAAGTTGAAACATTCGAGGTACACAGAGTACCGGCATTCAATCTTGGATGAATACCACGTCGGTTTCCAGTACCGGCATTGAATCTAGGATGAATACCACGCCGGTTTCAATTCCTGAATGTGAAATTGCAGTACCGGCATACAAATTGGGTTGAATACCATACCGGTATAATGTACCGGTATTGCGTAATAGTTATTCGTGTATGCCGGTAGTATATCTAAAACATACGGGAACATTATGAGGTTTGTCACCAGTACCAGCATTGAATTTAGGTTTCTTGTATGCCGGTATAGAAGAAACGTCATAGATTTGATTGAATTTGTGTATGCTGGCAGTAAACTTTAAACATACAGGAACATATATGATTTGTTGATAAGTACCTGCACGATATTTCGCTTCCATTCCTTGCCGGTTCACTGTTACCGACACTGCATTGATTAACTTTTAAAGTGCCGGTAGTTGTCTTTTATTTACCGGCATTCTCGATAGCTAAGTTTGGATGCCGGTAGAACTCAACCGGCTTCGTCTGTTTAATAGTCTTAGTGCCGGTACTTAAACTTGCAATATGACTTGTCTTATGTTATAGGTCAAAACCCAAGGAAGGTAAAAAAGGAAATAATAAAGATGCTCTCACTATGAGAAAGAGGAATGACGGTCTTGATACTCCTCAGTCTCTGCCTCCACGAGGGAAAGATGTAGGTCGCAAGAAGCGTTTGGGGTTTGAAACAAGAGGGACAATTTGGAAGAGTGGTGGTGACCGTAGTGCACTTTTAATCCGTGAACGTACTGGAACAGTTGAGGAGGATGAGCATGATGAAGGTGAAAGTGAGGAGGAAGATGTTGTGTTTCCCCCAAGTCAATTAGAAAGCCAAAGTGAAGTTGGTAGGCCGAGTGAACAACCAACACAAGGCAAGGGCAAGGGCAAGGGCAAACACAAAGTTAAAGGTTGTCACCTTCCTCACATTGATGACATGATACCCGACCTTGAACGTGGTAAAATTTGGGGTGAAGCTCCGGAACCTAAAGTACTATTTGGATACAAGCACTCTTGGGCTTGTACTATCTATCAAACCTATGTAAGCATTTTTTATTTTGTGCATATGTATTGTTTTGGATTTATTCGAAATCTCTTAATCGTATTATCTTCTAATTGTAGGATCATACTAAGGCTGTTTGTGTCTGCCAAAACCAAGACGCGGCTCATTGGGATTTGTCTTTGGAGCATGATGATATGCAAACAATAGTAAAGGATTCTGGTCTATATGCTTTGGTTGAAAATTATGTGAAGCCGGATATTGTGACAGTCAATTACTTCGTCGAAAGGTACCATGGTGAAACTGATACAATGCACTTCCCGTGGGGAGATATGACCTTGATCCCTGATGATGCTCAAAATATTCTAGGCTTGAACATTATCGACAAATCAATTGCAGAAGGAGTTGAGTGTCTGGACCTTGAATGGTCGAAGCTGCACGCTTTGACTAATAAGATGTTTGGTTGGGACTTCAAAACTTCTACGGAGAGCTTTCATTGTTCCCAGTATAGTAAGACGAAGACATTCAAGCTGACGATGCTTAATAAGAGGTTTGAAAATATAAAGCAAAGAAGTTTGGAGGATGGATGGGACCCTGCACAGATTCGATATACCGCCGCTGCATACCTGTTATACATCTTGGGCACTAGGGCATTCCCCGACACTAATGGAAATAGGGTAAGTGCAAACTTTCTTCAGTACTTGGACCCGTTGGAAGATGTTTATATCTATTATTGGGGCACCGCGGTAATGGCCCATCTGATAGCGGAGATGAGAAGGGCCTCTTTGGCTAAAACAAACCAATTTGTCGGGAATTTCACTCTACTCCAGGTAAAAATATTTTCTTAACTTATTTTCTTATGTATATTGTTCACATGTATATATTCATCATGAACTTAGAATAAAAATTTACTACTTCACATTGAAATAGGTGTGGTGTTATGAACACTTCCCAACCTTGTTCAAAAATTTCCCTTTCTTGAAGACCATTGACCATCCCGAACCCGATGCTCATAGAGCTAATAAGTTTGAGTATAACATCATTCCAAAGCCTGGTAACAATGGTCAACTGATCGAGATGAGATTGGCTCTCGAAGAAATGAGTACATAAGACATTGTGTTTGACCCATATAAGGAGGATAAAGAAAACCGTCAACTTGTGAAGTTTGGTAACGTTGCATTTTACAATGGGCCGTCGTTCCACCCAAAAGGATATATCATGGCTGATCCATGCTGTGTGATGCACCAACATGGATATAAGAAACTATCACGTTTTGAGTCGGCCTCTAATGATAATTATCTTCTTCACCTTTCTCTGTGCAATTCAACTCCCAACAAGTTGCATGTAGTGTATGATCCAGATCCTGAACCAACATACTGGAGGGATCGGGAGCCACGTCGTTTGGTAGATATTAGTAAGTGGGAGATTGCTGAAAATAGTGATGAAGCTGATAACGACTACATGGAAGATTACTTGGAATGGTCACATCTGTATGTCGTGCACCCACCCTCCGTCGAAGTTCCACCCCAGAAAAAACCTCCTGTTGAAACTCCTACACCTCCACCACCTACGACGGCCTAACTTCATAAGACTATTGGATTGCTAGTAAGTTTTATTAATTGCTTAGTTGTTTAATGTCAACATAATGTTATATATTAGTATATATTAATTATGTGTTTATGTATTAAACTAGCGCAATCGGCTTCGCAACTTGAAGAAGATGTTTGGTTGCAAGTACGATGAAGGAGTGGTGCTATCCCTTGAAGAAATCAAGGAAGTCGAACAAAAGCTTGATAGGATTGAAGAAACCGACCCTAGTGCAAAAGCTTTGTTTGGAGAAACGAGGAAGGTGCCCGCCAAAAAGAAACTAAAGACCAAGTGAACAGTAGTGGGTGGTTATTCTAATTGTGTTGAACATGTCTCGATTAAACTTGTTTTCGTTTGAACAATGGGTGGTTATTTTAATGTGTTAACTCTTTAGTTATTTGGTTTGCTTTTGGTTTATGCTACCTGGATTAAAAACACTTAAGCAGAATCCAGTTGTATGGTTTATGTTGAACATGTCTGGATTTCTAGTGAAAGATTAAAAACACTTATATCGTCATCCTATAAATTTATAATTCAATGTCGGCTTTGTAGTGCCGGCATTGAAATTGTCTCTAATTCTATTCCGGAACAAGAAGTTAAAAATTTTCATGTTCCTGTATAGATTTTGACAACTACTGGCATGGTAATATTTTAAAATTCAACGCCGGTATTATAATTTTACTATTTCCTACATTGTTGACAGAAAACCGGCATAGGTATGTCGATTCAATCAATGCCGGTACGCTTCTAAAAATTTGTTTCAAATGTTGTATGATTTCATTCCTAAGTAATCTATTACATTGGGTTGGATACTTTAAATTAAAACATGATAAAAAAACATTCAATGGATTGCACTTTGTTATAGATAATCTATTTCCATCCATTTTCAACAATTGCGGAACCTTTGAGCCTTTCCCGAATCTGTTCAAAGACATCATCTGGGATTGGGGTGTCAAGGATCATCTTCACTTGTTCTTATTATTTTTCAACATATTCCTTTCCATTCATATAACACCCATCACACCCATCGATAGGCTTGCATTGTCCCTTGTGGTTTTCTCTTGACTCTGCTAGTTCAACAGCTTTGTCAAACCATTGAAACTCATCGCACTTTGGGTGATTCAAACACCTTAGAAACATTCTTCCATTTTCAGCATCATCAGTTTTTGCAATCCAAAACCGGCGTGTCCCATCACAACTTCTGCACTTTGAATAAATAAAAGGGCAGTCCATTGCTAGATAAGATGGTGACTTACAAATTTGACACTTGCAATGATGACTCTGTAACAGAAAATTATATTAGTTATGTGTCATGGTAGTGAAGATTGTATTGTTAGTAATGATTAATCTACTTACTTTGCAAATAGAGCTAAATGATGAATCTCCCATCGCTTGTGAAGCTTTAACCCTGCTTGATTTGTTGAGAGAAGGATTTTTGTTATTTTTTGTGTGGTTTGTATAGATTTTTGCCAAGGAATGGGGGTATTATATACAAATGATTCTCCAACGGTCTTATTTTCAAAAAAAACTAGCCGTTTTTTTTGAATTTTACTAATACCGACATGTTCGATACTGAAGATTCAATGCCGGAATAAGTTACATATTTGAACGAATCTCTGTGAATGCAAACCGGCATTGTAATCTTATGGAAATCAAAACCGGAATTTAGTACCGGTATAGTTGTTCAAAATGACATCAATTTCGGTTCTCGTTAAGAATATTGATAGTTTAGTGGTAATTTCTTAGGTTTTTAGGGTATTCTATTAGGTTTTTTAGTGGGTAGGTATCTATGTAAACCCGTAATACCCTGCCGGCGTAGACTTAATATATATTTGAATGCCGGTAATAGGTGCATAATTTCTGTTAGTTTCCGTGTACAATTTACGTATTTCCGGCACACACTTTTGATACTCTACATTGCCAGTTCAGAGTGCCGGCATCCATGTAAACCATAGGTCAGTTCCGGTACTTAAGTTTCATTTCCCAACGGCTATTTTTTCAAACTATAAACCTGTAAAGTACATTGACGGTTTAGATTTGAGGTTACCGTCAATGCCGGTACCATAAAGTGGAAAAGATCCGTTGTGTAGTCGTCTATTTAAAGTGGCTACACTTATTGCAGTTGATACATTTCTATGATGGAAAAAAACTCACCCACTACCGATTTCAGAAAATATTTGTCTGAAAAAAAAAACTCAACTCCGGTAGGGAATCAATCATCGTCCACCACCAACTCAATTCCCATGATACTAGAAAAACTTAGAAGGAAGTACCAAACCACCAAGTCAATTGCCGCGATGGAATAAGAGATACTTATAAGGAAACGAGAAGAAAAAGAGGCAGCAAATGAAGATTACTATCGTGAAGAAACAACGAGAATATACGAACGTGTAAAACAAGCGAAGATTGAAGCGGATGTTGAGGAAGAAACCAAATGGATCAAAAATTACTACATAGTATCGGATTTCCCGGAAGATCACCGCCCTCCAAACCTTTTTTGGGGTCTTGTTGCGGATGGTTCTTATATGCGGGAGTTCGTGGACGATAAGTGCAAAAAAAACGTAAAATAGTTTACGGGGATGAGTTTGTATCGCATCGGACTACTTCCCTCATAAAATTATGTCGCAAATACAACAAGTTTCTCACAAGATACCGAGATAATAGGTTTCAAGCTCAGGCCGCATACACCAAATGGAGAAAAGAGCCTTTTAGGAATTTCGAAGCCGCTTTGTTTGTTGAATATCGTACCAAGAAATGATGTTAGTTGCAATTAGCTTGAGATCTTGTTTTATGTGCAAGGTTGTTCAAGTGTTTAATGCTTTTAAGTCTATTTCCTTATGATTAATATGAAATTTCTTTGGTTTGTGGTTAATGTTGTTTATTTCATCAAGTTTCTTTCACATACCGGCATTGATAAATACACCAAATTATTTTTAAGTGCAGGCGCCGGCATTGAACGGTGCACCAAATATTAAGCCGGCATCATATTGACAATTTAAACATATTGTCCGAATGCCGGCATTGAATTATTTCATGTATACATGCCGGCATTCTGACGGTTACAATTTGAAACTCATTCATTCCACTTGTTTGACGGTTACAAACCACTTTAACCCATTTATTGGACGGTTACAAAATCCTTAATGCGTCGGTTACAAACTTCTCACTCTATTTAAGTGACGGTTTTGTCTACGAAATTATTCAATCTTCCTTTGTATTCAATCTCCATATTATTTCATCTTCCATACCAAAGACAATGGGTCCTCGCAAATCTTGTGAAAAACCCAGTCCATAAATACATGTAGATGAACCGCAAGAAAGTACTGAAGAGTTTGTGGGTGAGGAGAGCATAACAAATTTGATGCGGTAAGTGAAGTATTTGTTGAATTGAATTATTTTTAGGGTTTATCCCATAATATATAACACAAAGTCATCATTTCTTGTTTAGTCTTTACACTACACCACAATTTTAATTTGAAATTGCAGTCTAGTCAATTGAAAATCTGTTCTGTTCGCTATAGAATTCAATTTGAAAATCAGGCCGGATTTTATGTCTTCAATCCCGATTGTATTGCATGAGATTTCCGGCATTAGAAATTAGTCAAATTGTATGCCGGTTACGAGTCCCGGCATTGTAAATTTGGTTAATACCATGTCATATTTATTTGCCTGCCTTGTTAAAAGCTCTGTTCAAAAATCACACAGTTCCGACATCCTCATAAATATGTCTGACAATGCCGGCATTTGTTCCAGCATTCTCGATAGTTTTAAAAACTATGCCGGTTTGGTTTCCTTAGACTTGTTATTTCCTGTATAGAATTCAATAAAACCGGCATGCAATTTATAATTTCCTACTATGCCGGTTCGATTACCGGAATTCATATTTGGTTTCATTTCTATGTCGGCGTCCAGTGTATAACTCAGTTTAACGTATTGGAAACTTAGGTCCAAAGCATCAAAAAAGGACAAAGGAAAAGGTAAAGTTGTTTTACAACCAAAACGTAAGTCTTCTCGACGTAGCCATCCTGATCCGGGTACTTCTAAGGTCAAAATTCGGGATCAACCTATAAGGGACTCAACCAGTAGTGATGATGATGATGATGACTGGGAAACTGCGCCTGTACCAGAACGAGATGATGGATCATCCTCACAAGCATCTGATGTTGGAGTTGAATCCTCTAAGGATAATGAAAAGGTGCCCCCCAGCCCACATGCCTGATAAAGATGACATCATTCCATACCTCGTTCATGGAAAACATTGGGGTCAACCGAAAAACCCGCAACTCTTATTTTCCTACAAAGAATCTTGGGCTCGTTGGATCTATCAAACTTATGTAAGACGTTTCCATCTTGTTATTACAATATTTAACTGCGATCAAGTGAATTCAACTAAGTTTGGTTTGTTTTTATAGGACCACAAGAAAGCCTTCCGTGTTAGCCGCCATCAACAATCGGATGTATGGACTTTGAAGGATGAGTGTGCGGATGTTAAGGCAGTAGTCAAAGCATCTGGGTTGTATCCTGCGATAAATAATTATGTGGACACTGATACCATCACGGAAAACTGCTTTTTGGAGAGGTTTTATGCTGAAACTGACACCATGCATTTTCCTTTTGGCGAGATGACCATTATCTCTGAAGATGTCCAAAGGATAATAGGTTTAGAGGTTGTTGGGAAAGCCGTTAAGGTTGGAGATGACTCTAAGGACCTATAATGGGACAAGATCTATGAGCTCACTGAAAGGTTGTTTGGATGGAACAAGGAAACCACTTTGGAAAATTTGTACAAGACAAGGACTTCCCAGACAAAGACTATCACATTCGTCAAACTCTTTGAACTGTTTGGGGATACGAAGAACAAAGTATTGACTCCCGAACAAGTTCAGCAAAGTTCCGCTGCTTATATGTTGTTCATCTTGGGCTCCGCTATATTCCCTGACGCAAATGGTAATAGGGTGCATATGAACCTCCTACAATACTTGGATCCGTTGGAAAAGGTTCATGAGTATTCTTGGGGCACTGCTTTCTTGGCACATTTTTTGGCAGAAATGCGTCGAGCTTCTAAGGCAAAATCACGTCAATTTAATGGGAATTTCACTGTGATTCAGGTATAGAGAACCTATTTTGTGATCGTTATCATTAAATTTATTAGTTTCCTTTTTTTTTATCTTACACATTTCATTGAAACGATTTTTCATGGGCACATGTGTGGGCTTATGAACACTTCTGAAGTTTGTTCGTAGGGTATAAAGGATTGAAGACTGTCCGTGGATATGAACATAATAAGGCTCTAGATAAGAAATACTACTTCGACAATACCCCGAGGCCCAATAACAAGAAACGGTTAATTGCAATGAGGATGGATTTGGACTCGGTGGCTGTGGAAGACGTTGTGTTTGACCCGTATAGGAATGCCAGAGAAGTTCACTTACAAAGGCGTGACAATGTTTCATTTTACAATGGACCTTTATTTCACCCTAAAGGATTTGTTATGCACAACCCTCGCCATGTAATGCGTCAACTTGGGTACAAGCAGAAAGATCTCACGGATACATCATATCAGAAATTCTCTCATGACTTTCCTCAATGTCATTCAGATAAGAACCATACTCTCATAGTTTATGACCCTAAACCTGTTCTTGAACATTGGACTGAAAGGGAAGAAAAGGGACTTGTGTTGAATAGGGCTGATTGGGAATTGGCTGAAAATGGTTGTGAGAGTGATCCAACCTTCCTAAGAGGCCATCGTAAGTACTCGCATCCTTATGTTGTGCGCCCGGATACCGTACAAGTTCCTCCACAACCAGCACGTCCCTCCACAACTCCGTCAATTGTGCCCGAACTTCTACAGCTCGTTACGTTGTTGGTACGTATGTCTTGTGCATTACTATTCTTTTAATATATATGTATGAACTTATACAATTGTACATACTAAATACATGTTGAAAAATCCCTTAGCAGCGTCAGCGGATTGAAAATTTGTCAAGGTTCTTTAAGAAGAAGACCAAGAAAGGAGAGTTGTTGACCCAGGAAGAAATGGAGAACGTTGTCCAAAAGATAGACCAAATTGAAGATCCTGAGGCAAAAGACTTGTGGGGCGAAAGGAAGAAGAGGGTACACAAGAGGCCAAGAACCGAGTGATCGTGTGTTTCTTTTATAGTATTATTTTGGTTTGAAAAATTAGAGTTACTTTATGTTTGTTTGCGTGTCTTGTTAAACTTTGAACATCTTTCTTTCACTTGTTTTAGGTTTGGAACTTCTTAACTTTACATTTGGTTTGGTAAAACTTTGCTTATGTTATTTTATGGTATTAGTTCTTTGCTTATGTTATTTTATGTGTCTTGCAATTTACAATTTCTAACTTTTTATTTTCCAAAACCGGCGTAGTCTATATCGTGTGTACTATGCCGGAATTCTGTTCATGTCCAGAATGAAAAAAATAGAGTTCCGGCATGGTCGATAGCGCCACAACCATGCCGGAAATGGAAAAATCATATCTGTGTACTTATGGTGTTATTCCGGCACAAAAGAGAACATATATTGCAACGCCGGTACAAGTACCGGCATAGTAAAGTTTGAATCAAATCACACTGGCACATACATGCACTACACCAAAACGACCATTTAGGGACGTTTATAAATGTTGCGCATAATTTGTGCAATGGAAATAAACGTTGGCAAAACGGCGTTGCGCATTGGTGTGCAACACATTTTATCCGTTGCACAAATTAATTTGTACAACGCTTATAAACGTTGCACAACCGTTGCACCTTTTCTTATTTGTGCAACAGATATTATTTATAGAATAACACTTTTGTGGGTCCCATTTTTATTTTGTCGATGTTTTATTTATTTGGTTACAGATACATCCGTTGATCATTTCCGGTAATTTGTGCAACGTATAATTGTACAACGTTTATAATCGTTGCAAAATAATTTTCAGGTCTTAAAAAAAATTGCCGCCGGCTATAATTCCGGCAGATTTCTGCAACTGAACTAGAAGACCCAATTTGGACGAAACCTCAATATCATCAAAATCGATCAAGAACAATTATTGATCATCACAATCCATCAAGAACCATTCATACATTAATAGAGTAGATAGATGAACCATAAACCCATACAATACTAAACAACTTGCACAAATTCCCAAATATTATAAACACAAGTTTCTGAATTTGAAACTATGAAAACCCAACCTTCTGTTGTTACATTCGGAGAAGTCCTTTCCATTCCAAACACTACCAGGTGGAAGAACATTAACTCTGCAGAGTACAAGACATAATTAGAATCCCATGTTGTTTCCACAGATAAGGAAAAAAGCATGCCTTTCCTATTTTCCAGCTAACTGAAAAGGTGAGGCGCATACAAAGCATTAAACTACACTATCAAGTATACAAACTAGATTTAAACAGTTCAGTTTTACATGGTAAACTATACAGAAACTCACAAAAAAATAGATTCTAAAGGAACATGGCATAAATTACATAAGTACAAGACGATTTTTCACAAAAAGTAAAACACAGGAACAATTCAAATATACATTTTAGCAGATATACCTATTGATAATAGCATCACCAATGATTTGGATAGGGTTAGCATCAGTCAAAAGATGAATGATGTCCATAGCATATTTGATGATACGAACAACCATAAGCTTATTTCCATTGTTATGGTCGTGCATCATGAGTGAGTTTGTCAATCTTTCAATAGTAGGACACTGAGCCTTACAGAGCCTTATTTCCATTGACTATTTCCACTAGCTCTGCTTTGTCCATGAACTCATTACCAATGAGCAGAACTTGAAGATCATGTAGCATCACCAACAGCCATGAGAAAAAAATTGATTTATGAAATTGTACCTTCACCCAGAGATCAGAAGGCACTCCCTCATGCTTTGACACCTCCGCACGTGATGCAGGAGGAAAAGTAGTAGTTATAGTCTTTTTACAATAGCTGAAGGCAGAGTTCCTACTGGAGTTCCCACAACGGTTGCACCCTCTTCGCCGGACTTTGGATTAGCTATTTATCATCCTCACCTATCAACATTACTCAAACATTAAAAAAAAAAAACAATTGATCCAACACAACTATACAAAATGAACATGAGAACAGAAGAGGGAAGGCAAAAGAAAAGATTCCACGTCAACTCGGGTAACATTGAATTCTAGATATAAGATGAAGGAAATGAGAAGGAAAATGCCACTAAACTATGACTTCACAGGTGTGGTTACACTCAGAGGGGTAGACACCTGCATCACAGTTATTAACAATAAGGTCCAGTTGCTCTAACAATTCATAAAGAACTGTAACTATCCATCAATCAGCCCTCATAAAAAGAAAATCCGTGTGAAGCAAGCAAAAGACGAACTACATACCGTGGCCTCGCCTGCAACAGGAGATGATGAGACCGCAGGACCTTGCATATGAGCCTCCTGGCATAAAAAAATTAGGGAGCTGTTACAACTTGCAAGAGCTTTAACTACACATTCATGTGATGCCTACTAAAATTGCAATATTGACATTGAAGGTTTTATGTTTGAATGTGTTTTTAACTATTAGCATATCAGAGGACATCCATTCCAACCATTTATTCTATCGCAGTCATCCGTTTTGTGATAGCACCCTTGATACAACAAATGGAGATGAACAACATTACACACAATTGGGGCATACCTTAAAACAATTTACTCGAAGTTATGTACCTATTGTGAGAGGCTATGAGAGCCAATTGCAAGCATAACTGATAAAACGGTGGGAGTAGCTATGGGTATTCCTCCGATTAACAAAACAAGAAGGTTATTGATTCCAATTCGGGATGGTCGATGCTGGATAGGAAACATAACGATGATCTCAGGGATCATTCCCACGGCTATCAAACAAATGCAGAAATTTCCAATGGAAGTAAGAACCTTCATGGAGAACAATTTTCAAATTAAACTCCATTCACTTAGATTTCAGAGGTTGTTATAATGTTGGAATGTTAATGGACATATGCATGCCTTCTGGAAATGGCCAACAACATCGGTGGAGTCAACCAAATAAGCCGCCTATCCGAGAAATGAGTAACGTCCTGTAGCTATGACAACAACTTCAATCTCTCCTTGTTTACATGTTGAACCAGAATAAACTTTAATGTCAAATAACACCTCCGTCCACTTAGAAGAATCAAAAAATAGATGTAGGATAAGCAAAAAAAAAAAACTTTTAATTCTTAAAATGGAAGCTAAGATGCATCTCTCTATTACCTGGTCAATTTTTAGGGGGTATCCTTCAAGAAGACGAGCATCGGCAGGGATGATAACAATGATCTTGATGCTAATTATACCTCCTGATACTAAAACTAAAGCATCTAACTCTTTCCCTCCCATCTCTGAGTACCTGTATCACAATGATTTTGAGCATTGCACATTTAAAGGATATTGGCAATGAGGACTGGGCACTTCTTCTATTCTTCTTTATTGACTTAAATTCGCATTTGACACCCACCTTGGATTTTGGAGTACATGCTTTTCTTTTCTCAAGGAGTTAAGGCTTGAAAAAAGGATCAGAACAGAAATTCTTCAGTGTAAAAGATTTTGAAAGTTCATAAGCACTGGAATTTACATAGTACCTCATGTATCCTAAGCATATTCATAAGAAAAGTAAATTCACAATGATCATAAGAATTTCTTTCCATATCATGAAGTAGACACATAAAACTTCATATCGATGCAACTTGACTAGTTCAGTAACCTGTGAGCAGTAACACCCTTGTCAAAATTATGATACAAGGGTACATTCTGATAAGTAACAAGGACACACAAAAGATAGAAATACGTCACTGAGCTGTGAAGCTTTCTGATATCTCAAATACACAAGAATGAATATCACATTATAAAGGTAAACCATGGAACACCGAACACCAGTAGATAACATTTTTTAAACAAGGTAACACTCGGTCATTCACCAACAAACTTAGAGAAAAAGACGTTTTTTGCTTCTCTCAGAATTGATTCTGCTACTTTAGTGAGAATGCAGGTATTACTAATTCTGAATAATCAATTAAACTTTAGATACTTGCTAGAGCTTTAAACTCAGACTACGAAAACAAATAAACTTTAGATACTTGCTAGAGCTTTGAATAACCAAAGTAGCACCGTGGTAGGCTCGGAAAGATACCTACTATTGTGTATACTGCAAGTGCACAGTGTCGACAAGCAACACAGGGCAAGCACAGGTCGAACCACAGAGACTTGGAGAGTGTAGAAGTTGATTCTAAATCCTGATTCAGAGAGTAACCAAAAGGGATTTGTTTTTGTCGATACGACGATATGATTTTCAAGTGACTGAAATAATAAAAGTAAAAGATGCAAATAGCAAGATATGTAAACAATGATAATATGGATACTAGGGTATTCAAATCCACCAATAACCTATGATATGCATTCAACTTGTAATATTATTCTTGTCCTTATAGTAGATTCAAGTCTACATTATAACTAAGGTATTTCTCCAATGGATAATTTAATCACAACTAAAGTATTTCTCCAAAGCATTAATTGTCTAATTAAGCACAACTAATCAAAAGATCAATATTTGGTTAAGCATGAGTTGTAGCATAATCAACATAGAGATATTCTAACTACAATGGATACATGGCATACATTGTGAGAGCAAGATGTTGACAAACTTGGATTAAATTATATCTTTAAACAATTCTAAACTTTCAAGAACAAGATACAAGATATGAATACATACCAATGAGATTAGGGCTTCATCTAAACCCTAGTAAATGAAACTAGAACATGAAGAACATTACAACAAAACTTAAATTTGATAAACTAACATGAACAAGCTATTCTTGGATGAGTTTTCAACACAACAACCCTCTCTATTTATACACAAAAACTCTCTCACACTTTGGATTCGAATTTTACTGTAGCAACCACTCAACAATTAAACAAAACATGTTTTCTTAATTGATGGATAGAATGGAATACAATGGGGGGTGAGGTGGATGTTTTGGAAAGAATCCAATGGGGGTGAGGTGGATGTTTTGGAAGGAATCAATGGGGTGAGGTGGAAATGGGTTTGGGTATTGGGTATTGGGCCATGGGTTTTGGATCATGGGTTGTAAACAAGTTGCCACTGATCGTGAGCGGGTTGCAACACTTCCAACTTTCTTCTCTTTTTGTCTTCTCAATTCTTCCAAGCTTTATTTAGTACTTAAAAACACAAAATTAATTAATACAAATAATTATTCTTGAAGATGGTAAGAATGCGAAATTTGGGATAATATATGACTTTGAAGCGCGAAAGATGAGTTAAGTGCCAATGAAAAGGTGTATGAATATGCAATATTTGGCACTCATCAAATACCCCCAAACCTGAATTTTACTTGTCCTCAAGTGAAACAAATCCGAAAATCCTAACTATACCACTTGTCGCTGGTCTCTCGAATGCATTTAGCGTATGCACTAAGCCTTTAAACCCCTAGGTGTCCCTAGTGGACGAGTTGTAGTCTCGTGAGGGCCTACCAAACATGTACCCACAAAACCTTCTCCAATTTGTGCATCCATAGAATGAATCTTGAAATCTATTGAATCGTTACATTGTTTCAATGGTTCGTGAGGTTAGTTTGTTGTAATTTGGAGTTCTATTTGTATT
The DNA here is from genome assembly GCA_023529315.1 of Papaver bracteatum. NCBI lineage: Eukaryota > Viridiplantae > Streptophyta > Magnoliopsida > Ranunculales > Papaveraceae > Papaver > Papaver bracteatum. The sequence continues at coordinate 121,395 of JAJJWX010002257.1, read as the reverse complement.
CTATTTTTGGTTTTTCAATTCAGATTATAGGATTTTTTTTTTCAATTTGGGTTTAGGGTTTTTTCAAAAGCTATAAGCTTTTTCCCATAACCTAAAAATTTGCGTATCTACTGCTTTGATTTCGTTAATAATAAATGCAATTTTTGTTTCTCTCTTTCAAAATTCACAGATCCTGACTCGATGTCTCTGAAATCTGAAGAAAGGTTGAGGAAGAGGGATCGTTTGCAAAATTCTTATGGAATGTTAACTTAACAAACTTAGGTGAAATAATCAAGTAATACAGCACATTGTGATGTTTTTTTATTTAGATTTTTTGGTAATTAAATCTCAGTGTAATAATAGTTATGGATATTAACAGGAGTTTGAGAGAACTTAATCGCCCTTGAAGCATCAAACTAGATGTGTTGCTACGTTTCCAGATCTGCAAGGTTTTCTGGTGAGTCCTTGAAGCTCTATTTAACTAATGATTTTTTTTTTATTTCAATAACAATTTTACATTTTCAAGTACCCTGTGTACCAATTTGAGTCCACTTGGTGAACTTGTATTCTTTTACTACTACTGGTTATCTCGCTTCCATCATGGCATGCTGAAACGAAAAATGGAGTATGCAACTTATTGCTGATTTGGTTACGTTTTCTGGTTGGTTGGCGTTTTTTTTTCCTTAAGCTTTTTACATGTTCTTCAATTTTTCATACACCGTATATAACATTTACTGGAACTTACATCCTGTCCAACGTGAACGGTACTCCACCAGAAGTAATTGTGTTAACTTTCACATGCTTGTATGAGTCTTCTATTTTTAAGAAAGAATGTATGTATTGTTGATGTCATATCATGGTTAAATAGTTGATTATTATTATCTAAGAATTTTGCTGATATGTACTATTACTATCGCTCATTGACGAAGCAGTTTCTTTGATTCATCGGATAAGGTTTCAAGGAAAGGTAAAACTCTAAGTGAGATGACAGTTGTAAAAGAAGCCACGAAACCAAGTATAAAACCTGATACGCTGGGCCTGCGAAGCCATCCAATAACTTCCGAAGAGTACAAGATGCCACTTGTTAGGATCGACTTGGAAATGACAGGTAGGTAGCTAATCTTTATGACTTGAACTCCACCTGTGTAGTTTTTCTACACATCCCTGTCCCAAGACAGGATAAAGGAGGAGGGTTCGTGATTGGTGATCATAGCCAATGGTAAAAAACACAGCCATAGCCATGTTTAAAATAATTTCCAAGTGGACCTTCTAACTGCAAGCCACTGCCACACAAAATACATATGTATTTTAAACATGTTTCCCTTGCTAATTGGACAACTATGGCACCAAAGGCATGGTACTCGTAGGTCTGTTTCAAGTAACACTGACAACAGAAAATCATTTTGTTATATTTTAGTTTGTTTGTTGGTATTCTTACAAACTTGTTACTTTGTAGGAATGAATATTGAAATTTATCGGATCCTGGAAATATCTTTTATTATTACTGATGGAAATCTGGAAAAATCTGTGGAGGTCAGTTGATTCCCGTTTGCAGCAGAGTTTTTCGTTATTTATCTCATTATGTATTGCATCTTCTTGTTTAGTTGTTTCCTAATCTTGTTAGCGTTGGAATGATGTTTAAGTGCTTTCTGGTTATATGTTCGGGTATTAGTGGATCATCGCAGCGTGATCAAGTGACGAGTTAGTCCTTTCGCACTGATATCTTCTTGTAGTTTATTCAAGTCTCTGTTGCTATTAGGAGTGTGGATTTTTACCATTGCTTCTGTATTCTTAGTTTATTCATAATTTCGCGCCAGTGTATCCTTTAAAGTAGTAACTATATGTTTCTGAAATCTTTATTCCAATCTTTTCCTCATTCTGTGTTTTTATTTCGTTGCTTTTTGGCCAGTGCTTTAACATGTCACAGTAAATAAAATTTCACACTTTTCATGCAATGCTTATTTTCTCCGCAAAATAGTTGTGTACTAACTGATACAATATTTGCAGCGAGAGTTAGTTTTCTGTTCACAGGAAATACTCGCTTCAAAACGGGACTCCATAGAACTGTCAGTGCATTCTTCCTTCCTGATGTCAGTTCAGAATCAGCAACAACATCCCTGCAAGGGCATGTGGATGACAAAAAATCTTGCAATAAAGCGACGCAAAGATCAGATGACATCACCATGGACACTGTTGTTTATGGTAAGCGCCGGATTATGCTTCCTGTGCCTATGGATATCAACCAGAAGACTGATGATAGCTCCACTTCTCAAGATCAGATGTGCACCATAAAGACAAATGACAGGGTGCTATTTTGTAAGATGAAGCTATGTAAAAGAATTTGATGTTCAATAATGAATTTAATGTCCAAGTTTCCATACTTTGAACTTGAATAATTTTGGTTTGTAAATTGAATTTGAGCTCAATTTGAGATAATTTTGACTTGACATGATTTTGACTTGACTTGAATTGACTTGACTTTGATTTGAGTTCCATTTGACTTGACTTTGATTTGAGTTCAGTTTAACTTGACTTTGATTTGAGTTCAGTTTGACTTGACTTTGATGCAGTCAGATTATTTCAGATCAGCCATTTAGGCATTTCAGCAAATCTGAATCCATTTTTTTTATATTATAATTTAAATCTACGACTCACGGCTGGGGGTCTGTACCTCGTAACCCTTAAAATCAGTCGTTATTCTCAAACCCACGGCTAAGGGTCATATAAAAAAAAAGACGTTTTATCAGCGACCCCATCAGAGACCGTTAAAACAGGTCGTTTAACTTGTATATATGACTTGTCCTGACGGTCTCGGAACTTCTATTTTCCACTAGTGAAACCTAACAAAATTCTCTTTGTGGTTAACTGTCGCGCTCAATACGTCGGTACCTTATAAGTAAACAGCCAACAAAAAGAAAAAGTAAGAAGTTGACATTCAATACAAATGAAACAAAAAACATACAAAATTTTGAGTGCGACTAAGACAAGTACAAACAATGTATTCAAATTTCTGTAGTAAACAAACCTATATCAACGGTGGACATCCAACAAGCTCAATACGCCAACACATTCAGGCACAAAAAAGCCAACAACCCTGCATATATACACAAACACCATAGTTCGGAATTTTGATGCATCACACCAACATTGACAACTATAATTATTATACCCTTAGTGCAAAGACATCTATTGACTGATTGGTATTAGCTTGGCATCTTAGAAGTTCTACTTGGTTTCACACATACATAATACTTAAAAGTTCTAACATGAAGTATTAAAACCAGACTAATCAGGAAATTATTAAACACAAACTATGCTACGAAACAAAGAACGAACCAGCAATGGAAAAGTGATACGCTTCAGACCGATTTATAGGAAATTATTACACGAAAACTATGTTATGAAACAAATAATGAACCAGCAACGACAAAGTGATACGCTTCTCGATAACAAAACAGATATTAGATTCCCATGACTGAAAGAGTGATCATACGTTAAGGAGTTGTAGACAACCAACAAGGTCAAGCATCTCAGATAATAACTTCAATTCAATTACGGCATTCTGGTAATGACAAAGTTATAATATGCAGATCCTAATAACTAGAATGTGTTTTTCCAGTATCTACATTAATTTTCCAACTTTTTTATGCCATACATACTCCATTCAACTGAAACATTTTGCTTTATGATTCTTTGTATTCCACAAAAATACAAGTACACTTGCTATTCACTTAAACATACTTAACATATTCCTCATGTCTCACACCCCTCTTTGTATCTCCATTTTCTAAATAATGTTACAGAACTCAAAGAAAACAAACCTTAAATTCCTATTCAAGCCTATAAAGCCAAAAGTTTAATCACAAGCATACCAGTTGTGTCGCCAAAAATGTAATCATCAAGTCAAAAATCAATCCAACTGCTAACAAGAACTGTATTTGTCACAAACCCCTAACTCTTTCAGATAAAAAACCCAACCGACTCATTCAAAAAAACTTCAACTTCAACTAAATAGAAACAAACCCAATTCTTCAAAAGTGCATATTACAAAATAAATAACAACAAAATAAAAAACCCCTAACTCATTCACAGAGTTAGGTTAAAAAAAAAACTTCAAATATTTCGATAAAAATAAAATTAAGAATCAGTAACACTAGTGGAATGATTATACCTGATGATAATCCAAAAACGGCTGCTCATAATCCTATTGAATGATTTAATTTTAGATTTCAGAGCAAAAATCGATTTTCTAGAATTAGGGTTTCGGAAGATTTCAACTGATGAATCGATTAAAATATTTATAGAACATGGGTTATGATTTGTTTAAACGAAGACTAGAATCTCACGGGAAAGCCTAGAATCTAAGGAGATTTGATGAAGAAAAGAGAAAAGTTTTTTCTCCTCTCTTGCACCGAAGATATCGACTGAAAAGAAAAATAAAATAGAAAGAGAGAAAGAGACGGGTTTTAAAGTTATATGAAAAATATGAGAGATTTCTATTTCCGAAAATAATTAAGAAAATAGGTATTAAAATCTTCTGAAATTCTTTTAGATCTGCATTTGAGGTTATTAGATGATGAAATTAGAGGGGAAAAAATGAAGGGAAGGGTTTGTTAATTTTAAGTTTGGGAGGGAGAATGAATTGGGTGAAATTTTAAGCGGGAAAAATTGGGGGAACCAATTTTAATTCTTTTAAAAACAATTAAGAAAAAAAAAATCAGAAAATTAATTAAAAAAAAACGCTACTAAAAGCCCATAAACTTACTATATATTACAAAAAAACCACAGATTGTGCAACGGTTTTAGGCGTTGACTATCCGTTGCACCACTAGTTTATTTTTGTAAATGATATATGAGTAATTTGTGCAACGGATAATCTGGTGTGCAACGGATATTAACGTTGTTAAGATATGCCATCACTACACCAAATCCTGGTTTTAGCAACGCTTAATTTTCGGAGGTGTGCAACGGATATTAACGTTGTTAAGTGTGCAACGTCTATATCCGTTGCACACCTCCGAAAATTAAGCGTTGCTAAAACCAGGATTTGGTGTAGTGATGGCATATGGTTTAATGATTACAATTCAAACTTCCAAAAAAACAAAAGGTGGCGTATTAGTAAACCACATATATCCAAATTACTCATCATCGCCTCCACACGTATGAAGTTTTAACTCCTCCTCTTCAAGAGGTTTCTTTGATAAGGCCAAAGCATCCCATAATTGGTGATTCTCCTCATACAATGCCATCCATCCCTTCCATATATTTGGATCTAGTTCCTTGTTTTTAACCATCCCACAAACAGGTGGGAATGGATAATTGTCCTTGAGTTTTAGAATAACGAAATGATTGCCGTTCACGTATGCCAAAATAACTCTTTTATTCTTAAGGGATCCCTCGCATTTTTGCCACTTTAGTGTAAATGTTGTGACTACGGTGGGGGTAAAATAAAGAACAACACAATTAAATGTATCCGCTACTAGATGCCCACAAAGCGGCATCCTCATCCAATATTGAGAAGGAAGAAATGTCATTTCCTTCTCGGGTCCTAACACTTGAGCACACATATCATCAAACACCTCGTCGTGACCAACCAATTGCTCATAAAAGCTCCTCATCTTCAATAGTTGATCGGCCATCCTCATTCTAGCATATCAGCATGGTGTCATTCCTTTACTAACAGCCATCTCGAAGATTGCTAGTTGTTCGGTCACGACATGATAGCCACAATTTCCATCTCCATCGACATCATCCGTGTACACAATAAACTCGCGAATAACCTCAGGAAGTTAGTCTATGTAAGACTCTGTTTTTGTATGATAAGTTCTAATGGTCCTACCTGTTCTGGGATCCTTATACATCTTCATATTACCAACTTTATGCTTTATTATATCCAAACCATCATCTGCAATCCCTACACTCCAAATGTCTTTGGTATTAGACGGGAGAATATTCTTTATTGGCCTACCCCTTCCCCTTTTCTTTTGAACGTCGGATACATCGACTATGGGTGTATCCTCGGAATGCTCACCTTGTTATCCTTGGTAGCTTAATGTTGGTACCTTATGTGGCCTTCCCCTTTTCCTTTGAACCTCGGATACATCGACTATGGGTGTAGCCTCGGAATTCTCACCTTGTTGTCATTGGTAGATTAATGTTGGTACCTTCGGCGGCCTTCCCCTTTTCCTTTGAACCTCGGATACATCGACTATGGGTGTAGCCTCGGAATGCTCACTTTGTTGTCCTTGGTAGATTAATGTTGGTACCTTCGGCGGCCTTCTCCTTTGAACCTCGGATACATCGACTATGGGTGTAGCCTCGGAATGCTCACCTTGTTGTCCTTGGTAGCTTAATGTGGGTACCTTCGGCGGCCTTCCCCTTTTACCTTGAACCTCGGATACATCTACTATGTGTGTAGCTTCGGAACCCGTCGTTTGATGTTGACTTGATATCGGTTCCTTCTTTGGCCTACCCCATTTGTTTGGAACCGGTGCTTCCGCGAATCTGGCTTCCGAAATATCACTTGCGGATAGATCTCGTCTCTTAGTTTCCGCGAGTTCTTCTTCACGTCTAGTTATTTCTTTCAATCCTTTCCTTTGTTTTCTCCTTGGACTTTTAGTTTGTGGTCTACCGGGCGGATCTCCCTTTCTTGGCTCTTCACTTGGTGCTATCCATGTCCATGTAATTATCCTTAGTTGGCTCAACAACACTTGTTGGCTAGCCGAGTTGGCTCGTGAGTAAGCTTCATAGAATTCCTTGGCCTCCTTTGTAACCCATGGTGATTTTCCGGGATCTTCCGTAGGTGGAAGGTCGAAAGTTAGTTGCTTCCAAAACGGATCAATAATATCAATAGGTATCACTTCTTCATACTTCACAAGCATATGACGACACAGAAGCTCCAATGAAGACATGTCGGGACAAATACACACATCACCCGGTTTTCCGTAATTTTTCTCATATTGCATTTGTATCATCATATATTTTATTGCCCAATGGGAGACGTTGAACTCTATTCCTTGGAGCAACTTAGTATATTTAAGAAATTGAGTCATCCTTTCCATTGAGCTTTTCTCAAAAGCCTTCTTGATCCTATCGATATCAGCCTTAAAGTGTTGCTCCATTGCCTCGGTGACCGTAACCACGTTTCCTTTCCCGGGATGGATGAGATCTTTAAATCTCCCATGAGAGGACTCCGCTACTAGTTGCTTCATTCCCGTAATGTCTATAACGATTTGTCCACGCATGCACAAATTTTTCCTTGAACTTATCCAACCAATTATCCCGACAATATGAGACGGCACTTGGATACACTTCGTTATATTTGGCAATAAACATATTTAATCTCTTTTCATACATGTCCACGGTAAGAGACCAATAAACTTTCTCCCAATCCTTTATAAATTCCAACCACCTTTTGTGATTTTCACCGTGTTCTTTGTCGACACGCTCTTTAATGTTTCCTCTTTCATTTTGTTCTTCTTCGGGCGATAGTTTCTCTTTGCGAACATCTTCCTCTAGTTGCGCAACCATTCTCTTCTTAATATCCACCTTAGAGGGTTCAAACAAAGCATGACAATGTTTTTTCACATTTTCACCTATATGATATGTACATAGGAAATTTTGAGCATCCGGATATACGTCGGATATGGCATTCATTAATGCATCAAATTGATCGGTTATGATGACCCTCGGAAATCGATTTTTCGGGAACAATAATTTCAATTGTCGCAATGCCCAATGATAATTGTAATCCCTCTCGTTTTCCATTAAACACCAAGCCAATGTGAATGTTACCTTGTCCGATGTTTGCCCCACGATGTTGAACAACGACATGTTGTATTTATTTGTCTTGTAGGTGCATTCCATCATAAGAACATCACAACACGTATGAGCCAATTGTGAAAGCAAAGGATGCGAAATGAATATTTGAAGGGGCTTCTCATCCGGACCTCTTTTAATGATTCACGTGTAGTTGTGATCCCAAACTATCTTCTCAAATTCTTGCATAACGGTCCTCCCTTCCCATTCCAACCTTCTAATGGTTGCTTGTGCGCTATAAATTGTACTTAGGGAAGAAACGTTTGTCTCATCCTTTTCCTTGAAGCCTCTGAGAATCACTCTTGGTTTGATACATGCTTTGGTCATTATCTTTACATCCTCAAATTGATGAGGTTTTAGCTTCACAACTAGGGAGTGACCAACAAAATCATTCGGATCCCGATGGTTATGACGCCTAAAACAAACCGTACAATCCCATTCTTCTTCTTCTTTTCCTTTGTCTCTTAGATGGAATACAAGATTAAAGGGGCACTCATCCTTCCTTGTTTTAGTATTGTATACCCTATTAGTCTTCTTTTCATATACATAACCCTTTGTCTTATGGCTATTCTCCTTGTATTTTCCGTGTCGTTCACAAACCATCTCAAAACGAACATCTGAACCTTGGCTATTCCTCACTAAGACACACATGTTCTTAAGAGACATCTCTTTTGCCCAAGAAATTGCTCCAGTTGGAGATTTTATTCCCTATATAAGGACAAAAAGGGAAGATTATAAGGTTAGTTACAAGCAATCCCAACATAAAATTGTAAAAACTAGGTGAAAGTATTGTTTGGTAACATACCCGAGGCATTTTATAGTATTCGGACGTATCCCGAAAGAGAGGTTTGGAATTTGGAGCGATGTATGTCACAACCTAAGGCATGAATGAAAAGAAAATTGAATTAGTTCCACATAATAATGTTCCGGCAATGTATGTTTTTGAACAACAATGCCGGGATAAAGGATGCCGGCATTGTAGAAAAGGTAAAATCCTCGCCGGTACCTAGTGCCGGCATGCACGATAATTTAAATTAGACGCCGGTACTGAGGTTCAAAATATCATAAACTCCTGTATCCCGGCTCATGTAAAACCGGCATGGTATATATGTAAAGTTCCCTGCCGGTACGGATTACCGGCATTCACGAAAAATTTCAAACTACTCCGGTACTAAGTGCCGGCGTTCACGAAAAATAAAATAGAAAGCGGGTACTTAAGATCGAAAAACAAAAACTCCTGTATGTTTTACTTGAGGTACCGGCATAGTAAGTTTGGAGTAAACCATGCCGGTATGGATATTCCATGGAATATTCGGTGGTAGGTAAAAAGTGTAAATGTATACCGGCATGGATATTTGGTATGAATACCACGCCGGCACTGTTTAAAAAATGGGGGATATACTAAACCGGCATGTAAAGGAGTATGAATACCACGCCGGTACCACTAGTTCCGGCGTAGTATTCATACCACGAGTGTGCCGGCACTTAGTTTTTTCAGAGAAAAAATGGCGGTTTGAAAAAGAATAATCAAATTTTCGACCTCTTTGAAGCATTACCTGTGTGTTGGGGTTGCTTGTATGCTGGACATGTTTACTTTCTTGGGTTGGTTCTTCAAAAAACACTTCATGCTCACGAAAATCATGATCCAAGGGTGTTGGTTCATCATATAACTCCAATTGTGAGTTGTTATCATTAACCGAAGATTGATGATATGATTGTTGTTGTAGTTGAGCTAAAGATTCTGCAGCTACAAGTCTCCCATCACAATCATCTTCCATTTAAAAAAAAAAAAATTCACTCAATTTTTTTTTCCCTCCTTCTACTCTCAACTAACCCACACAAATAAAAATAAAACTAAAAACACACTAATTTATCCCCCAAATACTTAACATTTTACTAATTATAATTATCACTAATCCTAATTAATGGGGGCTAGATTAGGAATTAAAAAAATAATTACATAGGGGGTCACCGAGAATTGCTATTGGGACACCTATTTTGTCCTATAGCTATATCCCACAATTAATAAATGTATCCCCCAATTGCGCGTTCCTTTTTAATTATATTTTAAATTTTTATCTTTAAATAATTTTTTCTAAACTAATAAGAAAAAGGGAATCAATTTAATCATTATCCAAAAATAACAAATATTAGAAATATGACCCCCACCATTGGAGATAGTTCATAAGCAAATCATTACTATTTTTGCCACAAACAAATCACCCCATAAATAAGGATCTAAATAAAAATTCCACGTAGGATTTTTATCACCCATTGTTGGAGATGCTCTTAGTGTTGAGCAAATTCAGCTAAAAAGTCTTTGGTAATTTTGTAATTTATCTCCGTTGCGGGGAAAAATCTGGGACACTTTGTTTTTGGTTGTCTGTAAATATAAATAACTAATGGAGGTTCTAAAGTCTAACACATAATATGAATACTAGATCATAAAATGGCCTTGTTTAGTAGTATTTATGAGTATTAATTTATTATTATAAATAGATAAATGATTTTGATATAATCATTTCTATGATAAATTTTGACAAAAAATGATTTTGATACAATCATTTCTATGATTTTGATACAGGCAGACGACCCCGACAACCTTTCTTCTTTGTCTACGATCAAGTCGGCCCTAGATACAATCAAAAGGACAGAATGGGATGGTAGAACGGTTATGCAACAATCAGAGTGACTACACGTTGTGAAAGGAAGAAAAGGATGGTAAAGTGGTACGTATTGATTCAAAAGTTAAGCTGAATGGACGAATTCCTCGACGTGTCCGTTTATTGAACCAATTCGGCAGAAAAGATCAGCCGAGTGACGGTTATTTTGGTTATCGATGTCGGAGCATAATTTTTCGTGAATTCTCCCTAAATAACTCATACTCATTACTCCTCCTTGCCTATGTACTTCTCCTCGTGTCAGATATAATTGAACATAGCGCCTACATAAAGATAAATCTTCTTCTATCGTGAACTCCGTAGGATTAATGAATGGTTGAGCCATTATGTTGAAGATGATGTTGGAGAGAGTTTAAATGTATTTGTGTTGCATAGAGGGTAAAAGAAGTTAATCTATCTTATGATTACATAATCGGTAGGTTAATAAGTTAACCTAACTTCTAATTATAAAGTTTCCCCAAATTTTGTTTTTGCCGAAATCTCTAATTTTTCAAATTTTGGAACTATAATAATCAGTAGGTTAATAAGTTAATCTGACTTCCGATTATAAAGTTGCCCCAAATTTTGTTTTTGCCGAAATCACTAATTGTTCGAATTTGGGAACTACAATAATCGGTAGGTTAATAAGTTAACGTAACCTTCGATTATGAAGTTGCCCCAAATTTTATTTTTTCCAAAATATCAATTTTTTTCGATTATGGGAACTACACAATAATCGGTAGTATACGAACTTCACCAAACGTCCGATTAATAAGTTGGCAAAATTTTCGAGATTGGGTCATAATAATCGACAGTTTATGAAGTTATTAATGAACTTCACCTATCTACCGATTGCTAACGGCCACAAGTTCCATTTCTAGTTTTATACTTTAACAATCAGTATATAATACCACTATACTAACTACCGATTGTGTAAGGACACTTAGGTAATCTCTAAAAATTAAGATATCCCATAACCGTGTCTATGAGTTGGGAATAAAAAAGTCCCCTAATTCTTTCAGGGTCGCCCCTAATGACGCTAAGATATTTCAATCTAGGAATTACTAGCTAATCCAAAAAACCTAACCCAGTTAACTGGCTAATCCAGTGCCAGAATTAATTATCCGTTGGTCCGCGCCACTACACCAAAATCCCTAATTTTCCACGGATATTTCTGTTGCAAACAACTTCAGCAACGCTTATGTACGTTGCCCACACGGCGTCACAAATTTTTAGCAACGTCTACAAATGTTGCTTAATTTAATTTAAGCAACATTTGTATACGTTGTTCCATCCGTTGCTGATGAGCACTTAAGCAACGTTTACATACGTTGCTTAAATTAATTTAAGCAATGTATTCCTTTTTTAAGCAACATATTCTAAACCGTTCATCTCCACGTGTCAGTAGGTCCCACAGAAAAAATGACATCATATTTTGCTTCTGTAACGTTTATGTACGTTGCAAATTTTTAATTAGGTAATTAAAAAAAGAAAAACTGGAATTTGCAGATTTTTTTTTTCGGATTTCTGCAGCTGCATATATAAATTTCTCAACCTGCAAACCATTCTAGATGAAGAAGAAGAACTGATTTATTCACATGGAAGAAGTTACAAAAATTATGGACTGATCATCCTTCAAATCCGGTACAAGGTAATAAGGTTTCAAATCGTAAAAGAGAATCAATGGAATGACTAAATGATAGATGATATCCATTAATTGTCAAAATAATCTATTGGTAAACCAAAAATCTGAAGATAACTTATGTATACATTATATCCTACGGCATACCATAGCATGCAACACAAAAATGTATACTGACCTAGCCTGCCCTTAAATCTCTCTAATATGCCTTCAAAAAAATCTGTTGAAATTGTTTGTGAAAGTCAGCAAGCAGGCATATATTACTCGAATTACTTTGGGCATTAAAGTACATGGCATTTATAAGGATACCTGTTAAGAAAACACAATTCTCTGATCACTTTCAGGATCAGCCTCAGGATGCAAAATTTCTTCCTTCTTCTCCTTGTAGGGGTCTGCAAGGAACAAAAAAAAAATATTAGAGTTTAAACTTACGGTAAGAACAAATTAAGGTTAAGCTAAAAATCATAAATACTAAGTTATGCATTCATAACATGAAAACTTCTCAGAAGTTTAGAACTTGGAGAAAATATCCAAGTGTTCCCAGAAGATCAAATCCACGACAACTCCAGATGGGAAGTGCATGAACACGAATATAAAGTTATATTAGTATCCAAACACGTAAAGCACATAATGAATATGCAAAAAGGAATATTTCAGAGCCACATATCCATAAATATAGATAACTAAAATCCTGGGGATACAAGCATGCAAAGAATGAGCATCCAATCAGTGTTCGTAAAACTGAAGACAGAAACCCATACCCCTAAAATATCCTTCAATGTTAATCCTACCATTCTGAGATCAGAGGACATTTCAGGCATCTTGCAGATTCCACAAAATATAATGTAGTTAAGGTGATATGAATATTTACATAAAGGGAAAATGATTCAACATAAACTTGAGATATAAAATATCAGTCCAGTATAAGCACAATTTTTTTAACATATTTACATTCTTTCCATGAATGACTTGTGTCAATTTTGATTTACTATTATCAAAATGCTAATGGAAAACAGTAATCCAACTAGTTAGATAGACATACATCGTGGGTGCAGCTGGTAACTAATGAAAAGGAATAATACTAATTGATTTAGCCCAGGTAGCTTAGCATATATGGATGTTAATCACATAAACTCCAACTAATTTATCTAATCTTTTAATTACCCAACTTCTTTCCAGCCCTCCGGTATTAGCAACGTTAAGATATCCAAGACAAATATGTTTTTCCACATGACATAAATCAAAACATTCAGTTTGTAATCCTGCTGTTCACTCTCCATAACTACTACTAAGTCAATATTGGTTACCTGCTCAGAATATAACAAACAACCGACAAATGGTGGAAAACTCGTGTTTGAATCAAGATAAAACTACCAAATTCTTACATACCAGTAGCATGGAAATGAGTCCATGACCAGTCAGATAATCTAGTAAATCCCAAACTAATAGAGCAAGATGAGTGTAGTTCGAGGTAGTTAATCCACTAAAAAAATCAAGTCAGAAACAAAATTATTGCCAGAGCCATTAAAGTTTTATCGTATAGTTGAAAAAGTTGCGAAACCATATTTAACAATGAGAATTAAATAGACAAACCTAAATCGAGGCTTCACCATCTGGAGAACCTTCTCCTTTCTCATTGTCCTTACAACCTTCTCCTAAGAAAGATTGAAATACCCTGAATAGTAAACAAGTGTTATTACGAAAAAAAATTGATACAGCTTGAGAAAACATGGAAAAACCATTGTACTGAGAAAGCAATAAAGACAAACCATCTCTAACGACGAATTCAACTCCTTAATATTATGAAACCAAACTCCTGTCCTTAAGTCAAGCCTCATATTTAACTGAATTGTAACATAACAACCTCAGTCACTCAATGGAGTACATCAACAGATATTAAAAAAACATACCCAGAATTTGGTCGATATCTTTGGGATATTCTGAATCTTGCCCTTAAGTTAAAACCTTCTAGAAAAATCCATGCCCTTGCAAAATTTCATACACACTAGACTACGCAAGTAACTCAAAATCAAACTGAAGGGTGGCATTAAGAGGCACAGTTGGAGAAGATCTTATTTCACCATAAGCTAGCTCTTCAGAGATTTTAAATACTACATTGTCTCCAATCTTCATTGTCTTGATACCTAGATCCCATCCTTTAATAACTTTCCCTGTCAGAAAACAAAATCAATGCCATTATGTCAATGAACACAGGTACAAGAGAGACACTTCAATCCCTTACTCTTTAACTATTTCCGTAAATCATCATACCGACAACTTAACTTAAAGATTAATTCACACAATAAAACATACAAGTCACAATCACAACTCATCGAAACATCCACAACAAAAGACGAATCAAAAGAATCAGTTACAAGCTTACAACTTTGTCATCTTTGGAACACTTAACACCAAACCAAGAACAAGGATTCTTTGCACCATCGCTGAACTTCCAATCCACATGGGACTCTACCAACTCTTTCCCTAAACCTCAATACTGAACTTCCAATCCACATGGGTCTCTACCAACTCTTTCCCTAAACCTCAATAGTGATATCCATGCAGTCAAACCTATCTCAACAATCAAAACCGATTTCACAACTAACTAGAAAGTCAAAAATCAGAAAACTAGAGTAATACTTTCATTAATGACGCATAAAAAATAATCAACACAAGAAACCAACACTAAAAAACAATAATGATCAATCTCCTCCATCTCCATCTCCAAAGTACTTGTTCTTCCACACCAAGATATCTCTGTTTTCAGACATAATAAAGAAGATAAATTTATTAGTTAGAAATGATTATAAGATGTAAAATAAAAACCCATAATTGTTTTATGACTGAATGCACCAAGTAGATGAAAATATTTGAAACAAGGAAGCCAAACATAAAGAAGGAAGCCAAACAAAAGCTCTGGTTCTAGGATCATACCTCTTTTCTGAATGAATGCACCAAGTAGCTGAAAAGATTTGAAAAATGATTTACATTCACAGTCCAATCTCATTCTGAACTTCCTTATCCTCTTTACCCAATAGATCCGTTAGACATCTTTACCAGCTAATGTACACAACACATGCTTGACAGAAGACACAAAACATGAGATTAATTACCACTGCTACTAGGATTCAGCATGACAAAGCTTCTCAAGTTCCTTCGTTTTAGTTACAACCACGTTGAAGTTTGAACATGTACCTTTTTAAGTGGAAATCGATCAGATACATAGCGCTTGTAAGACCAAACTTATCAAGTACTTCCTATTATCAATCAAATGTTTGCAGGACACATAGTACAACAAATGAGAGAATCATAAGAAATGAGAGCAACATAAATACACCTGTTTGATGTTAGTGACTAAAAGCTCTGTTCCTAAGATCACCTTTACCCTGGTATCGGTAGACTTCAAACTTCACTTTCCCTGGTGTTGGTAGACGTAATGAAGAACCAATAAATAAGTCAACTTCAAGTAATAATTATCAGTTTAAAATCGAATGGTAGACAGATTTAAATATCTATCCACTGTAACAAAACCTAGTGATGCAAACTGCCAAAATCTCCAACTTTTACCTGCATCACCTCCACCACCACCCATTCTAATAGAAGATCATGAGCTTATATCACAAACACTAAGAAAATGAGGTACCACCACCAACCAAAAATCTGCAGAACTAACCACATAAATCAAAAGGAAACCCTTACTTTAAAACTCCATCCAATACTTAAACCAAAAAAAATGCAAAATGTCTACAGAATATTACAAACCAAAAGATGTATTTCATAGAATTGGGTCAAACTGATGAATCGATAATAGCAAAAAAAGAAGAAAACTCACCATACAGAATGATTTGACTTTAGAGAAGAAATTGACGTCTAGGGTTTGAGTGATTGAAAGATTGGTCATTCCTGATTCTACTCTGCTCAAACCCATCCCCAAACCCAATCCCATCTCTCATTCTTCTCGGATTTCTCAGCAATACCAAATTTAATTCAACCAAATCCACACACCCTCAATCTTGAGTTCAACCTCAAACCCTAATTGCAATTTCCTCCGTAACAGGTTCAATTTTAGACATAAGTTCTTGGTAAAACATCACCGAAACCACCATATTCAATTGCACTAGATCCTGCCTTTTTCAAATCGAATTTATCTTCTTCTTATCTGAAATTCGAATTCTCTTACGGTCTTCGATTTAGCCGCAACAAGGGTTTGGCAGAGATGCCGATTTGTGAGAGAACAAAGTGTTTATCTGTAAGATTTGATTGGGTTTAGGAGACATAAGTTTTGATTTCTAAAAACGGGAGTTTGAATTCGCATCGCAGATTTAAGTTTTGGTTTAGAAGAGAAGGAAAATGGGATGAGGAGAACTCGAGGATAGAGATAAAGAAAAGATAAGGATAAGGGAAAGAAAATAGAAGGGAATCGATAATAATAAAATTTCAAAAGACATTTAAGCCCTCAACTATGTCGCTTAAGGCGAGCGTGTCCTAATTTTTTTATTTTTTCCGGATTTTCTGGTAATTAGGATATAGTGCAACGTATCTTTTAATATCAGCAACGGTTTAATATATGCAACGCATATATCCGTTGCAAAACCGAAAAACCAAAGGTTGCAAAAACCTTGATTTGGTGTAGATCCAAAAACATGTTTTTGGACCAGAATATTTATTCTCTAGTCCAGACACGTGAGATTCCCACAAATCCAACATTCCAATATACCTATTATACCCTTCTACAACTGTATGTAATGTAAAAATCAAAACCCGCCTTTGTTTCTTTCCTCTTTTTTTTTCTTCATCTCAAATCAAGTCGATCGCTTCTCTGCTGCTGCATTTTTGTATTTCTTCGTTTCAATTTGGTTTTGTCTCTGCTTCGAACTAGGTTCATCTCAGATTCGAACAAGGTATTTCAATTCGACAATACTTTTAATCATCTTCCTCTGCTGCTGTATCTCCCTCTGCTGTTGTTCTTGAAATCATGATCAATAATTAGTTCTATTTTCTGATCAATGTATTGTATGTGATGTGCATTGTTATCTTTATTTGATGATTTTAGTTTTGTGATGATTTACATTGTTTAATTCAGTTTACGTCGTTCGATTTACATTGTGATTTTTATGTATTTCAATTAGGTATCTCAGATTCGAATTAGGTTAATCTCATATTCGAACAAGGTATGTTATGTAATCACCTGTTTTAGTTTCTTTGTAATCTGATATAGGTTTGATATCAAATCTGATATAGGTTACTTTCATTCTACAGATTGTGTAGTAATTTTATATTCTCTTTTTTGATATAGCCATGATTAGTCTGTTTATATTATCATGATTCTCAAAATATATAGAACATAGTTACTCATAGGCACAATACATATTGATATGTTGTTCAATATATGTTATCTATTCTACATGTTACATAGCAATACGTACTGCATATAGCCTGCTCTCTTAGTATATATCGTGCAATACAGTAGATGCCAATACATATCAGTATGTATAATTCCTAGATTATTCATAGGCACGATACATATTGGTATGTTGTAAAATATATGTTATCTATTCTACACGTTGCATACCAATACGTACTGCATATAGCCTGCTCTCTTAGTATGTATCGTGCAATACAGTAGATGCCAATACATATCAGTATGTATAATTCCTAGATTATTCATAGGCATGATACATATTGGTATGTTGTAAAATATATGTTATCTATTCTACATGTTGCATACCATTACGTACTGCATATAGCTTGCTCTATTAGTATGTATTGTGCAATACAGTAGATGCCAATACATATCAGTATGTAGAATAGATAACCATTTAGAGACTTAGTTGATTTTTGGATCATTTTTTTACAGGGTTAACATGTCTAACATTGCTCCCGAACCAGATTTCTCGATCTACTCTCATGTATACCATAAGCAATACCATTTTGTGTATCCAGTTACATCGTTTTCAACTTTAGAGGATTTGAAATTTTGCATCTGTAATATGTGGAGCTGGTTGACTCCAGTGACTATTCTGGTTAACTATATCCAGAATCAAGCAATAGTTCTTATTCTTGCCGACGTAACGCTCCATAGCATTGCTGCATTACATTCTGCAAAGCAATCGGCTTTCTTTGATTTGCAGGTGGATGTAATTTCAGCTTGCGCATCTAGTTCTTCTAGGCGTATGGAAGTTGACAGTAACGCAGACTTAGTTGTCAGTGCAAAAAACAGTTATTTGAAAGATGGTAAAGAGGTCCCGAAAGCGTTTTTCTCAGATGGTTGGGATAATATTTTTGATGATACAGAACAATTATTCTATGGTGGTGTTGATGCCGTTCGTGTAGCATGCCAAAAATACTGCATGAAAACTGGATATGAGATAATTAAGAAGAAGAATGACCTTGAGAGATTCACCGCCGTATGCAGCGTGCAAGGTTGTTCATGGAAGCTTCACGCAACTGCCATTGGTAATTCTATTGATATTTTTAAGATAAAGGAATACGAGGGAAGGCACACCTGTGGCGGTGGTTATATGTTGAAAAATCCAAGAGTTACAAAGAAACTCATGAACAGTCTAATTCATGAGTATGTCAGGCACAACCATCGCATAACACCAGCAGAGATCATAGATTATATCAAAGTTGGTGGTGGGATCGACATTCAGTACCACCACGCATATCATGCAATCGATTTGTCGCATAAACATATTTTTGGTAATGATGTCAAGTCTTACACTGATCTTGCTTGGTGGGTGAATGTTGTTAGGACAACAAACCCCGAGTCATTTATTGATTTCGACTTCAACGATGCTACAAAAAGATTCAACAGACTTTTTGTTTGTTTTGGAGCTTGTAGAGAGGGATATAAACTATGTCGACCCATGATATTCTGTGATTGTACATTTCTCACTGGAACTTTTAAAGGAGGTCTCATGGAAGCAACATGTCTTAATGGCAATCAAGGTAACTGGTTTTTTTATTCATATGTTTTTTTGTTTGTTGAGGAAAATCATATATATAGTTTATTGAGGAACAATATACTGCGTACATATTCATATACAAGGTTAACCATAACCAGTTACTATTTATTAGTGGAACCATCTTCCACTACATACTGATATGTAGTGGTGTATTGATAGCATATTCCTAGTACTTATATTACATGTCAGTTACCCTTATTAGTGGAACCATCTTCCACTACATAGTGATATGTAATACTACAATACTGATTGTGATGTAACCATCTTTTACACTACATGCTGATATGATTCACCATCTACGGGGGTCGAGGGGGCAGCTCCCCCTCGTATCAACAACATGTAATATCTATACACTAGTATTACATGTACTGGAAGATGGTTGTATGGTATATAGGTATCTAGTGGAAGATGGGTGTATGGTATATCTAATGGTTGTGTCAAGCAGTTGCTTAACATAACTAGTAATTCCTTTTTGCAGGTTTTTATCCCCTCGCGTTTGGTTTAGTAAATGGCGAAAGTAATATCAACTGGGAATGGTTTTTCAAGAATCTGAAGGAGGCTTTGAATGATGATCTCCCAATCACTTTTATGACTGAACGAGGTGAAGGGTTGGTTAAATATATTCCCAAAGTATTCCCTAATTCTCGTCAAAGATATTGCTACTTTCACTTGGACAAAAACTTACCTATCGCAAAGTCTGACGATAAGTATAAATAAGTGACTGATGCTTTCCGAAAGGAGACATATTCTCTTTCTCCTGCAACATACGAGGAATCTATTCAAGAAATGGTTAATTTGGGAAGGCCTTGGGTTGCTTACTACTGCCGCAACATTCCCAAGGAAAAGTGGTCCAGTGCGTTCTTTCAGGGCTGTAGTTATGGTCAGACTTCTTCCAGCGTTGCTGAATCGTTCAATAACTGGATTAGGCGCGAGAAGAAGTTTCCTGCTGCTGCGTTTGTTGACTCGATCAGGTTTGTATCAGTTCCCCTAGTCAGAGTACAAGCTTATATGTAGTTTTAAGAATTTTATTAGTTTTCTTTCTGTAACAGTATTAATATATATGTACTGTTAATCTACGTATAATTTATTATAATAAACTTTTTTGCTATTCACTTTGTCATGTAGGCTACGCATGATGGAAATGATGTCAGAACGTCGTGAGGAGAGTGTCTTGATGAACCCAGAACTGCTAACCTCTGTGTATCAAGCCTTGCTTGAACTACACATTCAAATTGGCCGTCCCTTGAAAGTTAGCCAGTCAGATGCTAAGCGATATGAAGTTTATTCTCCAAGGTTAGCATTTTACCCCTAATCTATATCATATGAATTTAAGTCGCATGTTCAAATATAACATATGAATATGTACTGTGTATAACATATTCATATGTACATATCAGTATCTTTTAAATGTGTACATATCAATATACATATTAAAAGAAAACATATGAATATGTACTGTGTATATATCCGTAGATATGTACTGTGTATAACATATGAATGTGTACTGTGCATAACATATTCATATGTACTTTGTATATATTTACATGATCTGCTTGTACTTTCCAACGATAATATGGTGTTTTGTGTGTGTGCAGGTCTCATATAGTGGATCTAGAGAGAAAAACTTGTACTTGTCAATGATGGCGCGTTTATGGTTTTCCATTCTCGCACGCTACTGCAGATATTACTAAATCTGGAGGAAGAATGCTTGATTACGTCGAGGATTACTTCAAAGTTACCACTTTTCGTCATCTATATTCAATAGCTATTAGACCCGTTCCTAACTACGACAGGTATGTGTCTTTAATCAGTACATTTTGATATTGTTTTTTGAGGAACAATATACTATGTACATATATGATATGTAGTTATGATACTGTTTTTTTTTTATCTCACAGGCCTGATGAGTATCACGTAGACGATATTGTTCTCCCACCAGAAGTAATTAGGGCTCCACCAGGCAATAAGAATGGGAAACGTATTAAGTCAACTCATGAGACTAGTAGAAAATCTGTCAAATGTTCAAACTGTAATTTGAAGACTCATCACAACAAGGCAACATGCAATGTTATCCGTCAGTATGAACTTGCTGAAGAATGATTTTGTGTCAGGTATGTGTTGCAGTTAGATCCATATTAAAGATGTGTCTTGGGGTAGGATGATACAATACAATGAATTTTAAACTAATTAGTGTTCTGATTTCTCTTTTTCTTTTATCACAGGCTTGAACGTCAGCAGAATGTGATACCTATGACGTCGCTATTATTCTTTAGTCCACAATTCTTTCCTCTAGCCCTTGTTTCTACTCTACTGTTTTCTTTTTAATATGTCACTATTGTCAGTACCAACTGAAAATATTACAGTTTTTGTTGTTGTTTCTTAGAACATCTTTTGGTTTTGAAACATTATAAGACTATCAAAAATGTAGTTATATTGATCTTTCGACATAATGAAATATGTTGCTAAGTCTACCAAAATGACAGTATCTATTACATGTCAGTATTCTAGTGTAAGCATCTTCCACTACATACGGATATGTAGTGGTTGTAGTTTAACCATACCGAGGTTGTAACAAGAAAACAATCGAATATGTACTGGTTTGTGGTGTACCATATTCCACTAAGAAACAGAAGAACATATCATAATTACATTTCCATAAGATTAGTTTAAACCTTTGTGGTTTCAATCAGATCAGTACATATTAAAGAATACAATCACTACGTACTGGTGTGGAGTAACCATGTTCCACTACATACTTACAGTTGCATCACTTAAAGCAAATTTAAACTTGTGGTTTCAATCAGATTAGTACATATTAAAGAATAAAATCAGTACGTACTGATATGTACTGGTCTCCATCTTCACATGGATCGAGTACATAACCAGTAATAATTTAGACTACACAACAAAGTAACACAATTGAAATATCTCTACATTAAAGTTTACCCAAGTTTTTGAACATTCTTAAAGATAAAGAAAAAATAACTAGTAAAAGGAAAAGTTGTATGTTTTAAAAATATAAAATAGCTAAATATTAAAATGTACTGTCATACTACTTTTATCAATTAGGATCTATTGCGTCAGTTTTTCCAACTGATTTCCGGTGGAGATGCTGTCAGCAATTTGCATGCTAACGAGACCCTTTTGTTACGAATCTTCACTTGCACTTCATCATCATCTCCTAAAGATACTCCCACAAATTTGCTTTTCAACTTCATCTTCATAAAATGCATCACAAATAGTAGGCAGTCTGGTGATCCACCTTGTTGGGGTACTTCACATTCAATGACTATTACATTCTTCAATGTTTCTTTATTCTTCTCCACCAAGTACATGTTGATAGGTTTGTACATGTGATCTGCCATTTTTGTGGCGTTTTGATAACATATTGGTCCCCATTCAGCCTTAGAAGAATTGTAGTGGTTGAACACCATTTTTTCACAGTCATACTCAAGTAGCGTCCAATGAAGATTGTGATGGAACATTGGTACAAGAATCTTCTTGATACCTTGATCCATCTCCAATATTGGTTTGTAAACAGAATCGTCTGCTCCTCCTTTGAGCTTTTCCGGGAATTCGACATTAAACTGAAAACATGGATGTACTTTGAATAATTATATCTAATTATGTTTAGATATGTAGTGTACCGATCCCTACATACTTTGAATATTAACATGTGCTGTAGTAAAAAATACACTGTAAGATAACAACTTACCCAAGCGGACGGATCCAGATGCAAGACAGGCAAGTATTTTATGTCTATTTCATTCATTGGATGCTCTTTCTGAAGCTTGTTCTTAAGCTTGTATTGTGCGTAGTTGAGAAGATCTTGCTCTAATAAATCGTTCTGTACCAAGTTATCAATTGTACCTCCACTTACACAAAGACCACCTTCTCCCGTTCTCCAAGCAATTGAATTGGAAAATAACAACGTAAAGGTTAGTATTAAAACATATTGTATAACAGAACATACTGATATGTCCTCAAACATATTGTATAACAGAACATACTGATATGCAAAACTAGTATACAAATAGTACATACTGAGAAACAGAACATACTGAGATACAAATCTAGTATACAAATATGAAATTAACAAGAATACAATCAATAAAGAAAATTTAAACCACTCCATAAGATTAGTACTGATTGTTAAATAAAGCACTACTTACTGATATGTACTGATTGTTAAATAAAGCAAATTTAAACCACTCCATAAGATTAGTTTAAGCTACTCGTATCAACAATCCAAAACATACTGATATGCAAATATAGTATACAAATAGTACATAATGTGTAACAGAACATACTGAGATACAAATACAGTATACAAATCAATATGTAGTAGGCATGGATACCAATAACTCACCTAAGCAATTTTGCATTATCGATGAATGTGGAAAGGGTAGTCTTTTGTTCATCCTTCATGTCATTATAGAATGGTGATTTATTCAGTTTCCGGAAGGATTTGTGGCGCAATCTAAGCTTCTTGTTTTTCTTAGGTTCTGTTGCTCCAGCATTCGGCTTCTTAGGTTCTTTATACGATGGAGAGAACTTACTTCCACTTTCGTAAATATCATCTGTCTTTTTTGCAGGATGGGCACGAGTAACGGGTCTGGCAGGTGTGAACTGCTTCCTATCGGGCCCTTTGACGGTCTTTTTGATCATTGCAACCCTTTTTTGTTTCTGGCTTGGTGTAATTGGTTCCTGCATTTTTACCAACATAAAAAAATAGCAATATGTAAACACACAACATAGTTGTTGATTAACATTCACCTTTCATCTGAAACTAAGTACGCATATTCAAAAATTAGCATCCAGTACCTGTGATGGAACTTCAAAAACATCTTGCGATGGAAATTCTAAAGTATCTTGTGATGAAACTTGCAAAGTATCTTGTGATGGAACCTCCACAGTAGCTTCTGATGGAACCTCCAAAGTAACTTGTTGCTTAGCTGTAACTTTACATGCATCTTTCGGTTTAATGGGTTCTTGTTGCTTAGTTGTGTGTGGAATAAAATCTACGTTTTCCAAATCTCTTCCAATTAAATTATGAAAACATTGTTGTAAGTCAATGCCAAAAAGACCAAGGTTTTGATCAACAGCACCACTTGGAAGGAGGTCAGCATACTCTTCGACGTAAATTCCAAAGCCGGAGTTTTCCATGTCTATATAATCTCCCATAGAGAGCTTTTCGATGTGTTCTAAACTCGACATCTCAGTAAACAAAGGTACATCCAGCATATGAAAATCTTCCGTCGCCATCTCAGCGTTATACTCTGCAGATTTCTGCGAATTAACTACAACTGAAGCCTTTGTTTCTAGCATAATTTTAAGCAACTCCTTTGCTGCTTCCTGCCTAACTTCAAGTTGATCAACCTGCAAAAAGCAATCGAAACTGTCAACAAAAACCTTCTTAGGTGAGTTTTTACATAATGTTACATAGCAATATGTAATGGTAGACAACACTACGAAGAATATAAGTATTTACCAGTACATATTGATATTTTTTAGAGTACATATCAATATGTAATGGTAGACACCACTACAAGAAATGTAAGTTTCTACCACTACAAGAATGTAACAGTACATATCAATATGTAATGGTAGATACCACTACAAGAATGTAAGTATCTACCACTACATATTGATATGTAACAGTAGATACTGATATGCTACTTAGACTACGTACTGATATGCTACTTACCTGTGTGTTTTATTTTCCTTTTCTCTCTTGTATCTCTTTGACTTTTTGCTCCAAATTAGATTTAGCCCAGTTTTTAACCTCAGAACGCTGAACTTCAACATCGTGGAACTTCAATACTGCGGGTGACAAACCAACTTCAGCATTAGCATGACATTGATCTTTCGGTGTTGACAAACCAACTTCAGCGTTGTTGACATGTACATCTGTTTGATCTTCCTGATAACCTTGCATTTCGGTATCAAATATTGGGTCCACATTCAACTCTTCATTGGGTTTGCTTTGAGTAGGTGTACATCCCAAGCTAACATAATCTTCCGGGCTGGCTTCTCTCTGCAAAGGGAAAGCTTTCCGGTAAATTTCATTCAACATGAACTCAAGCTTTGAAGCATCAACCGTTTCGCCCTCTTGATGCATTGTGTTGACTTCACTCCATTTGGCAGATATTGTACTCCTCAAATCATCGTATTTGATCTTCCAAGCTTCTCCCCCAATACTGAGTCATCTTCTTCTTCCTTTTCTGCTTTCTCTTCTTTTTTCTCTCCTTTTTTCTCTCCTTCTTTCTCTTCTGCCGATTCAGAATTATCATCTAAACAAAAAGATTCATTGTTTTCTTCCTCTTGAATCCTTCTTGAGATACGATTAAAGATTTGTCTTTCTTGGTTTGTCATCTCGTCTTTAAAATCAACATGGAACTGGTACGAATCAAATAAATGTAAAAAACCAACTACATATTAGATATTACCAAAAAAAAAACATTTTATAATTCTTTCTCTATTAGATACACAGGGAGAACTACATATTACATATGTACTCATACTAATACGTAGTGTTTTATAACATATCAACATACTATTATGTAGTGTTTTATAATTCTTTCTCTATTAGATACACAGGGAGAACTACATACTGATATGTACTCATACTAATATGTAGTGTTTTAACACTAAACTCATCAATTATTCTAAACAATCTCATGTGCATCACCATCAAAAACACAACAATGTATAGCTACATATTCATAAATATGTAGACACTACATATTAGTATCATACATATTCTAAACACTACATATTCTACAACACTACTTATTCTAAACACTACTTAATCTACAACATACTGATATGTAGTACACAATTTTATTAGTTAATAGAGAACATAAAATATACACTAATAACTAGTTATCAACATATACTATTTATTCGACAAAATATCTACTTCAAGTTTACCTGATACTCGGAAAGATCAATATCCTTTAGGAACTCAGTACATATCTTTATATGATTCCACCTAGCCACTCTTGGCACATACATTCCATTAGGTTCTGTCACTATATCCTCGGGCGCCACCAAATGGGTATGCTCCGCAAACCATGGCTGCAAGTATTGATACGCAGTGTTAGATATACTACCAAAATGTAGAAAACACACTAAACAAAAAGATGTTTAAAGTAGAATAAACAAATCAATAGATTCTTACCAACAAATAAACAGCACAACCATTTGTCTGTTCTACGGATTCCACGTTTTCATTCAGCTCTTTCTCTAAATGAGAATGGATGAGGTCAGGACATGAAATATTCTTGGCCTTCTCAAGATCAAGAACGAAACCAATGTATTTTTCAGTCAAAGCGTTGGCATCACTTGTTGCGAAAAATAATGAAGTGCACATATACAGGAAGATAAGCCTAACAAGATCTTCGGCATCTTCCTCGGCTTGCTCAGATTCTTCAGAATCTTCATTTGATTGATCACCCATGCTTTGCAGAGGCTCTTCATCAAACTCTTCATCAGACTTCTTCTTTTTCAGATTAATTGGCGTTCGTTTAAGGATTTTCAAGATTGCCTTCACAATCATTGGCCTAGTCACTTTTTCACCTCCTTTCAGATCAGCTGGGAAAGTCCTTTTGAAGAATTCTGTTTCACGCCATCCACTTTTCTTATTGACTTGTGTAAGCCTCCAATCATAATATTCCCTATTTGGAATTCTTGGCATTCCATAAACAAGTGCCAATTCTTCTGGTGTGGATACCAGCTCATTCGGTAATCCATGTCTTTCAAAGCAAAATGTAAGCTTGTTTGGATCTTGACCCCTCACGTAACATCGTAACATTTTGGTCATTGTATCTTCAATCTTCAACCAATGTTCCAACTCGAATTTTGTGTACCAGAATATTAGGAACAGGTTCCCGTAAGATGCTTCAGAAATCAGCTTCAGCTGAAACTCACTCAACTGAAGTTCTTCAGTGGTCTTAATAGTCTTCACAAGGCCCCACAAGCCCCTGAAACCGCCACGGTACAAACTTCATGGTTTTCCAGCTCCTTTCTTACGCTTATTGCCACCTATACAATAACAAGAATGTAAAACTATTACACTACATATCCATATACCAACTTAACATGTATTTATATCATCAAGAATAAAAGTATCTACCATGTACTTGAAACTACATATTTTTAGCAGTACATATTCTTGTAGTATATACCTCTACATATCAACTACATATTTGGTTTTTTTTCCTGTTGTAAACCAAAAACGTATCAAAAAATGACTACATATTCATAAACAAACACAACAATGCATCACTACGTATTCATAAGAAGCTTTCACATAGTACATGGCAATATGTAGTTGATATGTAAGTATTTTTCAACACTAAAAACACTACATATTCTAAACATGTAGTGTTAGATCATAGAAGTATTAGACAACATATTGATATGTAGTACACACTTGTAAGTGCATCACTACGTATTCATAAGCAGGTTTCACACAGTACATGGAAATATGTAGTTGATATTGCTAATATGTATCTGTGGTTTACCATGTATCTACCATGTACTACATATTTTTAGCAGTACATATTCTTGTAGTATATACCTCTACATACTGCTATGTAACTACATATTATTAGCAGTACATATCAATATGTAATGGTAGATATCATTACAAGAATGTATCTACCTCTACATATTGCTATGTAACAATACATATGGCATATGTAGAAAGTTAACATTAAAATCACATATTTCATAGTTATTAAGATTTAATTTGGTTTAACACTACATACCTTCTTTTGAAGGAACATTTGCTCCCCCCCTTTTTGCTTTCCCCTTTAATTTTGGTGAAGGAGTAGCAGCTCTCAGGGCAAGTGCTTTGTCCCCCTTTGCTTGCGGTGAAGGAGTAGCAGCCTTTTTTACTTTTGGTTTAGTAGTTGCCAATGTTGTTTTTTTTTTGGTTTTTTTTCATGTTGTAAACCAAAAACAGTATCAAAAAATGACTACATATTCATAAACAAACACAACAATGCATCACTACGTATTCATAAGAAGCTTTCACACAGTACATGGCAATATGTAGTTGATATGTAAGTATTTTTCAACACTAAAAACACTACATATTCTAAACATGTAGTGTTAGATCATAGAAGTATTATACAACATACTGATATGTAGTACACACTTGTAAGTGCATCACTACGTATTCATAAGCAGGTTTCACACAATACATGGCAATATGTAGTTGATATGTAAGTATTTTTCAACACTAAAAACACTACATATTCTAAACATGTAGTGTTAGATCATAGAAGTATTAGACAACATACTGATATGTAGTACACACTTGTAAATTTATATGCAAGTATTTTTAACATTTTATATGTATTAGTTTTCTAACACTACATATTGGTATGCATCGGTGCTTAATGATATATTGCATGTCAATTTGAAGTACATACGGACATGTAATCAAAAAATCATGATTAATTTCTGATCTGCTCACCTTTTTTTGGAGGAACATCTGCATTCTTTGTTGGTGATGGAGTAACAACTTTACTCATACTTCGAGTTGTCGGTGATTTAGCTGCAGGGGAGGTTTCTGTTGGTGAATCATCAACAGTTTTTCTATTCCTTTTTGCTGGGGAAGGGGTTGTTTCTTCTACAATTTCTTCTCTAATTGTCCTCTTAATTCTTCTATTCGTAACCATCTTTTTCGATTCGATTAAATGCAATGAAAAAAATTAGGTCAAGAACGGAAGATTTTTTTATTTCGATTTCTGTAAGTGATGATTTTCAATCGTTTGACTTCAATCTTATGATTTTTGTGTAACTGATTTTAGAGTGATTGATTGAGAAGAAAAACAAGTTTTGAGGAAGTTTTGATGGAGAAGACGAAAGAGTTTCAGAAGTTGCAGAAGAGAGAAGAAAAAAATGAAAAAAAAAATGAAAAAGGTATCCGTGTAAACCGTGTATGGGTAGAGAGGTAATTTCATCAGATTTTGAACTTTTTTGGACCAGCGGATAATTCTAATCTGGTGCTGGACTACACAGTAAACCCGGGTCGGGTTTTTGGACTAAACAAGAATTTTCTCTATTTCAATAGGCCATCCGAAAGTCCACAGGAGAAAAGTGAGGGGTAAAATAGTAAACACACACGAACCCTAATTTTGCATAGATTGTAACGATATAACCTTCGCTAGACCCTCTTCACTCAGTAGTTAGTTCTACAGCTTCTCTCTACCTTCAGAATTTCAATTCAATGATCTAACCTTCTGTTTCTTTCATTCTTCTGGCAATGAAATTTTGGCCTGATAATTTAATTATGAGTCAATTCCATTTCGCAGCATATAGTTTCAGTTGTTCTACATCTCCAGCTTCCATTGTAAGATCTTGTTTTCTATTTTCTTCTCTTTTCTTCTGATTTATGATTTTGATTCATGGCAGTGATTAAAAAGAGAGAGGGCTCTAGTGGAGCACCATGAAGATAATATGAATTTAGGTGCCATCTTTTGAATCATAGTAATGCAAATTGGTACCCCCGTTAGCAATTATGTATGTAAATCTATGATTCAAAAGCATCTGGTATCTTTTGAAATATCTATTCTTCTCTTTAATTAGGATTTCAGATTGATTTTATTTTCCCACAGTGATTGAGTCAAAATTACACTTGATATGAGCCAATTGAGATTGCTATAACTGATAGTATTGGGTTAATTGATTTTTTTGTTATTAGAATAATGCTGCAGTTGTGTATACCAATGATGCAGAAATTGAAAACTAGTTGAGATTAGTTTCAACTGGTAGCGGCCAGACAACCGTAGGGATGTGGTATCCACAGATAACGGGTTTAATTCAGTCTCGATTTGACTACTAACTCCATCTCACATTTTTTGAATGCATTACATTACTATCAGTCTTTTTTGTATGTGCTGTTTTAGTTTTTCCATTACTCTGTATCGCTGGTAGTCTGTGGTTGGGGGTCCTAGGCGCTGTGTGACGCAAGATAGACCGTGGGACACATCCCTCAGCAAGGCTAGCAGTATTGTTTCATTAATATGGTTTGTTGATGGATACGGGAGTTTTGGGTTAAAACCTGCTAATTTTCGGATATTGGGGTGAGGTGCCATTCCCTTGGTCCTGGTTCATGCGGGTTAATCTTCAGATAGTAACCCATGTTGGGTCTGGAATGCTAGTTTGGATCATTAATTTGGTCAATCTAGCAACTGTGGGTTGATTCCTACTAAGTTCCGTGTGACTGTATGTTAACTTATTTTATAACTGAAGCACAATTCCATCTATTAAATGTTATGCACATCTAAATGCCATCTATAAAGCAAATAGGTCAACCTGGTACCAATTTTGTGTCGGAAGATGACTACATGGATTTTGCTTTTCCAAGCTATTTAGCTCATGATGCCTTGATTTCATGTTTGTAAGCTCGGGTAGCCACATTCCTTTCTACTGACTGCATACTATTTTTTGTATCTTTTTCATCAATTAGAGTAGTCTGCGACCGTTTGTGCACTGATATGTTGTCTGCAGCTATTAGTAATGTCTATTTGCAAAATTGGTTCCCAGACTTCCAGCATTATTACATTTTGATCTTGTCCCCTGTCATCAATAAAGCATATATGATATCTTGGTATCAACTTTGTGTCGGAATATGACTGAATGTGAATGCTTTTCCAAGCGTCTTCGCTATTGAATATTCGTCTTTCATATCGTGGTCTTGGTGTAGCTCTTAACTTTTTGTTTCATGTACACTCAATATCCATTATACTGGTGCTCTTTTTTGTTTAGTAATTAGACTAGAATTGATTTTTATTTTTCTCTATCTAAGCAAAAAGAGTTTGTTTTTTGTCCAATAAATTTAGGTATACTGAAGAGTCGGTTCTGAGAAAAAATTTCGACAGACACAATCTTGTGGGTAAAGTACACCCCACTGCTAGTCTCTATCAGGGGCTTACTGGGCTATGCTCTCGGGATTTTTCTCGGGACCAATTCTTTGTATAAGTTGAGTTGTTATTACTATCCTTACATTTTGAATTTTGGAATGTTTTGTTACAAAACGAGTATAAAATAGTTCTAAGATGGTTTTGTTTTCGCATTTTCCATTGTATTAATATTAATGTTGAAGAGAAAAAAGTTGAGTTCTACTATGACACGCTCATCCTCGTAACAACTTAAAAAGCGGACGCTCCTATGCACCATAAGATTTTTGGCATGATTTTTCCTCCGAGGGATGCACATGATTTATAGCCTGTTTGAATAGTATGTGACAAGTTGCTTTTCGACTGTTAGAAGTTGAAAAGTTAGAAGTTAATTTGGCGATAGAATTTTAAAATGACTTTTAGAAGCAAAAAAGTTGATCAGCATGAGAAGCCAGGAGTGCTTGAAAATGTTAACTTTTTTGCTTTTAGAAGTCGTTTTGAAATTCGATACCCAAACTAACTTCTTACTTTTTGACTTCTAGAAGTCGAAAAGTAACTTCCACATCCGATTTTTTTTTTTTTATATAGCATAATATCAAAATATTTTCGTCTCTGACTTATGCTTCTGCTAAAACAGATTTTTAATTAATTTTGCTTGCCCCTGCTTAAAATCAGAACTCAGTCCATAATAAGAACATGTGACAATAATCTCGGCCAGAGAACAGTTGGTGTGGGGTGGTCAGACAACTGTAAGGGTGAGGTATCCACAGATAACAGGTTTAATTCAGTTTAGATTTTTCTACTAACTCCATCTCACACTTTCAAACGCATTTCATTACTGTTAGTCTATTTTTTATTTTTTGTCTGTGCTGTTTTAGTTTTTCCATTATTTTGGGATAAAGAGAGATTTGGGTTTCTAAAGTAATTTGCAAAACAAAAAAGGTTAACAGACTGTCCCAAAGATGAGGTAGCTACAGGTCATGGTGTATTGCGGGAGTGGCTTCTATGGGTATGCCAATCACTCTTCAGTCCAGAAAATTCTCTTTTTGTTGAATACCCGAAGGACCGCTGCGGATTCTTTCCCAACCCTGTACAAGTAGGCATTGCGTGAAGTGCAAGTAGGGAATTGCATTTGATCGTGTATTTTTCTTGCAGTTAGTAGGGGAGGAAATATCTTTGGAAGACATGTAATGCGCATATCCAATCATGCATAGGACTTGCAAAAAAATGCTGGAGATGGATGTCGACTTTGTTGATTCAGATGCTATGGGGTTAACATTTGTCAGGGAAATTGAAGAGTTCGGATCCAGGAAAACAATGGAGCCCTGGAGGGAACAACATTGTTTGTCGATAGTAAGAACTAAAGTATGTGCATCTTCTTCTTCAGCATTACTTCATCAAATCAGTCTCTGCTTAGGTTGCCTATTTTGCAAGCGGTCTGCTTAGGTGAAAAGCGTTTTCAAGCTATAGACCTGAAAGGTCTTGATTGTGCTTTACTTGGAAAGTGCATGCCAGAGTAGGAAGGCTACACAGAAACCTTGACGAACAGATTTGCTGGTTCTGAAAGGTTGTAGAGGGTATGTCTATGGAGCAGCAGAGGGAGCTTCTTTTATTTCAGACCTCATTCAAATGCCTACGAGACATCTGGTTCTGATGAGCGCCTGCCGTCATCTCATGCATGCTTCTTCCGATTGTCACTTCCACGTTACTCAACCTACAGTATGTTGTAGTTCTGAAAATTGAATATTCAGTATTTCATTTTGTATTGAAAATGCAGTTTATCACAAAATTTTATTTCAAGCTTTTTCTTCTTTTTTTTATTGACGCATCCAATGAAAACCGGAAATAATGGTCAGTCAATCTGTTGAAGGCTTTGTGGAAGAATCCTAATTTGGGGCAGACCCAAAATTTTTGGGGCATACACACATGTAATGCACCCCTTACCAAATTATAAGGGCTACCCAAATGACGGTTAAGTTACTATAATACCCCTGCATAGTTTAAATTACCTTAATACCCTTCCATTTAATTAAATTCTAATCCTTAACCCATCCTACTAATTAACCAACCATCCACTAATTAACCATTACCAACTAATTAACTCACTCATTAATCTAAAAAACGCTACTTAAACAATTTTTTTTTTTTTTAAGTTTTAAAAACCCAAAACCCTTCTCTCTCCCTCTTCTTCTTCAAAATTTTTGAAATTTTTTTCGATTAAGTTCTCGATTAAACACATACATGGCACCTCGTGTTAAGTGATGCCCTAAAAATATGGTGCCGAATCCTGGTCTAGCTTTCGTAGCATCTCAATCTAGGGATTTTCAAAAAGATGGAGATGAAGTGGATACCAGATCGATTGGTGTTGGAGAGGGAGAAATAGAGGATGATTCTTTAAAATTGCACATAGAAAGGTATTTCCCACAAACCCATTGTTTATTTTTGCGTCTTTCGTTGATTTATGACATGTAATCGATGATTCGTCTAGGTTTTTGTTAGTTTCAGGGTATTGTTCGGCTAAAATGTCGCAGCTGAACCTTTTTTTTTCACAGATGAAGAATAGTTCGACTTAGCTTTTGTAATATTTTGAATATCGTATGAGCCGAACCCACTGGTTCGGCTCATATTCTTTCGTATGATTACCAGCCGAACTTTATTACCCTTACTTTTGGGTACATTGTTCGGCTCATTGTGATAAAGTTCGAATTTGCCGAACCTTTCTATGACCAAGGCTAACACTGTTGGGTAGATGTTCGGCTCATATTGATAAAAATCGTATGTGCCAAACACTGTTTGTGGCCAATATCTTCCTCTAAACTTGTCCAGTTATAGGTGAGTTATGAAATTGTGTGGTAGAATCATATTTATTTAATTTGAAAAACTAATTAAGGTTTGTCATTTGTTTTAGTACCCATCCGGGAAAATTCAAAGAGAGGCTTAAAAGGAGAACAATGGAAGTGACTCCTTCTAACTCAAAAACTCCCAAACCTCGAGGTGGTGGCACAAAGAACTTACATGCAGGCAAAAGGGGAATTGACACGACTTGCTCTTTGGCCGTAGAACAAGAGGATCACAATGATGAAGATGTTGGTGAGGAAGGTCAAGAAGAAGAAGAACTAGAACAAGAACAAGGACAAGAGAAAGTTTTTACATCAAGGGAGACAGGTAAGAACATTCCTCATCCGGATAATGTGTTACGTCCTCACAGGGATGATTTTCCCCATGGTCTCCCTAAAGATGGTGGAAGAGTGTTGATTGGCTACAAGGAGTCATGGGCCAAGAGAATTTACGAGACTCTGGATCATAGGGATCCAGTCCGCGTACTTAGACACCAAAGAGCCGCACATTGGGATATTTTCAAAGAGGCTCATGAGATGGTGGCTTTAGTACAAGGCTCTGGTTTATGGCCTGCTATTTTCTATGCACAAGAGGAATTTGATGCATTTACAAACTTAGCCTTTTGTGAGAGATTCTGTCCGGAGACTTAAACATTTCATCTCCCCTTGGAGAGATGTCAATTACTCCAGATGATACACAGAAGATTAGTGGTCTTAGAATGCATGGGAAAAATGTGTACTCAGCGGTTTATGAAATGACTTGGGATGAGTTGTATGCACTTGTTGAGGAAACTCTTGGTTGGCCAAAAGACAAAACAAAATTGGAGTTTTCCTGCGCTGCTAAAGAGGTGAAGTTTGTGGATTCTAGCACAAAGAAGTTGAATAAAATCAAGTTTATCGCTTTGAAAAAGTGTTTTGGAGACACAAAGGAGAAAATTTCAAAGGGGGAGTTGGTTATGGATGAGGTCACAGCTAATCACACTGCTACCGCGTATTTGTTGTATACTTTAGGAAGTGTTATATTTCCCGATAACAGTGGGAACAAGGTTGATGCTCAATACCTCCAATTGTTAAGGGATTTGAAAAGCTGCCACAAGTACTCTTGGGGAACCACGGCCCTTTATTTCCTATTTGAGCAACTTGGAACTGCGTCTAGGTTAACAAGTAGAAACATTGGAGGTTATTTCACAATGTTTCAGGTAAGTTTACACATTGTAGTTCCATTTTCAAGAAAAAACTCGGCTTTTAATTTTGTATTTTTGGTAAGCCGACACTACACCAAATTCAGGGATTAGCAACTCAGATTAGCAACAGTTTATAAGCTGTTGCGAATTTTCAGTTGCGAATTTCAGTTGAAAAAAATTCGCAACTGTTTAGAACAGTTACTAAACTCGCAATTGTTTGATTCTGTTGCGATTTTCAACTAAACCCTGTTGTACGCATGCCAATAAACCGTGTGGCTGCCTATACTTCTAAACACGTTTTCAGGCCATCATGCGAAAGGCTAGTGTGCAAGATATTTTACCCTAATTCCTTTGGGATGGATATGTCTTTCCTTTCCCCCTCTTTTTTCCCTGTACGACACCTTCTCCTCCACTCGTTCTCTATCTCTCTCTGTCTCTTTCTCTTTACTCTCTCCTTTAAACTAGATTTAGAAATTGAGTGAAGAAGAGCCTTTATTTCAATCAAAATCTCACCCACTCACTGTGTAACTCTCTCTCACTTTACCCTCTGTTAGATTCATTTTTTTCTTTTGATTTTAGTTTTACTTTTTCAATTGTTAGGTCTAACTTATCTCTGTTGTACTGTTGCAGTTGGAAGAACTAGTCATCAGCATCAACTAATCGTGATAATCTTAGGTATAAAGTTTTTTTTTTTTTTTTCTTCTTTCAAATTGAAATTTAGGTCAGTTGAGATTTGGGTGTTTGATAGTTGTTTGTATGTTAGTTTTGGTTGAAGTTTGTTGAAATCAGATGTTGAATGTGGGTTTATATTAAGATGTTTTCAATTTGGGTGTTTGATAGATTTAGGTATTTGTTTATTTTTAATTTTGATTTGGAT
Organism: Papaver bracteatum; assembly: GCA_023529315.1. Lineage (NCBI taxonomy): Eukaryota > Viridiplantae > Streptophyta > Magnoliopsida > Ranunculales > Papaveraceae > Papaver > Papaver bracteatum. Next base: position 85,515 of record JAJJWX010002257.1, on the reverse strand, counting down.
TTTTTTTCAGAATAAGAAAAAAAATCAAATAGGAATTGAGATGTATGAAGATACAGCTCTCTGAAATATAAAACAAATTAAGATTAAAAACTTTCTTTAGGGAATAGAACACTGAAAGTACCCTCTCTCTCTTTACTTTATTATTCTTTCAGAATTGGGTGTTTGATTGATGAAATACATTATGTTAAGATGTTTTAGATTTGGTTTATTTTGGATCTTGAATTATCTTCAATATGAAAAGGTCACATAGAAACTAAGAAAATCAAGATGAAACTCTGTGAAATACAAACAAAAGAAGAAGATTTTATAAACTGAAAGAACTAATCGAATCGAAACTAGGTTAAAGATGTTTCAAATTTTGTATCCTTACTATCTTGTAGTCAGTTACTAGGTATATAGTATGTTTCACAGTCCTAAGTATGTTGTGGTTGCTTAGTCGTAGTGGTTATACATTGGATACTTGTAGCTAACTCTGTCGCATACATAAGACGAGAGTTCTGTGGTTAACTATTAGGGCCTAGGAAACCCTTAATACCACGAGGGCTACTTAATTTAATCTTGTATAATCTGTATCTTGAAGGGTGTCATGTCATCTGATATGGACAAGAGGTGGATGAATTGTGACCGTAAGTCCAGAGAATACATAGAAGGTGTCAAGTCATTTATAATGTTTGTCAAGAATAATGGTGGTGATAGTACGTTGTTCTCATGCCCTTGTAAACGTTGTATCAACTGTAACGGTTTAGTGCCACTTGGTGAGATTTCCTTACATTTGCTTAAATATGGGATTGAATCTTCGTACACAATGTGGCATTTTCATGGTGAAAGTGATAGGCTTATAAAGATACCTACAACTATAAATACTGCAAGTGCACAGTGTCGACAAGCAACACAGGGCAAGCACAGGTCGAACCACAGAGACTTGGAGAGTGTAGAAGTTGATTCTAAATCCTTACTTAGAACTGATTCAGAGAGTAACCAAAAGGGGTTTGATTTTGTCGATACGACGAGATATTGGCAAAGACTTAAACAGAAAATAATATTGAATTAAAATACGCAATTAAATCAAGGTGTAAATACTGAGAATATGGATACTAGGGTATTCAAATCCACCACTAACTTATGATATGCATTCAACTTGTAATATTATTCTTGTCCTTACAGCAGATTCAAGTCTACCGTATATCTAAGGTGTTTCTCCAATGGATAATTTAATCACAACTAAAGTATTTCTCCAAAGCATTAACTATCTAATTAAAGCACAACTAATCTGAGGATCAATATTTGGTTAAGCATGAGTTGCAGCATAATCACCATAGAGATATTCTAACTACAATGGATACATGGCATACATTGTGAGAGCAAGATGTTGACAAACTTGGATTAAATTATATCTTTAAACAATTCTAAACTTTCAAGAACAATATACAAGATATGAATACATAACAATAAGTTACGGCTTCATTTACACCCTAGCAAATGAAACTAGAACATGAATAACATTACAACAAAACTGAATTTAAGAAACTAACATGAACAAGCTATTCTTGGATGAGTTTTCAACACAACAACCCTCTCTATTTATATACAAAAATTCTCTCAACACTTGGATTCAAATTTTGGCACTCATCAATTAAACAAAACATGTTTTCTTTAATTGATGGATGAAATGGAATATAATGGGGTGAGGTGGATGTTTTGGAAAGAATCCAATGGGGGTGAGGTGGAAACGGATTTGGGTCTTGGATCTTGGATCATGGGTAGTTTAATCCCATGTATTGTAAACAGGTTGCCACTGATGCGCGAGCGGGTTGCAACGCTTCCAACTTTCTGCTCTTTTGTCTTCTCAATTCTTCCAAGCTTTATTTAGTACTCAAAAACACAAAATTAATTAATACAAATATTTATTCTTGAAAATGGTAAAAATGCAGAATTTGGGATAATATATGACTTTGAAGCGCGAAAGATGAGTTAAGTGCCAATGAAAAGGTGTATGAATATGCAATATTTGGCACTCATCAAATACCCCCATACCTGAATTTTACTTGTCCTCAAGTGAAACAGAACTTAAGAAATCCTAACTATACCACCTGCATCACGGTCTCTCGAATGCATTTAGCGTATGCATTAAGCCTTTAAACCCCTAGGTGTCCCTAGTGGACGAGTTGTAGTCTCGTGAGGGCCTACCAAAGATGTACCCACAAAACCTTCTCCAATTTCAGAGTATCCATAGAAACGTCTTCGTCTTCGGTCTTCAACTATAGATGATGAACTTCGGAATTTCGTAGAACCTTGACAATTTCTAACCAATTTTTTTTTTTTTTTTAGAGATCCGCTACACAGATGGTCATAGTAAACACACTACAAAAGACCTGCTCCACAGCTGGTCAAAAAAAATAACAACAAAAAAATGCAAAAGACTACAAAGGATCCTACTAAAGACCCGCTACACAGCTGGTCATCAAAGATAACAACAAAAGAATCAAAAAATGCAAAAGACTACAAAGGATCCTACAAAAGACCCGCTACACAGCTGGTCATAAAAAATGCAAAAGACTACAAAGGATCCTACAAAAGACCCGCTACACAGCTGGTCATAAAAAATGCAAAAGACTACAAAGGATCCTACAAAAGACCCGCTACACAGTTGGTCATAAAAAATGCAAAAGACTACAAAGGATCATACAAAAGACCCGCTACACAGCTGGTCATAAAAGATAACAACAAAAGACTCACAACGCCATATGCAAATACTCCCCCAAACCTAAACCTAACATTGTCCTCAATGTTTCAAAAGATAACAGAAACAACAACAAACCATGAGAACAAAACGGATTCAAAGGAAAGAGATTACCAAATGCCAAACCAGAGACAGTAGAGTATGTCCACAACAACCAGCAGGGATGATATCCTGTGGTATGTACAAGGGGTGAACTTTTCAGTCCACATAGATCGGATCAACAAGATGATTTGTTTCAATCTCAGGTGGAATTGGTTCAAGGAATGGCTTCAGTCTCTGCCCATTGACCTTGAAGACATTCTTGGTTGTTACATCTTCTAGTTCTACAGCCCCATGGGGGAAAATTGTTCGCACCACGAACGGGCATGTCCATCTAGAACGTCATTTTCCTGGAAAAAGGTGCAGTCGTGAGTTATACAATAGAACTTTCTGGCCTGGAGTGAATGACTTGCGCAAAATGCGTTTGTCATAGAACACCTTCATTCTTTGTTTGTACATTTTTGCATTATCATATGCATCATTTCTTAATTCTTCTAACTCATTGAGTTGAAGCTTCCTTTGGGTGCCAGCTTTACCGAGATCAAAGTTCAGTTTCTTTACAGCCCAATATGCACAATGTTCTAACTCTACAGGGAGATGACAAGCTTTACCGTACACAAGTATGTAAGGGGACATACCATTGGGGGTCTTGTATGCAGTTCTATAGGCCCATAAAGCATCATTCAATCTTAAAGACCAATCTTTTCTAGATGGTTTAACCATCTTTTCTAGAATGTGCTTAATCTCCCTATTTGAAACCTCTACCTGGCCACTGGTTTGTGGATGATATGGGGTCGCGACTTTATGAGTTATGCCATACTTGCGAACTAATGAATCAAAAGGCCTATTGCAGAAATGTGAACCACCGTCACTGATTATAGCTCTAGGGGTGCCAAAACGAGAAAATAATTTTTTCTTTAAGAACGAAAGTACCACCTTGTGGTCATTAGTTTTGGTTGCAATTGCTTCTACCCACTTGGAAACATAATCAACAGCAACAAGAATGTACAATTTTCCTTCAGAGTTAGGAAATGGACCCATGAAATCAATACCCCACACATCAAATAGCTCAACAATCAAAATGGGTTGTAGGGGCATCATGTTTCGTTTTGATATACTTCCCAATTTATGGCACCGGTCACAAGAAATACAGAATGCATGGCTATCCTTAAACAATGTTGGCCAGTAAAAACCACTCTGCAAGATCTTTGCAGCAGTTTTATTTGCACTAAAGTGTCATCCACATGCTTGATCATGACAAAAAGAGATGACATCCCTTTTTTCAGAATTGGGGACACATTTCCTAATGATTTGGTCAGGGCAGTATTTGAATAGATATGGGTCATCCCATAGGAAATGTTTCACTTCAGCCAAGAATTTAGACCGGTCTTGTTTAGACCAATGTAGTGGCATCCTACCTGTAGCAAGGTAGTTCACGATGTCGGAAAACCATGGAATTTCAGAAACCAGCATCAGTTGTTCATCTGGGAAAGATTCTCTAATAATCTCTGATTCATCAGCAGATTCGACATTCAATCTAGATAAGTGATCAGCAACAACATTCTCTGACCCTTTTTTATCTCGAATTTCAAGGTGGAACTCTTGTAACAAGAGTATCCATCGAATTAGACGAGCCTTAGCATATTTTTTAGATAAAAGATATCTTAATGCGGCATGGTCAGTATAAATGATGATTTTAGATCCTATCAAATAAGATCTAAACTTATCTAATGCAAACACAACAGCTAGCAGCTCTTTTTCGGTTGTTGAATAATTCATTTGAGCCTCATTCAGTGTCTTACTAGCATAGTAGATCACATAGGGGTGTTTGTCAACTCGCTGAACTAAGACAGCTCCAACCGCAAAATCAGATGCGTCACACATGATTTCAAATGGCAATTTCCAATCAGGAGGTCGGACTGTAGGGGCTGAAGTTAGAAGAGTTTTGAGCTCTTCCCAAGCATGCACACAAGCATCATCAAACACAAATGCCACATCTTTACTGAGTAGATTACACAGTGGTCTTGAGATCTTACTGAAATCTTTAATGAATCTACGGTAGAAACCAGCATGGCCTAAAAATGATCTAACCTCCCTCACAGAGCGAGGTTGCGGCAAGTTTTGAATGAGGTCGACTTTGGCTTTGTCTACTTCAATTCCTTTTTCAGAGATGATGTGTCCTAGAACTATGCCCGAGTTCACCATAAAATGACATTTCTCCCAATTTAAAACCAAATCTTTCTCTTTACATCTAATCATCACACGAGTGAGATGGTTCAAACATTCATCAAAAGATGATCCAAACACAGAGAAATCATCCATAAAGATCTCAAGGAAATTATCTATCATGTCAGAAAAAATGCTCATCATACAACGCTGAAATGTAGCGGGTGCGTTGCACAACCCAAAGGGCATGCGACGATAGGCAAACGTTCTAAATGGACATGTAAATGTAGTCTTTTCCTGATCTTCGGGTGAAATATGAATCTGGTTGTAACCAGAAAAACCATCCAAGAAACAATAGAATCTACGCCCAGACAATCGTTCAAGCATTTGATCTATGAATGGAAGAGGGAAGTGATCTTTCCTTGTAACTGCATTCAACTTCCTATAATCAATGCAAACTCGCCACCCTGTGGTTCCTGTGGTTACTCGAGTAGTGATTAACTCATCTTTATCGTTTTGAACTACAATAACTCCTGATTTTTTCGCTGACAACCTGAATGGGGCTAACCCATTTGCTATCTGAGATTGGGTATATGATACCCGCATCAATAAGCTTTATAATCTCACTCTTAACAAACTCTTTCATGTTAGGATTGAGACGCCTTTGCATCTCCCTAAATGGTTTAGCATTGTCCTCAAGGTTTATATGATGCATGCAATCAGTGGGACTTATGCCTTTAAGGTCCGAGATGGTCCATCCTAAGGCTTCTTTATGCGCCTTAAGTACTTCTAAAAGTTTACTTTCCTGCTCTGTATCTAAGGAAGATGAAATGAGTACAGGCAAAGTATTATAAGGTCCCAAAAATGCATATTTAAGAGTATCAGGCAATGGTTTTAGTTCGAGCTTTGGTGGCTAAACAAGAGAGGGAACAGACTTGGATTCCAAGACTGGAAGTGGTTCCACTCTAGCTTTCCACTTAGACGTGTCCATAAGTGGTGTGGATTCAAGAAAAGTATTCACTTCACTTATGTATTCATCATCAAACAAATCCAGGTCAAAATTATTCAAACAAGCATCCAAAGGGTCAACAGACATGCTACTAGACAACGAATCCTGAATCAAACTTTTAATCATGTTGATTTCATGCACATCATTATCATCATCAAGATCTAAATGTTGTTGGCTAGTATTGAAAACATTCAACTCCACAATCATATTACCAAATGACAACTTCAACACTCCATTACGGCAGTTAATGATTGCATTGGACGTCGCTAAGAAGGGACGTCCCAAAATGACAGGAATGTGACAGTCAGGGTTTTTCACAGGTTGAGTATCTAAGACGATGAAGTCCACAGGAAAATAAAACTTATCAACCTTAATCAAAACATCTTCTACCACACCACGTGGCACTTTGACGGATCTGTCCGCCAATTGCAGAGTGATAGGTGTTTCCTTCAACTCTCCAAGACCTAACTGCACATATACTGAATATGGTAGTAAATTCACACTTGCCCCTAAGTCTAGCAACGCCTTCTTAACCGTCTGGTCACCTATTTTTCATGTGATAGTTGGACTACCTGGGTCTTTAAACTTAGGTGGTGTGTTGCTTTGAATGATTGCACTCACCTGCTCAGTGAGAAAAGCACGCTTATGCACATGAAGCTTTCGCTTTTGTGTGCACAGATCCTTAAGGAATTTAGCATAAGCAGGGACTTGCTTGATTGCATCAAGAAATGGGATGTTGATGTTAACTCGTTTGAACATTTCCAAAATCTCGTTGTACTGTATACTCTCTTTTTGCTGCACCAATCTTTGTGGGAATGAAGCAACAAGTACATGAGATGGTGCAGAGACATTAGAATTATGGGAATTCTTATGTTGCTCAGATTTGTTTTCAACAATAGGTGTTTTCTGTGTGATTTTATGCACTGGTGAGTCTGATGTAGACTCACTCGACTGTGGTATACCTACATTATTTTCAACAACTTTACCACTACGAAGAGTGGTGACAGCATTTACTTGATTATGGGAGGCCTCATTTCGAGTTGAATTTTCTGCTTGATATACATTTTTTGGATTTTGTTGGGGCTGACTAGGGAGTTTGCCTTTGTATCTTTCATTCAATACTTCACAAATTTGACCCATTTTAAGTTTTAGACTTGTAAAACGTTGGTCTGTGGTCTTTTGGAGTTGTACCAAATTTTGGGTCAACAAACCGAAACTTTCCTCGAAGCTAGGCTTTTTCTCTGCAGGGTACTGCACATGAGGTTGCACTTGGGGGTTTCTAGGATAAGGGTATCCTTGGTTATTATTTGATTTTCCCCCTTGGACGGGCCCTTTAGACCATGAAAAGTTAGGGTGATTTCTCCACCCTGGGTTGTAGGTCTGAGAATATGGGTTGTTCTCTTGCCTTTGGTACAAAACATTGGCTTGCTCGGTTTTAGACTCTTGAAATGCATGGAGGTCTGGACAAGTGTCCACTAGATGGTCTGAACTATGGCATGCGGCACAAGTGGCCATTTCAATTTGACTACGGAGAGTAGGGATATTAGTTTTTCCATTCTTTTCTAGTTCCATCTTTTCTATTCTCCTGGCCAAGGATGCCATCTTTGCACTTCCTTCGAAGTCACAGTCAATTCTATGAACATTAGATGTAGGGGTAGTCCTTTTTGGTTCACGGGGGGATTCCCCCTACTGAGTCTTTTCAGCGACTTCGATTAAGAAAGTCCAAGACTCATCAGCAGTTTTTTCAATAAATTGACCATTGCACATGGACTCAACTGTAGTTCGGTTCTTGACATCTAAGCCTTCATACAAAATTTGCACAAGTTTCCATTTTTCAAAACCATGGTGAGGGCATTGGAGCAATAATTCATTGAATCTCTCCAAATATTTTTCCAAAGTTTCATCCTCTAATTGTACAAAACTATTCAGACTTTGACGAATTGTCGTAGTCTTATGGTTTGGGAAGAACTTTTTGAAGAACTCTTTCGTAAGAGCATCCCATGTATGAAATGACTGTGGTTGTTGAGCATACATCCAAGTCTTGGCCTTATCTTGTAAAGAAAAAGGAAATAATCTTAATTTGAGGGACTCTTCTGGCATTTGGTTGAAGCGCAGAGTCCCACAAATTTCTTCAAAATCTCTGATATGATGATAGGGATTTTCAGCATCAACCCCTCTAAATTTAGGCAACATTTGCATGGTGCTTGACTTTATTTCAAACTGACCAACAACAGCTGGTAAAACAATGCATGATGGCTGACTTACCCTTGTTGGGTACATGTAGTCCTTTAGACTACGGACTGGGTTTACTGGTTCTCCCATTGTTTCGGATGGGTCTGGACTGTGTTCCTCAGAACTATGTATTTCAATTAACTCTTCTTGACTGATTCTAACTATTCGGTGTGTATGGTATCTAAAAGACACAATCATAGCCTAGATAGCACATCAAGCATGTTAACCATTTACCTAGAAGGGAAGTTCTATGCAATCACAAACAAGGATGACTCCACCACAGTAAACCTACTGATTTCTAGCAAACAAAAAGCATGATTGCTCCACTTAGATTGTTTTCTAGACCAGCTTCTAATCCTTCGAAATGGAATTCTTTACAATCTGAGCAAACTCCTCTGGAATCAATCCGAGTTTAAGTAAATTGAATAGAAGCGAGGGAAGATGCTAGAGCTTTGATACCCAAGGCCTCACCGTATTACAAGGCGGCGCAGTCACGCATTCAATTTACAGAAACCGTCATGAACTTCGAAGTATGCTTAAAAAGTAACCAATATTTTTCGAACGACTTTCCTACTAAGCTCGTTACCCTATAGGTCTCGTTCTATTCCAAATTTTAAAGCTTAGGTTCGTGTATGTATCGTTTTCCTAAGGCGGGCAAGAAGAGAACGGTGATGAAATCCGAACCCTTATCTTGTATGGCCAGTCCTTGCCCTTTACTAGGAAATTAAAACAGCCGTATTCAAATCCTCAACATGTATGCAAACGAAAGAATACAGTAACTCTCTAACAGGGGATTCGCGAGTGTTTCGACAAGCTTGCCTCCCGTTCCATATGGGGGATGAACCGTTGTTGTCGACTCGGGCCACGACTCCTATGTCATGAACGAACCCGAGGGGCCGAGGTGATATTGTAATCACCGTCCTTCTCTGCAAACAGTTTGATATTTAATACTACCCTTCCGTAGGGTTTTAAAATAAAAATAAAAATAGAATGTTCAAGTCCAAAGTCCAAAAAAAATAAAAAATAAAGTGCAAAAGAAAAAGAAAATTACAAGAGTAGAGGAATCCTAATACAAACTAAAAATAAATAAAATAAACTCTTTTTTTTTTCTTTTTCTTTTTTTTAAAAAAAAACTTCTTCCACTTCCTTTCCTTCGCCTTTACAACAACTACTTAGGCACCTGTTGAGCTCGAAAGAGGTATTTAGGGTTTCGAAGTTTGAAAGCAAAAGCAAAATTAAAAAAAATATCAATATTAATTGTAAAATTGACTGTGAATAGTTGCGTTGCTACAGTAAAATTGAACTACACCGCAACCGAGTCCCCGGCAACGGCGCCAAAAACTTGATAGGCTTATAAAGATACCTACAACTATAAATACTGCAAGTACACAGTGTCGACAAGCAACACAGGGCAAGCACAGGTCGAACCACAGAGACTTGGAGAGTGTAGAAGTTGATTCTAAATCCTTACTTAGAACTGATTCAGAGAGTAACCAAAAGGGGTTTGATTTTGTCGATACGACGAGATATTGGCAAAGACTTAAACAGAAAATAATATTGAATTAAAATACGTAATTAAATCAAGGTGTAAATACTGAGAATATTGATACTAGGGTATTCAAATCCACCACTAACTTATGATATGCATTCAACTTGTAATATTATTCTTGTCCTACAAAGAGATTCAAGTCTACCGTATATCTAAGGTGTTTCTCCAATGGATAATTTAATCACAACTAAAGTATTTCTCCAAAGCATTAACTGTCTAATTAAAGCACAACTAATCTGAGGATCAATATTTGGTTAAGCATGAGTTGCAGAATAATCAACATAGAGATATTCTAACTACAATGGGCATACATTGTGAGAGCAAGATGTTGACAAACTTGGATTAAATTATATCTTTAAACAATTCTAAACTTTCAAGAACAATATACAAGATATGAATACATAACAATAAGTTACGGCTTCATTTACACCCTAGCAAATGAAACTAGAACATGAATAACATTACAACAAAACTGAATTTAAGAAACTAACATGAACAAGCTATTCTTGGATGAGTTTTCAACACAACAACCCTCTCTATTTATATACAAAAATTCTCTCAACACTTGGATTCAAATTTTGGCACTCATCAATTAAACAAAACATGTTTTCTTTAATTGATGGATGAAATGGAATACAATGGGGGTGAGGTGGATGTTTTGAAAAGAATCCAATGGGGGTGAGGTGGATGTTTTGGAAGAATCCAATGGGGGTGAGGTGGAAACGGATTTGGGTCTTGGATCTTGGATCATGGGTAGTTTAATCCCATGTATTGTAAACAGGTTGCCACTGATGCGCGAGCGGGTTGCAACGCTTCCAACTTTCTGCTCTTTTGTCTTCTCAATTCTTCCAAGCTTTATTTAGTACTCAAATATTTATTCATGAAAATGGTAAAAATGCAGAATTTGGGATAATATATGACTTTGAAGCGCGTAAGATGAGTTAAGTGCCAATGAAAAGGTGTATGAATATGAAATATTTGGCACTATCAGAAAGATATGTAGTAAAAGCACATAGGGGTAATACTTCAGCAGAAGGTGTGGATGTCAATATAGAAAATGCAGCTGACAATTTTGAACATGTAGTCGATCCCTCAGTTTATCCTAATACAACATATGGTGCAAATGAGAATGTTGGAGAAGGTGTTGGTGTGAATGATGGAGATGGAGTAGATGAGAATGCTGGAACAAGAAGAGTAGATGAAAATGCTGGAACAAGCAGGAGTAAGAGAAGACAATATCTGTATGAGCGTTCCAAACAACCGTTGTATGATTTATGTCCTAAAGGAAAAACAGCTCTGTACGCTTCTATATGTCTAAATAACATCAAGACCCACTATGGAATTTCAGACAACGGTGCAACTGCAGTTTTAGAGTTGATGAAAGAATTGCTTCCTGAAGGAAACACGTTGCCGTGTAAGTTCCCTGAAGTTAAGAAGATGATTCAAGAACTCGGTATGGATTATATAACGTATGATGCGTGCGTATATGACTGCATATTATACTAGAAGGATAGAAGTACATTGGTGAAGTGTCATGTTTGTCAAGAACCAAGATATATTAAAGTTTTCAATAATGAGAGGAAACTTACCCAAGTTGCGCAAAAGACATTAAGACATTTTCCAATAATTGAAAGGCTGAGAAGATTTTACAGCGTACCATGGATAGCAGAGGCAATGCTTTGGCATTCTAAAGCGCAGTCGGATATGAATGTAATGCAACATCTAGTTGATTCTGCAGCTTGGCGGTGTGCGGATAAGTTTTCTCCATAGTTTTCTAAGGAGCCACGAAATGTTACACTCGAGATAGCAACAGACGGCTTCAAACCGAATGGATGTTTTGGTCTGAATTATAGTTGTTGGCCAGTAATTCTCCAGCCTTACAACCTGGCTCCTTCGTACTTCATGTTGCGGGAGTTCTCGATGTTGCCATTGTTGATATCAGGGCCAAGAGCACCAGGAAAAGATATAGATGTCTATTTAGAGCCATTGATAGATGAGCTGAAGCAATTATGGAATACTGGTGCTATAACGTATGATGCCTTCAGTAAGACATAATTTATGATGAAAGCGAGGTTGTTGTGGTCTATCCATGATTTCCAGGATTTGGGTACGTTGTCTGGATGTGTGACTCATGGGTATTATGCATGTCCAACTTGTGGAGAATATATAGTTTCTGAGTGGCTGCCGTTCAGCAAGAAGATCTGTTACATGGGACATCGCAGGTGGCTGCCAGCAGTCCACAAGTATAGAGATGATAGATTGAATTTTGCTGGAGGGGTAGAGCGCGGTACATCTCCATGTCCATTAACAGGGAAGCAGGTTCAAGAGATGGTACATAATTTGAAATGCAGACAAGGGAAAGGAAAACAACCAACAAAGAAATGTAAAAGAGGATCTGAATACGGTGCTAATGAAGAAGAAGAGATATCTGAGCATTCTTTGTTTTCAAGAAGGTCTATTTTATATGATTTGCCAAACTGGAGTTCAAACTCTATTCGTCATTGCACTGATGTTATGCATACGGAGAAAAATATAACAGAGCATATTATAAATATTGTAATGGGGAATAACAAGTCGAAGGATGGTCCTAATGCTCGCAAGGATTTGGAGGCTATAGGAATTAAAAGGAAGTTATGGGTGAAAACAGATGAAGTGACTGGTAAAACATCAATGGCAGATGGAAGTTTTGCAATAACAAAAAAAGAGAAAGTTGATTTTTGTACTATCTTGAAGAACTTGAAGGTCCCTTCAAATTTCTCTTCCAATATTCGCAAAAACATCAGCGTCAATCCTCCAGATATAAGGAATCTGAAGTCTCATGATTACCATGTTTTAATGCAACATCTATTTCCTTTATTGCTTCATATCGCGATATCACTACCTAAAGATCTCCGAATTGCACTTCTGCGGATAAGTATATTTTTCAAAGTTCTGTGCGCGAAGGTAATTAACAGAGAACATCTCTTAAAAGCAAAATCAAGTCTGGTGGAAGCAATGTGTGTACTGGAAAAGCATTTTCCTCCATCATTTTTCGTTATTAGCATTCACCTGATGGTGCACCTAGCGTATGAAGCTTTAATCTGCGGTCCGGTCAGATTTAGGTGGATGTACCCCTTTGAGAGATAACTACCCAACGTATTTTGTTTTAGAATTTATAATCTGAGAAGTTGGCATTATTGAACCCTGGTATTGAACACTAAGTAAATTGTTTGCCACTGATTTTTACAGGTTAATGAAAGGTTTCAAAGTATTGGTGCGCAATAGAAGGTACATTGACGGGTGCATTGCAAGAGGCTATACGCTGCGAGAAGCTAGCTTATACTGTATGGAAGACATATCATAAAATAGTAGTGGCACTCATAAACACACTCGACAGGCCTTTCTGGATGATTCTGGCGAGTTCGCTGATGAGCCTTTAAGTAATGCTAAGGACTTTCACCTGAACCAAGTGAAGTTTGAACAAGCTCGCAGATGGCTACTTTCTAAGTTTGTTGGAATCGATGACTGGCAAAGGTAAAAAAAAATTAGTTTCACATTGCTGAGTTGTTGTTGATAAGTGGGGTCATCGGTCTAATATTTCTTGATTTATTATTTTTAGGAAGTATGACTCCTATGTTAAGCATGCCAAGTCTCATGCGTCCAACCAGACCCCAAAGACTTATCATTTATGGTTACGCGATGAGGTAATGGAACACAATGTCTTTTCCAACTTATTGTGTATTTACAAAAATATAACCGAGTTACAATCTAAAGGTTCATAAGAATCATAACATTTTTATATTTGAACTTATTATGTACAAGTGATATTATATTAAGGTAGGTATTCTGCTTAGCTCATACTTGTTTTGTCTTAGATGCAATCTTATCATGATCCATGGTTAAGAACTAGGATCGTCATGTGCATTCTTTCACTACATCTCTCTGCATTTTTTAACTTCTGAAGTTGACATTGGTAGCTTGACATTGGTGTTATCTCAGTTAAAAGCTTATCAATTGCGATTTTTTGAAAGTTTATCAGTTCAAAGTTTGTCATTTTGTCCTGCACTTGGTAGTGTATGTGAACCAGCGTTGTACTAGGGTTTAGATGGAACCATCATTTCCATTAAATTCTCAATCCTGGGTGCTTTTGTTGTCTTCTTTGTATTATAATAACCTACCATATGTTTATGGTTTGTAGTAAAAAATATTTTTCATTATATTTATTTTCTCTTTTTCCTTCAGTATATTGACTTCTGAAAATATGTTTATGGTTTGTAGTAAAAAACATGTGTTGTTTTGGTTATGCAACTGACTTGAACATGATCTTTTACAGTTGGTAGAAGCCAATGAAACTGATTCAGTTCTCTGGCGACTCGTGCAAGGACCTCTATTCAAGGCACAATCATACACAAAATACCAAGTCAATGGCTTTACTTTATCCCCACAAGATTGTGATGCGAAGAGGGTATCTCAAAACAGTGGGGTGTCAATGAAAGCTATTACAAGACAGAGAGCTAAGTCGACGGACACAAATTACATCGAATCTGAAATAACCTATTATGGAGTCATTAAAGAGATTATCAATTTGAATTACTTGGATTTTGAAGAAACTGTTTTCTATTGTGATTGGGTCAAAGTTGAAGATAAAACTAATGGGTGCCAAGTTGATGCAACCTCAAGTGTGATAAAGGTTAACTTGTCCAAGATGAAAAGTATAAATAGAGTGGTTGATGAGCCGTTTATACTCGCATCTGAAGCATCCCAAGTGTTCTACTCAACGGATCTTTCACCTGAGGGATGGTCCGTGGTGTTACATTCATCTCAGAAGTTAACGTCCGCAGTAGATAAGCTTGAATCTCCGACGGTTTATCGATCACTCTTCGATAATGATAGTTTAGAAGATCTTATTTGTGTTGATTCTGAAGTTTAAATTGGAAAGACTGCGCTACACTGCCATCTTTCAATCTTTCTTATCAATTAAACCCTTTTTTTCTGAATTGTTTTGTTTGATCACATGTGCTATGTTAATACATTATTGTGGATAGTTTTATTCTAATGATGCTCTGTTTTAGGTTTTGTTTTCAACTGAGCGATCTTAATATTTCATATTTTGTTTACAGTTACAGGTTATTATGGCAGCACCAGTGGAGGTCGACGAATATGAACTACCTATTTCTACTAACGCAACAAAACTCGGCCACAGGAAGGGTGCTTTGGTTCGTACCCATGTTCCTATTTCGTACGAAACCTGGAGGAAAGTGCCTGACAAGTACAAGGACGATGTTTGGAATGAACTTAAGGTACAAAATCTACCTCATGACATGATTTCTGCTCATTCTTTAGTTAACTTCAGTTGAGGGAGATATACATTTAGGATGCCACTCATTAGCTCTGTATTTTCAGATTGCATTTGATTTACCTAAGACTTCCAAGACTATTATGGTGAAGGGGATGTCTGATCCATGGAGGAGATTCAAGTGTGAATTACGACAAGACCATTATGATATTTGGAATACTCATCAAGAAAGGATTGATAATACTCCTCCAAGCGTAAAGGCAGAGGATTGGATAAAATTCTGTGAACATGAGAAAAATGTTTTTGTCCAAAGAAAAAGAGTTGTTAATAAGAGGAAAAGAGAACAATATGATTACTTTCATACCACTGGTCGCAAGCCGCATTGTTTGGTGAAAGATGAACTGGTAGGTCTTTCATTTCAATGATGCAACTTACCTCAAACTTTTGTCCACAATGGATGATTCATACCCATTGTATTTTTAAACGTAGGAGGCAGCGAACCCTGAAGCAGAAATCACTACCTCTGATGTGTGGATTAAAGCTCATTCACAGGAGGGTGGGGCGATTTTACCTAGTGCGCAACCATACTATGTAAGTCAATTGTTTGAGAAGTTATATATAAGCAAGTGATTCTATGCTATATAGTGATTAGTATTATAAGCAAGTGATTCTTATGCTCAACATTGTAGGAACAACTTACGAAAGTGTTAGAGGACATCAAGGGAAAACTGGTAGCAGGTACTCCAGTAGAAGAAGCTTGTGCAGTGACTCAATTATTTTGGAAGGATTCAAGAGGACAGGTTCGTGCTGTAGATCCTGTCTCTCGTACGCAAGTTGATTTATCTTCTTCCGCTCGTGCTAAAGTAACTGAACTGAAGTCTAAATATGGAGTTCTTACTAATAAGGTGGATGATTTAAGTGGCAAGGTGGGAGTTCTTATTGAAGTCTTGGGAGCAGTATGTCTTATAGTGAAGGATATTCAAGCTGCAATGCGATCATCAGTTGTTGCCTCAAACATGTGTAGCACTTCACATGGTCAGGAATGTTCACCGGGTCATGTTTCTTCACCTCATTCAGGTTCATCTGCTCACATAAGTTCACCTAGCCATGGAATATCACCAGCTATTGGCCCAAGTTCACCTAGCTATGGAATATCACCATCTTCTGTCCCAAGTTCACCTAGCCAGGACATATCACTGGCTCAATCAGCAGTAGGGGTCTCAAAGCAGTGTTCATTGATGAACATAGAGGGTGAAATAATTGCAACTGGTAAAGTGTGTATGGGTGCGTCTGCACTTATAGCTCACGGCTCACCTGTACCTTCTACTCATTTCAAGGTGTTGATCGACGACATTCTCATGCCAGATGAACCAACTGTAAAAGCTAACAGGTTCACAGAGACCTTTAAAGATGTTGGAATCGGAGGATACGTGGTTCATCCAAAGAGGTCCATCAGTTATAATTAAGACGACTTCACTACTTTTTTGGAGATATGCGATGGAGTTATTCATGGATAACTCAACCATCTTTTGCATCAGTTATATAAATGTTTAGCTAACACATGCCTTTAGTCTTTTTTTTCTTCTGTTCACACTTTTTTTTATGCATGATAAACTCTCTAATATGCATACTCTTATGTTTTTTGTATGTATGTTGAACACTCTAATATGCATACCCTTATGCATTTGTGCATATAGAAGAGTCTTATCCTATTGTGCTTAAGGAAGACTATTATGCAGTTGCGCATAAGAGGTTTTAACTTTACCTAGAAACAACTGATCTTTTTGATATATGTATATTTGAACGGAACGGTTTATGAATCTATATTTACTTTTTATTACCTAGTTTCTATTAATCTTATATATGTATGTGTGGGTGGTCTTTCTGTTGTATATGACTGCGCATGTGGATTTATTGAAATTCAATTGAAGTAGTAGTCACCCGGGGAAATATCAACCCCTGGTAAGTACTCCACTTGCTTTCACTTATCTTATTATATTTATGTTTGTGGAATCTGACATTGAGTTTATATTTACTTGCGAGGTTTTAAATAGTGGCTCAAGGTCCTCTAATGAACAAGGAAAAAGTCCATGCTCACTGGTAAGTCTTATGATTTTATTTTATTTTTTGGTTTCATCTTATTCCACTTGATACAATAGTAAGGGTTCCATTCCTTAGCATATCTGAGTTTCCCATCTGACTTGAATAGTTTTTCTTCGTAATGCTGTCATGGATTGTATCTCATGAATGGAGGTTCATTCTGCAGGATGTAGAATAAAGTTGGATCTTCTGGTTAAAGTTGAGGATGTAGAATATGAGAAGAGCACTATTATAGTTTATCTGATGGTAAGTTTTCTCTAATCATTGTTGCATTGTTCAGTTTGTTATGTCTTAGACAAGACATAAGTTGTTGGTTGAATGCAGTGAGAATTATCCCCCTGCGAGTGTTTGTCTTAAGAAGATACATTCATATTGATATTTCAAATAGTTAGTTCGCATGGAGTGACTGCTAATATCGTATTTTATGCATGATTTAGTTGAGATATTAGTGAAGTTGTGGGATAAATTAACATCGCCTACTTCCTCTTCTGCATATGCCAGGTGACCATTAATACAAAAACGAACTTCCACTTGTTTCACATCTTCAATTTGAAAACCAGAAACATGGTGCGACTTTGAACTACCAATAGAACTCTTGTACAAGATCTTTTAGGACTGGTAGAAGGATTGTCGAAGAAAATTTCAGGTAACCCATAGCCAAATCATCAGTTCTCCTACCTTGATACCATTAAGGTTTTGTTTTTAACTATTTTTCTCAATACAAGTTGTGACTTCAGTTGCATAAGTTAATTTGTTTATTGTTGTTCTTCAGTTTATGTAGTAGTTGTTGAATTCGTTTTCATGCCCATGAGTAGGTTGATTCCTTTAAATCAAAGACAACGAATTTTACATCCTGACGAGAAAGTGGCGAGGATAAATGTAGGATTAAAGAATTCCATTTTTACTTTGTCTTATTAGTTTTCCTATCATCTCTAATATAAAAATGACAGAGAATTTTCATCAGAATAATATAGCTAATGACTTATTTGGTTTTCATTTGATTTATTTATATTGGTAGTTGTTGGCAATTACCCCACCCCACCAAATATTATACATGAGGTCAGGCACCTAGCCTTGAATTTTGAGATGCAGAGAGTATTGCTGCAGTTTCTCAGTGTCAGTAACAAATTGCAAGTAATCATCATCACCATCCTTGTTCTTTTTTTTCTCTTTTTCTACCCATTTCATATTGCTGCAGTTTTGTTTTTCATCATTTGGCATCATCATCCTTCTTTAATGAATATTTTGGCTCATCCTAATTTGGTATTATTCTCACTAAATTTACACCCCACATGTATTCACCACAACATTACAATTCCCATGAGTTCAGTTTGAGATGCAGAGAGTACTCGGTTAATCTAGTTCTGTGGAAGGTGTTTTGCATTACCCAGTATAAATATAAATTCCTCCAATGCTTCTATATCGGTATCAGCCATACCACTGTATAAATATAAATTCCAAGATGAATTGATATGGATTGATATTATCAAGTTGGAGACAATAAGTTTTCTCTTTATCAACTAGCGCAGAGGTCAAATGTTTTTATGTAGAATATTTTATAAGTACGACATTTGACACATCCTATTATAACGTCAAATGTAGAACTTGAGTACGATATTTGATTTTACTGGTGACTACTTGTTAGTGATAATGGTAAAACTTCTTTCCGTAGTTCCGATGAGAAGTCATGGAAAAGAGAAACGGAATTGTTAGTGAATGTTGCTAGTCATGGTGAAGATAGCAGGTTCTGAGGTGCCTTGCCTCATCGTTTGGGCTAAGGATGATCTTGATCCTTTTGTACTATCCATACAAAATTCAACCAGGGTGCAATATCTATCTCTCTTGCTCTCTTTAAACTCTATTTTCCATTGAAATATACTAACTACTTCTGCACTCTTTTGGCTCTTGTAGATATGGTTTAGTGAGATATGGCCATCATCATGTCTATACCAAAATCATGTGATGATTAACCACTTTGTTGATGTTAAGGGATTTTTCCCAAGATCCGGTAAGTTCAGTTCAAATAATGTTGTTTCATATACTGGCATTCAATTGGTTTTTGAGCCATCATTGTTCAGTTGGATGAGTAATATATCATGATCATACCTTTTGTGCACTTTTTACAGGTTTATGTTATTCAACCAGTTTCCGGGTGTGGACTTTGTTCTAACAGGTGTTGGGATTATAGGTAATGTAAGTCATAACTATGTAAGCTTTTCCCATATTAAAACCAGCCAAATTAGTATCGACATAATAACGGTAATATGATTCACTTGTTATCTAGGAGTGAATCATTGAGTTTATTGCAGTTTAGGCTTTATGCATTTTTTATGAAGGCATAGTTTTGTATTTTTCAGGTGTATGTGTTGGAGGAGATGAGCAAAAGGCTTCAAGCATAAATCTTTAACTGATGATTACCATGATCTCCTCGACAAAGTTCAAGGTTCATCATTTTATTGTATCTGAAAAACGAATAATATACTTGTCATTTTTTTTTTTGATACTACACATAAAACTTGTATGTCCTTAGAAATTTTGTGATGTGTCTTACTTTTTGTGTATATGGAGTTAATCATTGAATGTTACGGTGAATTAAATTGAAGGAAAAATATTTTATTGATAATTTTGGTGGATTAAGAACCTGATTTTGACTTAATTTGGCTGGTTTTGATAGTCAAGAGAAGCTTGGTTTTGTGACAGGAAACTGTAATGTTGACCTGGTTTTGACCGGTCAAAACCTGGTTTTGGCTGGTCGAAACCACTATTTTTTTGATGTTACAAAAATTTCGCAACTGAGCTAACCTGTTGCGATATTCCAGTTCGCAACTGTTTGAAGCTGTTGCGACCATCGAATTTGCAACTGCTGTAAACAGTTGCGATATTTTAGCGTTGCAACAGTTTGAATCTGTTGCGAAAAAAAAATCGCACTGGCAATGTAGCCGTTGCGAAAAACTGCAACATCGACTATCGCAACAGAGATGAACTGTTGCAACCCCACTTTGCAACTTCCACGTACCGTTGCTAATCCCTAAATTTGGTGTAGTGCGAACCTATTTTTCAAACGGTTCAGATATTTCGAATATAGTTTACTTAGCCGAACTTATTTGGTTCGGCTTTACACGTTTTTTGAAAATAAGCCGAACTTGCTTCTGTTTCCCAAAGTTTCCATCCTCCATGATCCAATTCTACTGATCCTAATAAATAAGTTTTGTGTTTTATATTGTTGGTGTAGGTATGGATATATGACCATTTTCCGGATTTGAATTTAGCCAAGGAAGATGAGAAATGGGTAGACACATTCCCTACCTCGGGCAAATGGAGTTTTAAGAAAAATAAGAAGAGGAATAAAAAGGAAATCTTGATAGCTTTGAGAGAAAAGTTAGAATCTTTGAATGTTGAAAAAGTTGTATTTCAACCATACAAAAAGGATGAAGAAGATGATGAAGTTGTTAAGAATGATGATATGCCATTGGGGATGTACTATGGGCCATTGTTTTATTCTGGAGGATTTATATTGTTTGATCCTCGTCGAGTACTCCGTCAATATGGATTTATCCAAACGATTCCAGTGCTAGAGGAATCAAAGTTCAAGTTGTTGCCCAAGTGTTCTAAGGGTACAAAGAGTACGGAAAGTTCATGGAATGCCGAATATGATACCGATCCTACCATTGATTGTTGGAATAAATTGGAAGATAACAAATTAAGTTGGGTTGACTTAGAAGAGTTGCGTGAGGATCCGGAGAAGGGTGCCGAGCAACGAGTAAATGGTTTAATGAGTATGTACTACTTGGTCAGAATTCATGAAGCATTCAACAATGAAACAGGTAATCCAAACAACCGGGATAGCGCTTCCATGTTTTGTCAAATCGAAACAATTAAAAATAAAGTTAGGGACTTCATAGCTATGATTCGGATTGTGAATCGATATCGTCTTAAAGGTGAAACAAATGATGAGGTTGTTGTTCGAGATCTAGAGGAATGGAGAAGATGGAAAGGACAAAATTTCAAATACCAAGATCACTACAACATCCTTAGAAAGTTTGTCATAACTCGTTTTGGTTATTAAATCCTTGTAATTTTTACTTTGTAATGGTTAGTGATTTTGTAATGCTGATTTTATGATTTCAAACAATTGCAGGGTAAACATTATTGGTTCGGCTGTTTTGATTAAATTATATATAAGCCGAACCATACAATGTATGAAATCTTATTAGGATCGGCTTATTAAACCCACATATCGAATAAGCCGAACCAAGCACTGCGTGTTGGAATTTTTAGTAGCACTAAAGTTCGGCACAAAAAAATCGTAAAATATAAGCCGAACCATACAATATATGAAATCATATTAGGATCGGCTTATTATTGAATATTTCGAATAAGCCGAACCTTTAACTGAGTGTTGGAATACAAATCAACACTAAAGTTCGGCACACACAAATCGTCAAATGTAAGCCGAACCATTTACTGAAAGTTCCTTCTCTTCAAATATTTGCACCAAAAAACAAGTTAAAAAACCACAAAATATTTTCAATTCATAAGATGCGCTTTAGGATCCATTATGTAGCATTCATAATCTCATATCACCCTAGGCATCCGACGAAAACAAAATGAAAAACAATTATACATATTAGAACAAGTATTAGGGCGATCCTAACCTCACAACATCTTCTTCGTCATCTTCAGAAACATCTTCTTCATCATCCTCGGAAACATCTTCTTCATCCTCATCATCCATTACAAACACTAGTCCAGGTGGAAGAGGTGGATGCAAACTTCTCCAAAGCTCCATCTCCGTAGCGTAATTTGCACACCAATCCATAGCGTAATTTTCTTCAAAAACAGGCCAAAAGGCTTCAAGAGACAATGAAGGTATTGGGCAACCGGGTCTAAGCTTAAGACCGATATAATGGCATCCTTGAACAAATACAATGACAAGTCTTCTATCTTTTACATTCTCATTGCAAGGCTTTGTTGGCGGCGCGTAGGTGGAACAACTTCCGGCCCTCAAAAAAGAATGAACAACACAATTAAAGGTCTCCACGATTAAAAACCCACATATCGGCATTTGCATCCAATGATCACGTGTGATGACGACATCCCCATGTAAACGCCGTTCAAAACTAATGAACTGTTGTGCGACCCCGTGGTCTCCGCCACCTCGTATCATTGACTTGTAGAAGTCCCTGTTTCGGCGTAGAGTTTGTAACAATCTTTGACGAATATGATTTACTTCATCCCCTTGGGCAACCAGTTGGTTCCCATCCTTAAAAGGTCCTAGTTGTTCCGCGGTGACATGGAAACCACAATTTTCATCCCCTTCGACATCGTCCATGGATATAATAAACTCATGAATGGCTTCGGGTAGGTTCTCCAAGTAGTTTCTGTAAATCATATTAGAAGGTCTCAAATACTTCCCAAAACTATCTCTTTTAGGACCCTTCATTTTCCCTTCCGCATATATGGTTTTTTTCTCCTTTTGCTTGGGCAGCGGCGTGTGGTCTTTGTTGTTTCAATTTGTTGAGATGGAAACATCTTACCTTTAAGCTTTATGTCTCCTTCCAATGGTGGAGGACATAGAGGACCACTATTCTTAACATCTTTGTTACTTGTTTCACCTTTAACCTTGCTCGGTCGACCACGTTTATTTGATAGATTCAATTCATCCATCTTGTCTATCTTCTCTATTGCCTTCTTCCCTTATTCATACTTTTCATCATGGTACTCCACCCCGCATGGATCCCTTGTGGTAGGTGTTGATTTTTTGGTAATAGCATACGCTCTTGCTCTCTGCTCTTGTCGGTTTTATTTCGTCGGTGGCCTTCCTTTTTGTGGCCCCTTTTCCGGTTCTAATATACCTTGTTGGTGTGAGGATAGAGGATTGGCATCATGTTTTCCCATAAGATTCGTTTATGAGGTCGCAACATCCCACGATACATTTCAGCCAACCTTTTGCCGAAAGGTGTTGTAAGGATCCTCAAGTTCGTCAACGCAATTAGACTAGTCAGGTGAAGAATTAGTCGATAATTACTCGATTAGTGTAAGTCGAACATTAATTATTAGAAATTAATATAACAACGATTTAGATACGAAACTAGTATCGTTAGATAAAACTCGAAAAGTTACATAGAATAGACTACTCGAACGTGCCATTCGGATACCATACGAAGAAGATATCATCGGATGAGTATGAACGGAAGATTTGTTATATTGCAGTTTAGCCGCCTTGGCTGCCCTTATCGTTTTGTCGGGTGCCTTTAGTAAATCTGGTCGCCTCATCTCTAGAACAAATCGAGAAGAGTTATCTTCTTCTTTATTCTTCTTCTTTTCTTTCTCTTTCTTATTTTCTTCATCTCCTCTGTTCTTTCTTCTTTTCTTATTTCTTTAGAATTTTTAGTCGATAAATCGAGCTTGGTTTGATGTGAGTGATTCGAAGAAGTTGGTTAACTTGATGAATCAAAGGGGAAGTGATGAACTGTGATTGATTGAACTGGGAGAAGAAAATTGATGTCACTGTAAATCGATGTTAGGGTTTCTAGAAGAATTCAAAGATGAATTAAGAGATGGAATTAGTGTTCTAAGAGAAGGAATTGAATGGGTTTAGGTTAATTGGAGTTACGAAGCTGTTTTAGGAAAGAATTAAAGAGCTAGGGTTTCTCATAAAATTAAATAGAAGTTCGATTAGTAATGAATAAGATGAAGTTAGAGATGGGTTTAATCTGAATTAGAGTTTGAGGTTGATGTATAACTTAAATTGATAGTTAGGGTTTGATTGTGTTTTTGAGGTTGATGATTTGAATCTGTTGAAGAAGCTGGGATTTGATTTTGGTAAATAAAAAAGTGATGGAATTGTTAAGAATGTTGAGTGGGTTGTAGCATGAGCAAAGCAAGGAGGTTATAATCATCTGCCTTAATTCTAAGATTTGAATGCAAGATGATGGTCTGTGGAATCAAGTCACGCAAGAAGAAGTGATCTCAATTATCTAAAGTGGAACCAATTGAGGTAATTATGTCTCTAAACTAAATTAGTAAGTTATTCAGTTCATTGTTGATTACATGTGCTAAGTAATGGGTATAAATTGAGATAATTATGGTCAATAGAGATTGGTGTTTTAGATGAATGTTTATAATTTTATTGATGGTGGTTGGTATTGTAAAGTTTACAGTCTGGTGGAGTGAAATGAATGAAGAGTTGATCTGAATTTGGTATTGGTGTCTGTGACAGAGAAGTTGAGATTGTACAACTGTCAGCGGGATGCTGATGTTGTTGAGAATTGTAGATATGAAGATAAATCTGAAACATATATTGGTAGTATTGAACTTGATGAGGTTCCAGTTGAGCTACAGATACATGATGGCTTAGAGTTGTGTGTGTGTTCGCTAACTAAATAGAATTTGGTGGTGAATTATGGCGTGCAAATTGGTGAATGGTGATGATGTTGTGATAGTTAAGTCATAATTGTAGTGACATGGAGAAGTTGAACTAAATGGATTTTTGTTAGATATGTTGTATGAGTTGTTGGTGATGTTTAGAGGTTATGTGAACTGTAACAGTTGGTGTGCTAGATGTTAAGGGTTGTTTAATTGGTGTTGGTGTTGTCGTTGAAGTGTAGTTTGGTAGTGAAGTTGAGATTGGATAGTGGTGCAGACAGTGTATGTTTTGGGATAAACTCATAATGGTGTAAGAGCTGAGAGTATTGGAGTTGCAGGTAGTAAGGAAAGTGATATGGCAGAACTTGCAGAGATGAGATTAGTTAGTTAGTGATGGTGGTGATTTAAGTGATTCAATACTTAGGTGATGGTGTAGAATTACTGGGGACATGTAGAGGGTGGTGCATGCTGAAATGGTTATTTGATTGGGTTTTTTTAATGACAGTGATCTTAGAGGAAGCCTGCGAATGCAGATCAAGGTAATCAAAGTTGTTGTTTGTAAATAAAAATTCAAAGTATTTTTGTATTTAAATTGATGTAATGAATAGATGGAAGTTGAACTGAAGTTAGAGTTGCAGCTCATGAGAATTAGTAGAAAAGGTGTTGCATTGAGCTGCAATCGCAGGTAAACTTAGTTGCATTGTAATTGGAATTCGAAGTTTATTTGAATGATTCAATTGATGTATTTTAGTTTGAAGTTGAGCTTGAGTTGGTGTTGTAGAGTTAAGAGTTTAATGTTACACCATTATAGGTGCAACAGGGTTTTGGCCTGTGCAATGGCTCGAAGAAGATGTATTCAATTTAAATCAGAACCTGACTGACCTAGCTTGTCCTTGACTCAGATATCTGACTGAGTCGGTTCAGTCTAATTGACTGAGTTGATTCGGTTTGACCGAGTCGACTCATTGACTCTTTGACCATTGACCCTGGACGCTGACCTTTGACTGACGTTGACTGTTAGTTGACTCCTGACTGTTAGTTCAACCGTTAGATTGACCCAGTTGGGCCAAACCCTTATTAATGGGTTTGTTTAAGTGGACTTGGGCTTTAGACTAATTATCTTATATTGATGTTTTGGACCACTTATGGTCCGAATTGACCTTTGGCTTCTTCTACAAAGTTGTAGACATTCATAAGACTTATCTAATGGACTATAGAACCAACCTAATTGAATTAGTAAACCTTGGTTATGCTAAAGATAGATAATAAAAGGGTATAAAAACGTAAATGATCTTAGGACTATTAGTTAGATTCGTATAATTCTTGTGTGAGCCATTTTGGATAGAATCTTAGAGTTCTTGTGTGATTAACAGTTAACTATTAACAACGATCGATTCAAAGGATGAACCCATGGATCGTGGATCGCGAAGTAGGCGTGGCTTGTCATCAAAAAGGTGTGGGAATGCATTTGACTCTTTGTATTCATTATTGTTGCTTTTAAAAAATTTTATGCTTAACAAACTCATGCGTTGTCTGTTTCTGCATTCCATGTTTTTTTTTTAAAATGCATTATGATAATCCTGTCGATTCGGTGAATCTTTCCACGATGTGGAAAGGACTTGTATTGTTTTGTTGTCAATATGAATTTTTATGGGAAATGAGAATTTCCACTTGTGGTATATAGGATACGCTCCTTCACATTTATACCTACTTTAATTCATCTTTTATTGTTTAGAGTATTGGTCATCATGGTCTTGGTGGCATCCATAGCTATTAGGTGTGAATTGCCGGGTAGGGATTTACATCAATATTATACATTGTTTGAAGAAGGAGTTTGTCCATATACATGTTTGTGTATTTCAAGTGGCTTGGTCACTTGTTGATGTTTAGGAAAACATGTATTGTATTCCAAATATTGCCTATGATTACTTAGAATGTTAAATGTTAATTATTCCCACTTCAGTTTCTGTGACAGATCAGAGTTGCGCAACGAAAGCTTCACATGTTGACTTCGCTAGTTGATTAAATTCAGTTATATTTATTATGTTGTATATTTTATTTAAAAACCAAATGATTATTATATATGTATCATTTGAGAGAAAATCTTGTATATATATTTCTGAGCGGGGTTAGCATTGGGCTAAGTTTTTGTAGCAGATTTCTTAATTGAAAGTTAAGTGTTTAAATTGGATTTTTAGTGCCTATTTATTTAGTTAATTTATTGGATTAGTCGGCTTCTAGCTTAGGGGGCGCTACAGGTGTGTCCCAAATCTCTACATCATCGTCCTCGTCGGGCATAGGATCACTACTCAATTGTTTCCAATGAGGATCAATAGCCTCAAAAGGTATCCTACAATCCTTGTACATAAGTAGTTCATGCCGACACAGAAGTCCCATGCTTTCCCTCATTTTACAAACACACTCTTCTTGGGAGTTAGCGTCCATTTTGTCCATCAAATCCACTTCCTTCATTATAAGTTCAATGCACAAATGAGAGACCATATGGGTTAGTCCCCGGAGCCACTTATCATTCAGGAATTCATCATGCTTCATCATTAGATTTTTTTTCGAATAACGCTCTAATTCTTATAACGTCACTCATGAAATAGTCTTTCATTGCGTCAAAAACCATGACGAACGTGTCCACGCACCCAAATAGATTCTTCTTCAAACGATAGTGAGCCGAATCTACCATACTTGTAGCTTGGTTGTCGAAGTGCTTGTGGTGGTTTTTAAATGCACTAACAAATCTATGTGCGTTCGTATCCAAGAATTTCTTCCATAAATATATAATAATTTCCGGGTATTTGACGCCCCAATTAGCAATGAGCTTTGCAACATTTTCTTCAAACACTTCTTCGATGATGGACCAAGTCAAAGCTTCCTAATCATTGTGGAAACATGCCCACATCCTTTCATTAGACTCATATGCTTCCTTGAATTCTTTCTTCTTCATTTCTCGTTCTCCATCCGGTAATGTAGCAATCTTCTTTAGCTCTTTCAACTTGAGCAGTTGGATTATCCCTTGGCATTTCTTTTTAACATTATTCCATACATGAAAGGTACAGAGAAAGTTTTGCGCGTTCGGAAATACCTTCCTTATAGCAAACATCAATGCCGCCTCTTGGTCGGTTACCATGACCTTTGGAAGAGCATCCTCCCGGAAGATTAACTTCACTTGTTCCAATGCCCACACATAGCTTTCTTTCAACTCATCATGCAAAAAACAAAAAGCAACTGTGAAAGGTGACTTGGTTGACGTATGACCAACAACGTTCATCAAGGGAATCTCATACTTATTGGTCTTGTAAGTGCAATCCAATATGAGAACTTGTGGGAAGCATAACGCCAACTTTACGCATTCCGGATGGGCAATAAAAAGGTGCGTCATATGTCCGAATTCATCCAATTTCTTTTGGCAAGCATAATTCTTCTTTTGCGCCAACCACAATAATTGTTGCATCCAAATCCTTTATTCTCAAAGTACTTCTCGCGTTATATATTTGTTGCAACGTAGTCTTGTTATTCTTATCATCCGCCTTCAACTTGCTAAGAATTTTAGAGGGACCCATACGTGCTCGTGTCATTTTATCTAGCTCCGCATATTCATGAGGTTTGAGTCGTCCGACTCTATAATGTCCATGAAGATCCTTTGGACGTGGGGGGTTATGACGACAATCCATATCTTTATTCATTGTGAACATTTATTCATCTGCGTTCCAACTTAAGACGATCTTGAAAGGACAATTTATCTTCCTTGTTTTAGTCTTATATTTTTTTCCCGGTCTTCCCAACATATGGCTTACCATTTTTCTTCTTGCTAACTTTCTTCCCGCCCCACTCACAAACCATCTCAACCCGCTCCTTTCGGCTTTGTCTACCTTTAACTAGGATGCAATTGATTTTCCAAGCATGTTCCTCAACCCATTTAACAACTTCTTCTTTGGTTTTCCACGTCTACATATCAACAAGTACAAAACTTTAGTTTTATTAATGAGTTTGCATATAACATACTTGAAAATTTATAAAAAAATAAAATACGTTATTTACCTACCAAGTCAGTTTGGAAGTGATCTCTAGTATCTTCATGAATGACATCAACAGGAGGTGGTTGATCCTCCATAGTTTCCATTTCAGCAAAAATCTACAACAATATCGCACATGTTTTGGGTCAGGTTCGGCTAACACGAAAAACTAGTTCGGTTGATTCGTGTTTGACTTATAAAGCCGAACTACATGTCAAACATGGATTCGGCATATTTGGGTCTAATATTATAAGCCGAACCATAACACTTAAAATTTCTAATAACAAAAATTATTTTTCGGCTGTAGAATGAGTAAGCCGAACATTACACTATAACTCGTATGTTTTTTTAGATATGGTTCGGCTTACAATTTTACATCACATTTGAGCCGAACCATGAAAATTATTTGGCGCGAAAATAATTTAATGACAGTTCGGCGTACATATTTCTAAAACGAATAAGCCGAACTGTTCTTGACTACTACGGTTCGGCATACATATTATATGCCGAACCTTACTCTGTTGTGCCGAACTAGTTGCAAAAATCATAACTTTTGGTGAAATAAAGCTACAAAACGAACATTAAACAACTTATACAACCATACCTGTGTATTATTAGCATTGGGTTCTTCATCTATGTACTCATCTTCGGGATTTGGCTCCATAAATAAATCATCTTGAGCTTGAGAAAAAAGTTGGGTTTGGGTAAAATCATTTTCATAATCCAACAAATCATCCATTTAAGGATCTCCATCGTAATTGATATGTATTTTCTTAGCTTTATGTGATGAAGATTCACCTTGCTCACTCGAATTTGTATCACACATCTCTCAATATTCACAAAGATAACAAACAAAGATTTTTTTCTTCTCCTCCTCTCCTTCTTCTTTCCTCCTTCTTCTTTTTCTAAAATTATTCACTAACTAACTATCCTTTAACCTTATTATCATAAATTAACTTCTTTTTCTAAAATTATTCACTAATTAAACACTAATCTATCCTTTAACACAAAATTATTATCATAAATTAACATTAAACTAATTTTAATCATTAACAATTAATTAATTTTTATTATCACTAATTAAACACTAATCTCATGAGGGGTATTTTAGTATTTTTTGAAAAATACAGGATAAGGGCCACCCTTGAAATACTATAAGCACCCATATTTTTTCTTATATGTATGCCCCAAATTTTTGGGTCTGCCCAAAATTTTTGGGTCTGCCCTTCTCGTGTTGGATTTTCAAGATGGTAATAGGGTTCTTGTGGAAATGGTGTTACAATGGATGAACTAAATGGGCCGGTTCTTCAGTCAAAGCCAAAATTTATGATGGGAAATTCGAACTGCATTGATCCAGTTTTTGCCTTAGACTTGGTTCAATAAAAAAAGTCTGCATCTTCTCAATAAAAGTGTTGGATTTTCAGGTCACCAACTTTTGGTTGTCAAGCATTGATCCAAAGGTCACCAACTCAAAGTCCACGGAAGAAAAGTGAGGGGCAAAATAGTAAACTTACACGAACCCTAATTTTCCATAGATTGTAACGATACAACCTTCGCCAGTCCCTCTTCGCTCAGTAGTTAGTTCCACGGCTTCTCTCAACCTTCAAAATTTCATTTCAATGATCTAACCTTCTGTTTCTTTCATTCTTCTGTATGTCTGGCCATGAAATGTTGGCCTGATAATTTAATTATGAGT
Organism: Papaver bracteatum; assembly: GCA_023529315.1. Classification (NCBI taxonomy): domain Eukaryota; kingdom Viridiplantae; phylum Streptophyta; class Magnoliopsida; order Ranunculales; family Papaveraceae; genus Papaver; species Papaver bracteatum. Next base: position 55,316 of record JAJJWX010002257.1, on the reverse strand, counting down.
CAATTCGCAGCATACAGTTTCAGTAGTTCTACATTGTAAGATCTTGTTTTTCAAATTGATTTTTTTTTCTTCTTTTTTTATGATTCTAATTCATGGCAGTGATTAGAAAGAGAGAGGGCTCTAGTGGGGCACTATAAAATTTAATCTCTTTGATTTCTTGATTTAGGAGACGAAGATTATATGGATTTAGGTGCCATCTTTTGAATCATAGTAGTAAACCTTGGTACCCCCGTTAGCAATTATGTATGTAAATCTATGATTCAAAAGTATCTGGTATCTTTTGAAATATCTATTCTTCTCTTTTATCATTGATTTCAGATTGATTTTATTTTCCCACAGTGATTGAGTCAAAATTACACTTGATATGAGCCAATTGATTTTGCTATAACTAATGAGTTTGCACTAAAATTTTGTTATTAGAATAATATTGCATGTATTGGGTTTATTGAGTGTGAAAGCCATGTATAATTCTTTCGCAGTTGTGTATACCAATGATGCAGAAATTGAAAACTAGTTGAGATTAGTTTCAACTGGTAGCGGCCAGACAACCGTAGGGATGTGGTATCCACAGATAACGGGTTTAATTCAGTCCCGATTTGTTTACTAACTCCATCTCACATTTTGTTTTGAATGCATTGCAGTACTATCAGTCTTTTTTGTATGTGCTGTTTTAGTTTTTCCATTACTCTGTATTGCTGGTAGTCTGCGGTTGGGGGTCCTAGGGGCTGTGTGACACAAGACAGACCGTGGGACACAGCCCTCAGCAAGGCTAGCAGTATTGTTTCATTAATATGGTTTGTTGATGGATACGGGAGTTTTGGGTTAAAACCTGCTAATTTTCGGATATTGGGGTGAGGGGTTCCTTGGTCCTGGTTCATGCGGGTTAATCTTCAGAGAGTCAACCCATGTTGGGTCTGGAATGCTAGTTTGGATCATTAATTTGGTCAATCTAGCAACCGTGGGTTGGTTCCTACTAAGTTCCGTGTGACTGTATGTTAACTTATTTTATAACTGAAGCACAATTCCATCTAATAAATGTTATGCACATCTAAATGCCATCTATAAAGCAAATAGGTCAACCTGGTACCAATTTTGTGTCGGAAGATGACTACATGGATTTTGCTTTTCCAAGCTATTTAGCTCATGATGCCTTGATTTCATGTTTGTAAGCTCGGGTAGCCACATTCCTTTCTACTGATTGCATACTATTTTTTGTATCTTTTTCATCAATTAGAGTAGTCTGCGACCGTTTGTGCACTGATATGTTGTCTGCAGCTATTAGTAATGTCTATTTGCAAAATTGGTTCCCAGACTTCCAGCATTATTACATTTTGATCTTGTCCCCTGTCATCAATAAAGCATATATGTTATCTTGGTATCAACTTTGTGTCGGAATATGACTGAATGGGAATGCTTTTCCAAGCGTCTTCGCTATTGAATAATCGTCTTTCATGTCGTGGTCTTGGTGTAGCTCTTAACTTTTTGTTTCATCTACACTCAATATCCATTATACTGGTGCTCTTTTTGGTTTAGTAATTAGACTAGAATTGATTATTATTTTTCTCTATCTAAGCAAAAAGAAATTGTTTTTTGTCCAATAATTTTAGGTATACTGAAGAGTCGGTTCCGAGCAAAATTTTCGACAGACACAATCTTGTGGGTAAAGTACGCTCCACTGCTAGTCTCCATCAGGGGCTTACTGGGCTATGTCTGTTGGGATTTTACTCGGGACCAATTCTTTGTATATGTTGAATTGTTGTTACTATCCTTACATTTTGGATTTTGGAATGTTTTGTTACAAAACGAGTAGTATAAAATAGTTCTAAGATGGTTTTGTTTTCGCCTTTTCCATTGAATTAATATTTATGTTGAAGAGAAAAAAGTTGAGTTCTGCTATGCCACACTCATCCTCGTAACAACTTAAAAAGCGGACGCACCGTAAGATTTTTGGCATGATTTTTCCTCCGAGGGATGCACATGATTTATAGCCTGTTTGAATAGTATGTGACAAGTTGTTTTTCGACTGTTAGAAGTTGAAAAGTCAGAAGTTAATTTGGCAATAGAATTTTAAAATGACTTTTAGAAGCAAAAAAGTTGATCAGCATGAGAAGTCAGATGTGCTTGAAAAAGTTAACTTTTTTGCTTCTAGAAGTCGTTTTGAAACTCGATACCCAAACTAACTTCTTGCTTTTTGACTTCTAGAAGTCGAAAAGTAACTTCCACATCCAAAATATTTTTTTATAGCATAATATCAGAATATTTTCGTTTCTGACTTATGCTTCTGCTAAAACAGATTTTTAATTAATTTTGCTTGCCCCTGCGTTAAATCAATATTAGAATTCAGTCCAAAATAAGAACATGTGACAATAATCTCACTTTGGTTAAAGACTTTATCTGGTGTTTTCATACAACAAGGCTGTATCATCCTTTGTAGTTGTGCATGGCGCATGCCAGTGGTGCAGCGATTGAAAACGCAGATTAGTTTTATCAATTGGTATTGGCCAGAGAACTGTAAGGGTGAGGTATCCACATATAACATGTTTAATTCAGCTCAGATTTTTCTACTAACTCCATCTCACACTTTCAAACTCATTTCATTGCTGTTAGTCTTTTTTTTTTGTCTGTGTTGTTTTAGTTTTTCCATTATTTTGGTGTTTTGATGGATAAAGAGAGATTTGGGTTTCTAATCTAAAGTAATGTGCAAAACAAAAAAGATTAATAGACTGTCCCAAAGACGAGGTAGCTACGGGTCATGGTGTATTGCGGGAGTGGCTTCTCTGGGTATGCCAAAGTCCAGAAAATTCTCTTTTTGTTCAATGCCCGAAGGACCGCTGCAGATTCTTTCCCAACCCTGTACAAGTAGGCATTGCATTTGATCGTGTATTTTTCTTGCAGTTAGTAGGGGAGGAAATATCTTTGGAAGACATGTAATACACAGATCCAATCATGCATAGGACTTGCAAAAAAATGCTGGAGATGGATGGAGATGGATGTCGACTTTGTTGATTCAGATGCTATGGACTTAGTTTTAGCTAGTTGAGATTAGTTTCAACTGGTAGCAGCCAGACAACCATAAGGATGTGATATCCACAGATAACGGGTTTAATTCAGTCCCGGTTTGTCTACTAACTCCATCTCACCTTTTTTTGAATGCATTACATTACTATCAGTCTTTTTTGTATGTGCTGTTTTAGTTTTTCCATTACAAAATGCAAGCTTTACCTTAGGCTGTAGCTGGTGTGATCAAATTCTGGGACCCATATAACCTGTAGACCCGTCGCTGGTAGTCCCTGGTTGAGGTCCCAGGGGATGTGACACGCAAGGCAGATTGTGGGACACAGCCCTCAGCAAAGCTAGCAGTATTGTTTCATTAATATGGTTTTTTGATGGATACGAGAGTTTTGGGTTAAAACCTCCTGGTTCATGTGGGTTAATCTTCAGAGAGTCAACCCAAGGTGGGTCTAGATTGCTAGTTTGGAATATTAATTTGGTAATCTAACAACCGTGCGTCGGTTCCTACTAAGTTTCGTGTGACTGGTGGCACCCACTGTCCATAAACCCACCCCCTTGCTACCTATATGTTAACTTATTTTATGACTGAAGCACAATTCCAAAACTAAAATGCAATCTTACAAAACTAAAAAAACCAAAATATTTTTATGCGAACTTGCATTTCAAGTATCTAGTCAGATAATAGAGATGCAATCTTACTGATCAGGCATAATATACATTCCAAGTCTCTAGTCAGTTAATAGAGACACAATCTTACTGATCAGGCATTGTCTAAAACTAATGATTTCACATTGGAACAGTACCTGGTCTTTAAGTTGGTTTGTCTATATTGTCTTTCTGGATGGATATTTGTAATTTGAGATCTTATAAAATCAAATACTTCAAAATGGGAGTAGTGCTAGACTCGCCGGTTTGTTCCTCGTGAACCAAGGGTTGGAGTTAGCTCCCAAAGACCCCCCATATTAATCCCGGGGTGGTGAGTCCCATCCTTGTATTAGCGGGGGCGGGTTTTTGGGTACATGGGTTTCATATCTGAGTCACAACCTAGTACTAGTACAGGGCGAGTTTGTAGGCTTGTGGATCCCATTCCTGGTTAGTTTAGTTTTCTTAGTTTTGTAGATGGAAAATTCAAATGTGAATGCCTGAAGTAGTATAACGTTTGTGTTTGTGATTATTGACAGCAATTAGATAGAGAGGGTTCTATTGGGGCAACATAAAAATTGAATATCTTTGATTTCTTGATTGATTAGAGATGAAGAAAATAATTAGGTGCCATCTTTTGAATCATAGTATTAAACTCTTCCAATTTATTTTGGTACCCCCTTTAATAATCATGTAGATAAATCCGTAATTCAAATTGATTTAATTTTCCCACAGTGATGGAGTCGAAATTACACTTGATTTGAGCATATTTATATTACTGCTATCCTATATAGGCTATACTAAATTTTGTGTTACTATGATAAATATTGCATTCATTGGGTTTATTAAGTGTGAAGGCTATGATTCCTTTGCAGTTGTGTATACCAATGATGCAGAAATTGGAAAACAGTTGAGATTAGTTTCCAAAAATTCTTAACAATCAACCAAAAAACAACTTAAAAACCGTACCCCTCACCGTGGGGTTGGACCCGCCTCTCATAAATGTGACCCCTACTAATTTTTGGGGAGCGGGTCCCTAACCAATGTGAGAGGGACGGTTTTTAGGTTGTTTTTTTGGTTGTTTGTTTAAGGACTGCTCTTAGTTTTATAAATTAGTAGCGTGCAGTATTTTGGTGAGATTAGTGGGCCCTAACTGGGCAGTTATAGGACCCAGCAATTGATAGAATTTTTTCGGGAATATGAGCCATTAGCGTTCAGGAAATTTTGTAACATGATCATTTATTCGGTTTATTGAAGATGAAGGCTATGTATCATCCTTTGCACTTGTGTATACCAATGATGCACAAACGTAGGAATGTGGTATCCACAGCTAACAGATTAATGCAGTCCCGATTGTTCTACCAACTCTATTTCACATTTTTTAAATGCATTTCATTACTATAGGTCTTTTTTGTATGTGTTGTTTTAGTTTTTCCATTACAAAAATGCTTGCTGTAGTGCTTTTACCATGGGCTATATCCTGAGATTTGTCCAGTGACAAAACCCTGGGACTCTTAACCTGTAAACCTGTCCCTGCTGGTCTACAGAATGGAGTCCCAGGGACTGTCATGCGGGACAAACCATGGTAATTGCACTTGGTAAGGCCAGCAGCACTGTTTACATTATACGGATTGGGGTCCCAGGGATTGTGTCGCGTTGGACACTGCCCTTGGTAAGGCTAGCAGCACATTTTACATTATAATGGTATTTTGATGGATACGTGAGCTTTGGCTTATTACTGCTAATCTTGGGGTGAGATTACCTACAAGACTCAACCCACGGTGGGTCTAGCTTGCTTTTTTGGTTTCTTAGTTCTGCCAATCCTGCTTGACTGACCGTGGGTTGGATCCCATGGTTTCTAAGTGCGACAATTGGGACACACAATTCCATCTACTAAATATCATGCACATTTGTATGTCATTTATAAAGAATTGATAGTGGTGTCGGAAGATGACTATGTGGATTATGCTTTTCCAAGTTCTTTAGCTTGTGATGCCTTGATTTCATATTTGTAAGCTCTGGTAGCCATTTTCCATGTTATTTAGCTAATGATGCCTTGATGTCATATCATATTTGCAAGCCTTGGGTATTCCCTCCTACTGACTGCATACCCTTTTTTGTATCTTTTTGATCAATTAGAATAGTCTGCGACCGTTTGTGCACTGATACGTTGTCTGCAGCTGTTAGTAATGCCTACTGTAAAACTGGTTCTCAGACTTCCAGCAGTATTACATTTTGATCTTGTCACCTGTCATCAACTTTGTGTCGGAAGATGACTGAATGAGAATGCTTTGCCAAGCGTCTTCGCTATTGAATAATCATCTTTCATGTCGTGGTCATGGTGTAGCTCTAACTTTTTGTCTCGTGTACACTCAATATACCTTATAATGGTGCTTTTTTTTGTTTAGTAATTAGACTGTCAGATTATTATTTCCCTCTATCTAAACAAAAAGAGATTGTTTTTTGTCCAATAATGTTGGGTATACTGAAGAGTCTGTTCCGATCAAAATTTCGACATACACAATCTTATGGGTAAAGTACACCCCACTGTCAGTCTCCGTTGGGGGCTCATTGGATCATGTCTGTCGGGATTTTTTTCGGGACCAATTCTTTGTATACGTTGAGTTGTTGTTACTATCCTTACATTTTGGATTTTGGAATGTTTGTTACAAAACAAGTTTAAAATAGTTCTAAGATGGTTTATTTTGGCCTTTTCCATTGTATTAATATTTATGTTGATGAAAAGATACTTGAGTTGTGCTATGAACACACCTAGGCACCGTAAGATTTTTGGCATGATTTTTCTTCCGAGGGATGCACATGATTTATAGCTTGTAAGATTTTTGGCATGATTTTTCTTCCGTGGGATGCACATGATTTGTAGCCTGTAAGATTTTTGGCATGATTTTTCTTCCGAGAGATGCACATGATGTATGGCCTGTTTGATTAGTATTTGACAAGTTGCTTTTCAATTGTTAGAAGTTGAAAAGTCAGAAGTTAGTTTGGCAATATAATTTTAAAATGACTTTTAGAAGTAAAAAAGTTAATAGCACGAGATGTCAGGAGTGCTTCAAATTTTTTTAACTTTTTTGTTTCTAGAAGTCGTTTTGAAACTCGGTATCCAAACTAACTTCTTGCTTTTTGATTTCTAAAAGTTGAAAAATAACTTCCACATCCAAAACTTTTTTTTATAGCATAATATTTTTGTTTCGGACTTCTGCTAAAACAGATTTTTTTACAGTTTTTTAATTAATTTTGCTTGCCCCTACTTTTAATCAATAAGAATATGTGACAATAATCTCATGGCAGTGAAAGAATGAATCTGATGCCAATGCTTCACTTTGGTTAAAACACTTTGTTTCCCATGCTTCACTTTGGTTAAAGACTTGACAAGGTGTTTTCACACAATAGATTTGGATATCTGAAGTAAAGTGAAGGCTGTATCATCCTTCGCAGTTGTGCATGTGCAGCAATTGAAAACTAGTTGAGATTAGTTTTATCAAATGGTATTGGCCAGACAACCGCTGGGGTGAGGTGGCCAGACAACTGTAAGGGTGAGGTATCCACCACAGATAATAGGTTAAATTCAGTTCAGATTTTGGCTGTGTTTTAGTTTCTTGATAAAGAGAGATCTAAAGTAATTTGCAAAACAAAACAGGTTAACAGACCGTCCCAAAGACGAGGTAGCTGTGGGTCATGGTGTCTTGCGGGAGTGGCTTCCCTGGGTATGCCTAGCACTCTTCAGTCCAGAAAATTCCCTTTTTGTTGAATGCCGGGATGACTGCTGCAGATTCTTTCCCAACCCAGTACAAGTAGGCATTGCATTGGGCATTGCATTTGATCGTGTATTTTTCTTGCAATTAGTAGGGGAGGAAATATCTTTGGAAGACATGTAATTCATGCTCAGGAGTGGCAAAAAGATGCTAGAGATGGATGTCGACTTTGTTGACTCAGATGCTATGGGGTTAACATTTGTCAGGGAAATTGAAGAGTTCGGATCCAGGAAAACAATGGAGCCCTGGAGGGAACAACATTGTTTGTCAATAGTAAGAACAAAAGTATGTACATCTTCTTTTTCAGCATTGCTTCGTCAAATCAATCTCCGCTTAGGTTGCCTGTTTTGCAAGCGGTCTTGCTGATATGCTATGTAAGCCAAGGCTGGTTCTGGAAGGTTGCAGAGGGTGTCTATGGAGCAGCAGAGGCAGCTTCTTTTATTTTGGACCTCATTGAAATGCCTACAAGTAAATGTTTATCTTTTGACCATATCCGAGACATCTGGTTCCGATGAGCACATGCCGTCATCCCTGCATGCTACTTCCGATTGTCACTTCCACGTTACCATTGCACAACACAACATCATCTCTGGATCAACACGACAACTCGCTGTACCCATCTCCAGCATTTGTAGTTCTGAAAATTGAATATTCAATCTGAATGCTCCAAATAGTATTTCATTTTGTATTGAAAAATGCAGCTAGCATTTTGTATTCATGGTTCATTCGAATTGATAAGTGTTCAGGTAAATTTTGTCACCGTAGAAATATTAAAAAATGATGACAAAAGAGACGTGTGAGTGGTTTTTTCAAACAGATTTTCTGTGTGGTCCGTCAAGAACTACGGAATAGTGCGATGAGCCAAAAAATAAACACCCGCAGTCCAAGAGCAATGGTCAGTCAGTCTGTTGCTATTTCCATGGCTTCGCAAGGTGCTGCTGTTGCTAGACACAGAGAGGATGAATCCTAAGAGGGCTGTTTTTGGGCATACCAAAAAATTATTGGGCATACATTTAGTATGCCCAAAAACATGTCTCAATCCTAATACGTGCTCAACCAGATGCGGCAGTGGATGAGCTACTGGGCCGGAACCAGCTTAGAGCATGGTTGTGCAGTTGCAAACCCAGCCCAATAAAAAACTGCATCTTCTCCGAAGATCTATAATGTAATTCTTGGGCCGCTACTTGTCTCAGAAGATTGTGCAGTAGAGAGAGAGACGGGTACTCCAAACTCCGGCGATTGCTATCCGTTCCAAAGGCCTAGGGTTTCAGTCATCGCATTAGAACTGAGAACTGATCAAGATATCCGAGCCATGTCCGACAGATATCCTCCTAAAGCTAAAAAGCCAGAAGAACTTGAGACATCCTTCATGCAAATATTCAAAGATTACACCGAAGCAGCTCGTAATAAGGAGGATTGTGCACCTGAATTCGCTGATTGTGAACACAAACTTATCAAAGTAATCAGACAGTTCATAAATATCAAAACAGTTTATCACAAATTTTTTCCTCAGTTAGTAAACCTTAAGGAGGTTTTTCCATTGTTGATTGGATTATTAAAGGATGATAAATGCGGGGAGCGTTTAGCTAGTTGTACTCTTTCTACATTCGAAGAGCTAACTCATGAGGATTATGCAGTTCCTGGTCAAAAAAATCAAGTTGCCTTATTGGTTGATTCTCTGGTTAACGTGGGAGCTTTAGAAGTATTTGTTTCTACTCTTGGTAAGTTTTCCGAAAGGGATGATTTACGAGCAGTAGAAAATATTGCGCAGATACTTTTTCAAAAATCAGCAGCTGTAGCAACGATTGCCGGCTGTAACAGCCAACTGATGAATTGGGTATTAGAAGCAATCACATGTACCAAATGGGATGCAAAAGTGTGTGCTGTGGGGTTTTTAAGTACTCTTTTGGTGTGCAGTATGGAAAATAGACTTCAGTTGGGGAAAATGGGGGCTGTACCTGTTGTTGTAAATGCTCTTTCAGATCTTACAAGTCCTGGAGAAGAAAAAACAGAAGAAGATAAAAGAAAAGAAGAAGAAGAAGACCTGCCTTGGACTTTGTTTGATTGTTTATTTTTTCTATTAGAACATCTGGAGAACAAAGTGCATTTTGTCAATGCCGGAGGAGTCAAGGTAATGATTAAAATTATCCAGGATGAGGAGTTGGATGATTATCTTTGTGGGTCTGCGATTGCGGCACTTGATATAGCGAAAGATTGTCCCGGCGCTGCTTCTGACAAGTTTGTGAACGATGCTTTGGAATTGGACATTGCAATATTCCCTCCTTCCATGGATATGGTAAGTCCGCATCATTTCCGAAGAGTTTTGCTTATTGTGTTATGATAATTAGAACATTAATTAGTATTAACTGGAAACATATGATATTGTATAAGATTGTTTTGCCTGCAACTTGATGTACATATGTTTTTCATCTTTATAAGAAATATTGTTGAATATTCAACACCAACTTAGTCAAGTGTTCACATCTATCTAAATTAACCTAGAAATATCTAGGATGTCTAAAGTCAATGTTAGACAATTAACATGTGTAAAATGAGTGTTCTAGAGTTAGACAAATCAAACAAGAATACTAGATTGTCCAGTAGTTGGTTTGGTAAGCCTCCATAGGCATAGTTGTTAGCCTCCAAAGGCATAGTTGTTAGCCTCCATAAGCATAGTTGTTAGCCTCCAAAGGCATAGTTGTTAGCCTCCATAGGCATAGTTCTCTTCTTCTTTTGTAGCCTATAAATAGGCATGTTGTATTCATTTGTAAGTAAGTAAGAAAGAAAGAATCAATCAATCAAAAATATCAAATAGATTGTATTCCACCAAGATTAATATCAATGTAGTCTTTACGCTTCCGCGTTTATGTTCTCCTCTCTCTTGTTCGATCTTTAAGATGGTATCAGAGCTCGTTCGATCCGAAATGGGCGTAAAAGTTTCTGCTACGAATTGATGGGTTTCAAAGCTTTCGAGTTGAGAAGATATGAAGTTTAAGAAGGAGAAGATGCAAACACCACTAAGAAGATTTCAACCATTCCAACTGTCAAAAAAAAAAAAAAAAAAAATCCTACCTTCACAGGAGCAAAAACGCCTCCATGTGGAAAAAGAAAAGTAGAGAAGAAAAAAAAGAAATCACTTTTTGATAAGTGACCAGAAGACAAGTTTGAGGGAAGAGAGCAATAATTTTCCTCCTCAAATTGTTTACAAAATTCTAAAGACAATTGTGGGAAGAGTGCACCAAGGATTGCCTCCACAATCGTTCAAGAGTTTTAGAAGCCGATATCATGAAAACGTCAACAACGAATGCCTCCATATATTGAGGGAAGAGAGCTTCAAATGATAGCCTCCTCATATTGTGGGAAGAGAGCCTCAATGAGACGACCTACTCGGTTTTGAGAGAAAAAAAAAATGGCAAGAAAGCCATGTTTGTCACGACAACATCAAGTTTCTACTTGTGACACGAAGCCGGTGGACATGTATCCACTGGAAGAAGAAAAAACTACTGCTACTACAAGACAAAGCTTTTGTAATATCGACATTTCAAAAATGTTGAATTTGTAGAGGCTTGCACGCAGAAGTTAGGAGACATACTAAATGAGCAAGAAATACTAAAAGAGAAGAAATGGGGTCTCCATGAAGAAAAAAAATGGGGTCTCCATGAAAAAAAAAACAAGATAAAAGAGAAGAAGAAAGGGTCACTTCCTAATAAGTGATCAGAGAAGGGTTTGAGGGTAAGAACAATAAGTGGTTGTTTCCTCAAATCGGGAAGAAAAAAAAAAGAATATTGAGGGTAAGAGCAACAGATTGCTTCCTCAATTGTCGAAGAAAAGCATGCCATGTTTGTCACGAGATACTAAATCATACTCGTGATAAGAAGAAGAACAAAATAATAATAATAATAATAATAAAAAAAAAAACGGCGGTACGTGGCGGAAAACATAAAGAGTTTACTGCGAGCGAAGCAAGCATGAGGAGATAAGAGCCGCAAACGGAGATTGGGTGAATATCAAAAAAAAAAAAACAGAGCCATTACAAATTACGGGGGAGTGTTGGAATTACCTAATTTGTAATGTCCAAATGAAGTCTAAATGGGTTTACAGGTGTTTGTTTAAATACGTACAAACCAAAGTGTGACAATTATGTCATAGCGTGGCAAATCATTACGAATTCAAATGTGGCAACTGGATAAAGTGGAAAATTTGTAACATCAAATAACAAGAAGAAAAATAGTTAGAGCTTGTGGCGAAGCTTGACGAAATGAAAGATTGTGAGAGAATCGGATAACCAAAGAAGTGTTACAGTTTTCGAACAAAAGCGTGACTGGAACAAAGATGAATAGAAGAAGAAACAACAAAAAGATTTTGAAGAAATGGAAGCAATCACCAAGTGGTGATGAGATAGAGAACAACAAAAGTGGGTGAAAATCCTATGAGTTGTCCAAAGAGTACAAGAAGTATTTTACTGAAACGAAGAGGACCGCAATGTCCCTAAACTACGAGGAAACCCGTATGTTCTAAAACTACGAAGAGGACCGCAATGTCCCTAAACTACGATGGAACCCGTATGTTCTAAAACTACGAAGAGGACCGAAATGTCCCTAAACTTCCGAAGAGGACCGAAATGTCCCTAAACTTCCGAAGAGGACTGAAACGTCCTTAAACTATGAAGAGGACCGAAACATCCTTAAACTATGAAGGGGACCGAAACGTCTACGATAAAGAGAAGTTGGAAAGTAGGTGTTGAGGGGGAGTGTTGAATATTCAACACCAACTTAGTCAAGTGTTCACATCTATCTAAATTAACCTAGAAATATCTAGGATGTCTAGAGTCAATGTTAGACAATTAACATGTGTAAAATGAGTGTTCTAGAGTTAGACAAAGAATACTAGATTGTCTAGTAGTTGGTTTGGTAAGCCTCCATAGGCATAGTTGTTAGCCTCCAAAGGCATAGTTGTTAGCCTCCATAAGCATAGTTGTTAGCCTCCAAAGGCATAGTTGTTAGCCTCCATAGGCATAGTTCTCTTCTTCTTTTGTAGCCTATAAATAGGCATGTTGTATTCATTTGTAAGTAAGTAAGAAAGAAAGAATCAATCAATCAAAAATATCAAATAGATTGTATTCCACCAAGATTAATATCAATGTAGTCTTTACGCTTCCGCGTTTATGTTCTCCTCTCTCTTGTTTGATCTTTAAGAAATATATCTAGTATTCACAAGACTTGCTTTGGTTACTTTCTCAGATTCACGAGAGCACTATGCATTTTAAAGCAGAAATTGAAGAACATCTTATATCTCTAATCGAATCATTAACTGGTAAGGCAAGGAAATTTTATAGCTTAACCACGCAAATTGTATTCTTACGTATTCTTTGTCTATGTGAAGAACCGTTGGCTTATATATCTTTCCTGGTTTCATCTACACTTACGAAATAACATTTAAAATTCATTGACTACTATCTTATTTTGATCAGGTGGTATTGCTAAGACGGGAAAAGATATATTGGTAAAAAAGTTCGAGGAGAATGATAGTGAAAGATTCACTTGGCTTATGGAGCACTTCATACGGTAATACCACCCTACCCGTTTGGTTGTCTACGTCACGCTCTTCCTTTATCAAAGCTAGAAGCTGTATTTTGAAGTTATTCTTCTTACGTTATTAAAAACTGTTAGAAAAAACGTTTTTAAAAATTTAATTAAAAATACATGAACCATGTTTTGATCCCAAGACCTTATGCTCCCTAGATGTTTTTTCATGTGAATGAATAAAACATTAGTCCCATATAGACTAAAACATTTAGAGTTTTAGACTTAAATAGCATTGGTTTAACCTTAAGGGCATGGCCCTTTGGGTCTTTAGACCTTTGTGTATGGGGAAAGCCCTAGACTATGGCAAGGTTTCCTAAACCTTATTGCATTTCTTATTGCCTTTCCCGTTCGCGCGGTGCTTCGCACAGAAGCACGCTCGGCTCGGCTCGGGCGTGGGAGTGGGAGTGGGCGTGGGTGTGTCCGACCCATCCTTTCTTTTTACTGAAATTTACCACACGCTTCTCCCACACATGTAAAGAATTTTATTCTTTGCCTTCTCGGTTTTGGATATCCGACAGCCTCGAGAAGCATCTTCTTTCACGCGTGTCACACTGTTTTCCTCGAGAAGAATCTCGCAAATTTTGAATGCGTGTGCACTGTTCTTTTAACGCGATTTTTACCTTACTTTTGCAACGTTCGAGATGCGTGAATCACGGACAGTCTGTCGTGCTTTGGATTCTCTTCCAACGTTCGAACATTTTCTTGCTATAAATACGAGTTGTAAACTTCATTTGTAAACCATACCTTTCGAACTCTTCTCTTCAAATTCTTCTTCTTTTCTTATGCTTTCAGAAACAATTTCTTTTTAAGTTTACTGAAAACATAAAATCGAGTTCTTATCTTAAACAAGTTGTAGTTTACGAAACATAATTTTGTATTACTACTTCTTTGTTTACGAAATTAGTTTACATAAACTTTGTTTAACAGAAATTAGTTTACAGAAACATCATAGTTTACAAAAACATAAATTAGTTTTTATATTTATCTGAAACTGGTTGTAGTTTCGATTTGTGTTTTTTTTTTTCATTTTTGCTGCCAAGTTCTAAGGGTTCTCTCTGTGTATGCTACACATAGAGGAGAACTAACAGTAGTTGTATCCTGGAGGTAATTTGTTAATTGCTATAGCATCTCAGAGGAGTAGCAGGCAATATTACCTTTAGCTCAGCATATCTCATACGTGCCTCTACTAAGTTTATTGAGTTATTTGTTACTACTATCAGTGTAATCTAAGTATTATTTCCCATTTGCATTCGATTATTGTAATTAATTCCAACAATCTAAAGGTAATATCGTGCCTTATTGTAATATTGTAATACTGTAATATTCGTTGTTGTAAGAACATGGGAAAGAATATCGTAGAGAAACCACCAAAGTTCTAGTGGTAAGGACTTTAAGAGATGGCAGTCTAAAATGCTATTCTTCCTAAACGACCAAAGGTTAGATGGATATGCTTTAGAAAAACCCTCGAGAAAACTTCATCGCCGTGGTAATGAAGATAAATTGGACAGGTGGAATAGGAAGAATTATTTGTGCAAGAATCATACTCTTAACTGTCTTGATGACTCCTTGTATGACTTCTATAATGCAAAAGAAGATTTTAATGCTTTTGATTTATGGGAAGCTCTAGAAGAAAAATATCATGCTGAAGCTGCTGGAAGTAAGAAGTTCTTGATGGCTAAGTTCTTAGAATACAACATGACTGACGAAAAGCCTGTGGTAGAACAGTTCTTCGAACTTCAACTCCTCATCAGCGAGATTCTTGTTGAAGGCATGACTTTTGATGAAGCTCTACAAGTATCGGCTGTGATTGAAAAGCTTCCACCCTCATGGAGCGAATACAAGAGGAGGCTGCGACACAAGACTCGTGAAATCACCATGGTGGAGCTTGGAAAAAAGATCCAGGTTGAGGAGCTTATGTGCAGCAAGGACAAGAGCATGATGCTGAGCAAAAACATGTCCAACAAAGCTCATGTTTTGGACGATAAAGATGCTTCAAAGAAAACTCCTGGAGAATCCAGCAAAATGGGTAATAGACGTAACAGACGTCGAAAACCCAGAGGTAACAATTTTAAGCCTAGGGGTGGTGTCACTAAGCACACCATCAAAGGCGACTGTTTTAATTGTGGTAAACCTGGACATATGGCTAAAGACTGTAAGGCCCCTAAAAGGATCAAATATGATCCAAAACAGAAAAATAAGGCAAACATAGTAGAGGACTCTGGATATTTCACTGGCATGGTATCTGAAGTCGACCTTGTCTCTAGTATGACTAATGTGAGAGACTGGTGGCTTGATTCTGGAGCCACCAAGCATGTCTGTAAATTCAGAAATGCATTCTCCTCCTATGCCATAGTAGGAGATGATGAGAAACTGTTCATGGGAAACTCTTCCACCGCAAAAGTGGTGGGGAAAGGCAAGGTCGAACTGAAGCTAACTTCAGAAAAACTCTCGCATTGAATGACGTATTTTACGTCCCGGACATATGCAAAAACCTTATCTCGAAAAACCATCTTACTAGGAAAAGGTTTTAAGATTGTTGCTGAATCTAATATTGTTGTTATTTCTAAGCATGGTGAATTCGTAGGAAAAGGTTATGTTACCGATAACATGATTAAGCTTAGTGTATCGATTTGAAATTGAATGTTAATGCATCTTCTTCTCGCTTATGTTTGTGACTTTTCACATGTTTGGCATGATAGACTTGGACATGTTAATCTCAAATCTCTAGAAAGACTTGCTAATTTAGGTTGCATACCAAAAATAAACTTTGATAAAAATCAAAGATGTGAAATCTGTGTTGAATCTAAATATACAAGAAAACCATTTAATAAAAGGATTGAACGTAAAACAGTTCCTTTGGAACTAATACACTCGGATTTAGAAGATTTGAAATCAACACCAACAAGAGGTGGTAGAAAATGGTACATCACTTTTATAGATGATTACTCACGATACTGTCAGGTTCATCTTCTTAGAAGTAAAGATGAGGCCTTAGAGGCTTTCAAGTTTTATAAACTTGAAGTAGAAAACCAAAAAGGATTTAAAATTAAAACTCTTAGGTCAGACCATGGCGGTGAGTATGTGATACCCATAGGTGAGTTTTCTAAACATAATGGAATCATTCATGAAACAACTGCACCATATTCACCGAGAATCGAATGGTGTAGCTGAAAGAAAAATAGAACACTCATAGATATGGTAAATGATATGTTGACAAGTTCAGGGTTATCTTCGAACTTGTGGGGGGAAGCTATCCTCTCTGCTTGCTATATTTTGAACCGAGTTCCATTTAAAAAATATGATAAAACTCCTTATGAATTGTGGAATGGTAAACAACCTTCCTATGCATACTTTAAAGTGTGGGGGTGTTTGGCCAAGGTGGCCATTCCTCTTCCCAAGAAAACTAAAATAGGACCTAAAACAGTCGATTGTGTTTTCTTAGGGTATCCTGAGCATACAATTGCATACAGGTTCATGGTCATCGATTCGACCATAATAACATTGGTCGAACACCATATTGGAATCTAGAGATGCTGTGTTTTATGAAGACATATTTCCTTTAAGGTCTGGACCTCGGAAAAGGGTCCATGATGACCTCCTGGATGTTCCATCGACTAGTCAAACTCCAACTTTGGAGTATGAGACTGAACCAAGAAGAAGTAAGAGGGTTAGAACTGAAACAAGTTTTGGCCCAGATTTTTTGACTCTTACGGTAGAGTATGAACCCCAAACCTACAAGGAAGCTATGACTTCTCCAGAAGCAACTTTCTGGGAAGAAGCTTCATTAAATGAATGGGAGTCCATTCAAAGAAAACGAAACTTGGGAGCTTGTAGACTTGCCTCCTGGAAGTAAATCCATAGGTTGCAAATGGGTGTTCAAAAGGAAACTTAGAACAGATGGAACTATAGATAAATATAAAGCTAGGTTGGTAGCTAAAGGCTATAGACAACATGAAGGATTAGATTTCTTCGATACTTATTCACCAGTCTCTAGAATCACCTCGATTAGGATGTTGATTGCTATAGCTTCAATTTATGATTTGCATATACATCAGATTGATGTTAAAACTGCATTTTTATATGGTGATTTGAATGAAGAAATTTATATGGACCAACCTGAAGGCTTTATTGTAAAAGGTTGTGAAAACAAAGTTTGCAAGTTGAACAAATCTCTGTACGGTTTAAAACAAGCACCTAAACAGTGGAATGAAAAATTTGATCATGTTATGATAACTAATGGCTTCAAGGTTAATGAATCTGATAAATGTGTTTACATTAAATCTGTGAATGATTCACATGTTATTGTATGCCTATATGTTGATGATATGCTCATATTAGGCAGTAACCTTGATATTATTAATACCATTAAAAGCATGCTTAGAGATAATTTTGACATGAAAGACTTAGGCCCTATTGATGTAATCTTAGGGATGAAAATCAGAAAGATGTCTGATGGATATAGTCTTAGTCAATCTCATTATGTTGAAACCATACTAAAGAGATTTAATTATGAAAATGCTAAACCTGCATCTACTCCTTTTGATCCCACTTGTAAATTGAAAAAGAACAAGGGTAAGGGTATTGATCAACTTGAGTATTCTCGCATTATTGGTTGTCTTATGTATTTGATGAACTGTACAAGACCTGATATTGCTTACTCTGTGAGTAGATTAAGAAGGTATACTTGCAACCCAGGGCAGGATCACTGGAATGCTCTCTTCAGAGTTTTACGTTACCTGAGAGGGACCTCAAACTATTGCTTAAGTTTTGGGAAGTATCCTACTGTACTGGAAGGGTATTGTGATGCCAACTGGATATCAGACTCATAAGAGTGCAAGTCTACTAGTGGGTACATCTTCTTACTTGGAGGTGCGTGTGTCTCATGGAAGTCTACCAAACAGACATGTATAGATAAATACACTATGGAGTCTGAATTTATAGCCTTGGAAAAAGCTGGAGAGGAAGCTGAATGGATACGATGTTTCCTGGGAGGAATTCCACTCAGCCCAAGCCTCGTGTCTTCAATCGCAATCCACTTTGACAGTAAAAAGCTTCTCTTGGTTGCGCAAAGAACAATGTATACAACGGGAAGTCTATACATATACGAAGAAGACACAAGACGGTGAAACAACTACTCTCTCTCTTGGTATTATCTCGATAGACTTTGTAAAATCCAAAGATAATCTTGCAGATCCTTTGACGAAAGGCTTAACCAGAGAGGAAGTTAAATTTACATCGAAGGGGATGGGACTTAAGCTCATTGAATAAATCACCATGAAGGATACTCAACCTTGTGATTGGATTTCCAAGATCAAGGTTCAATGAGACAACTAATTTATGGTGATATTGGGAAAGAACTATCTTTGTCCCTCCCTATGGTGTAACTGTGTGATAGTGCTGCCTGAAGAAATATAGGATGATCTTTTGCGATCTTAATGGGTACCATGGATTTGATTAAATCGGGGTGTGGCAGGACACTCTTTATGGACTCACCTTTGTGGATGTTGGAAGTGGGGCCGCTTCCTATGAGAATTTGAGCTGATTCTCTAGAGACATTCATTAAGTCCGGGATTTTAGCCCACGGCCAAAATGGGCACAACCGCAAGAGCTTGGAAGCTGTTTTCATCGGTTGAGGCATCAAGTGTGGATGTTATTTCTGAATTGCATTCATTGTTGGCGGTTCAAGACATTGCGTTCACCGTATCAACAAGCAGTTCAGGTAACCTCTCACTAAGTTAAGGTTCAATCTTTGGGACACCTTAGCCTATATTGTTGCCTTATGTTTTCTCGTGTTTTATCGACATGTTTTATTATTCATGTGGGGGATTGTTAGAAAAAACGTTTTTAAAATTTTAATTAAAAATGCATGAACCATGTTTTGATCCCAAGACCTTATGCTCCCTAGATGTTTTTTCATGTGAATGAATAAAACATTAGTCCCATATAGACTAAAACATTTAGAGTTTTAGACTTAAATAGCATTGGTTTAGCCTTAAGGGCATGGCCCTTTGGGTCTTTAGACCTTTGTGTATGGGGAAATCCCTAGACTATGGCAAGGTTGCCTAAACCTTATTGCATTTCTTATTGCCTTTCCCGTTCGCGCGGTGCTTCGCACAAAAGCACGCACGCTCGCTCGGGCGCGGGCGAGGGCGTGGGAGTGGGAGTGGGAGTGGGAGTGGGAGTGGGCGTGGGAGTGGGTGTGGGTGTGGGTGTATCCGACCCATCCTTTCTTTTTACTGAAATTTACCACACGCTTCTCCCACACATGTAAAGAATTTTATTCTTTGCCATCTTCTTTCACGCGTGTCACACGGTTTTCTTGACACCTGTACACACTGTTTTCCTCGAGAATAATCTCGCAAATTTTGAATGCGTGTGCACTATTCTTTTAACGCGATTTTTACCTTACTTTTGCAACGTTCGAGATGCGTGAATCACGGACAGTCTGTCGTGCTTTGGATTCTCTTCCAATGTTCGAACATTTTCTTGCTATAAATACGAGTTGCAAACTTCATTTGTAAACCATACCTTTCAACTCTTCTCTTAAAATTCTTCTTCTTTTCTTATGCTTTCGAAACAATTTCTTTTAAGTTTACGAAACATAAAATCGAGTTCTTATCTTAAACAAGTTGTAGTTTACGAAACATAATTTTGTATTACTACTTTTTGTTTACAGAAATTAGTTTACAGAAACTTTGTTTAACAGAAATTAGTTTACAGAAACATCATAGTTTACAAAAACATAAATTAGTTTTTATATTTATCTGAAACTGGTTGTAGTTTCGATTTGTGTTTTTTTTTTTTTTTTTCATTTTTGCTGCCAAGTTCTAAGGGTTCTCTCTGTGTATGCTACACATAGAGGAGAAATAACAGTAGTTGTATCCTGGAGGTAATTTGTTAATTGCTATAGCATCTCAGAGGAGTAGCAGGAAATATTACCTTTAGCTCAGCGTATCTCATACGTGCCTCTACTAAGTTTATTGAGTTATTTGTTACTACTATCAGTGTAATCTAAGTATTATTTCCCATTTGCATTCGATTATTGTAATTAATTCCAACAATCTAAAGGTAATATCGTGCCTTATTGTAATATTGTAATACTGTAATACTCGTTGTTGTAAGAACATGGGAAAGAATACTGTAGAGAAACCACCAAAGTTCAGTGGTAAGGACTTTAAGAGATGGCAGTCTAAAATGCTATTCTTCCTAAACAACCAAAGGTTAGATGGATATGCTTTAGAAAAACCCTCGAGAAAACTTCATCGCCTTGTGCAAGAATCATATTCTTAACTGTCTTGATGACTCCTTGTATGACTTCTATAATGCAAAAGAAGATTTTAATGCTTTTGATTTATGGGAAGCTCTAGAAGAAAAATATCATGCTGAAGCTGCTGGAAGTAAGAAGTTCTTGATGGCTAAGTTCTTAGAATACAACATGACTGACGAAAAGCCTGTGGTAGAACAGTTCGTCGAACTTCAACTCCTCATCAGCGAGATTCTTGTTGAAGGCATGAATTTTGATGAAGCTCTACAAGTATCGGCTGTGATTGAAAAGCTTCCACCCTCATGGAGCGAATACAAGAGGAGGCTGCGACACAAGACTCGTGAAATCACCATGGTGGAGCTTGGAAAAAAGATCCAGGTTGAGGAGCTTATGTGCAGGAAGGATAAGAGCATGATGCTGAGCAAAAACATGTCCAACAAAGCTCATGTTTTGGACGATAAAGATGCTTCAAAGAAAACTCCTGGAGAATCCAGCAAAATGGGTAATAGACGTAACGGAGACGTCGAAAACCCGAGGTAACAATTTTAAGCCTAGGGGTGGTGTCACTAAGCACACCATCAAAGGCGACTGTTTTAATTGTGGTAAACCTGGACATATGGCTAAAGACTGTAAGGCCCCTAAAAGGATCAAATATGATCCAAAACAGAAAAATAAGGCAAACATAGTATATGACTCTGGATATTTCACTGGCATGGTATCTGAAGTCGACCTTGTCTCTAGTATGAATAATGTGAGAGACTGGTGGCTTGATTCTGGAGCCACCAAGCATGTCTGTAAATTCAGAAATGCTTTCTCCTCCTATGCCATAGTAGGAGATGATGAGAAACTGTTCATGGGAAACTCTTCCACCGCAAAAGTGGTGGGGAAAGGCAAGGTCGAACTGAAGCTAACTTCAGGAAAAACTCTCGCATTGAATGACGTATTTTACGTCCCAGACATATGCAAAAACCTTATCTCAGAAACCATCTTACTAGGAAAAGGTTTTAAGATTGTTGCTGAATCTAATATTGTTGTTATTTCTAAGCATGGTGAATTCGTAGGAAAAGGTTATGTTACCGATAACATGATTAAGCTTAGTGTATCTGATTTGAAATTGAATGTTAATGCATCTTCTTCTGCTTATGTTTGTGACTTTTCACATGTTTGGCATGATAGACTTGGACATGTTAATCTCAAATCTCTAGAAAGACTTGCTAATTTAGGTTGCATACCAAAAATAAACTTTGATAAAAATCAAAGATGTGAAATCTGTGTTGAATCTAAATATACAAGAAAACCGTTTAATAAAAGGATTGAACGTAAAACAGTTCCTTTGGAACTAATACACTCGGATTTAGGAGATTTGAAATCAACACCAACAAGAGGTGGTAGAAAATGGTACATCACTTTTATAGATGATTACTCACGATCTTTATCGAGGTTCATCTTCTTAGAAGTAAAGATGAGGCCTTAGAGGCTTTCAAGTTTTATAAACTTGAAGTAGAAAACCAAAAAGGATTTAAAATTAAAACTCTTAGGTCAGACCATGGCGGTGAGTATGTGATACCCATAGGTGAGTTTTCTAAACATAATGGAATCATTCATGAAACAACTGCACCATATTCACCAGAATCGAATGGTGTAGCTGAAAGAAAAAATAGAACACTCATAAATATGGTAAATGCTATGTTGACAAGTTCAGGGTTATCTTCGAACTTGTGGGGGGAAGCTATCCTCTCTGCTTGCTATATTTTGAACCGAGTTCCATTTAAAAAATATGATAAAACTCCTTATGAATTGTGGAATGGTAAACAACCTTCTTATGCATACTTTAAAGTGTGGGGGTGTTTGGCCAAGGTGGCCATTCCTCTTCCCAAGAAAACTAAAATAGGACCTAAAACAAATCGATTGTGTTTTCTTAGGGTATCCCGAGCATACAATTGCATACAGGTTCATGGTCATCGATTCGACCATAATAACATTGGTTAGAACACCATATTGGAATCTAGAGATGCTTTGTTTTATGAACACATATTTCCTTTAAGGTCTGGACCTCGGAAAAGGGTCCATGATGACCTCCCGGATGTTCCATCGACTAGTCAAACTCCAACTTTGGAGTATGAGACTGAACCAAGAAGAAGTAAGAGGGTTAGAACTGAAACAAGTTTTGGCCCATATTTTTTGACTCTTACGGTAGAGTCTGAACCCCAAACCTACAAGGAAGCTATGACTTCTCCAGAAGCAACTTTCTGGGAAGAAACTTCATTAAATGAATGGGAGTCCATTCAGCAAAACGAAACTTGGGAGCTTGTAGACTTGCCTCCTGGAAGTAAATCCATAGGTTGCAAATGGGTGTTCAAAAGGAAACTTAGAACTATAGATAAATATAAAGCTAGGTTGGTGGCTAAAGGCTATAGACAACAAGAAGGATTAGATTTCTTCGATACTTATTCACCAGTCTCTAGAATCACCTCGATTAGGATGTTGATTGCTATAGCTTTAATTTATGATTTGCATATACATCAGATTGATGTTAAAACTGCATTTTTATATGGTGATTTGAATGAAGAAATTTATATGGACCAACCTGAAGGCTTTATTGTAAAAGGTTGTGAAAACAAAGTTTGCAAGTTGAACAAATCTCTGTACGGTTTAAAACAAGCACCTAAACAATTGGAATGAAAAATTTGATCATGTTATGATAACTAATGGCTTCAAGGTTAATGAATCTGATAAATGTGTTTACATTAAATGCAGTGAATGATTCACATGTTATTGTATGCCTATATGTTGATGATATGCTCATATTAGGCAAGAACCTTGATATTATTAATACCATTAAAAGCATGCTTAGAGATAATTTTGACATGAAAGACTTAGGCCCTACTGATGTAATCTTAGGGATGAAAATCGAAAAGATGTCTCGATGGATATAGTCTTAGTCAATCTCATTATCTTTGAAACCGTACTAAAGAGATTTAATTATGAAAATGCTAAACCTGCATCTACTCCTTTTGATCCCACTTGTAAATTGAAAAAGAACAAGGGTAAGGGTATTGATCAACTTGAGTATTCTCGCATTATTGGTTGTCTTATGTATTTGATGAACTGCACAAGACCTGATATTGCTTACTCTGTGAGTAGATTAAGAAGGTATACTTGCAACCCAGGGCAGGATCACTGGAATGCTCTCTTCGAGTTTTACGTTACCCGAGAGGGACCTCAAACTATTGCTTAAGTTTTGGGAAGTATCCTGTTGTCTTTGAAGGGTATTGTGATGCCAACTGGATATCGAGACTCGAAAGAGTGCAAGTCTACTAGTGGGTACATCTTCTTACTTGGAGGTGCGTGTGTCTCATGGAAGTCTACCAAACAGACATGTATAGCTAAATCCACTATGGAGTCTGAATTTATATCCTTGGAAAAAGCTGGAGAGGAAGCTGAATGGATACGATGTTTCCTGGGAGGAATTCCACTCTGGCCCAAGCCTGTGTCTTCAATCGCAATCCACTGTGACAGTAAAGCTGCTCTTGGTTGCGCAAAGAACAATTTATACAACGGGAAGTCTATACATATACGAAGAAGACACAAGACGGTGAAACAACTACTCTCTACTGGTATTATCTCGATAGACTTTGTAAAATCCAAAGATAATCTTGCAGATCCTTTGACGAAAGGCTTAACCAGAGAGGAAGTTAAATTTACATCGAAGGGGATGGGACTTAAGCTCATTGAATAAATCACCATGAAGGATACTCAACCTTGTGATTGGATTTCCAAGATCAAGGTTCAATGAGACAACTAATTTATGGTGATATTGGGAAAGAACTATCTTTGTCCCTCCCTATGGTGTAACTGTGTGATAGTGCTGCATGCAGAAATATAGGATGATCTTTTGCGATCTTAATGGGTACCATGGCTTTGATTAAAGCGGGGTGTGGCAGGACACTCTTTATGGACTCACCTTTGTGGATGTTGGAAGTGGGGCCGCTTCCTATGAGAATTTGAGCTGATTCTCTAGAGACATTCATTAAGTCCGGGATTTTAGACCACGGCCAAAATGGGCACAACCGCAAGAGCTTGGCAGCTGTTTTCATCGGTTGAGGCATCAAGTGTGGATGTTATTTCTGAATTGCATTCATTGTTGGCGGTTCAAGACATTGCGTTCACCGTATCAACAAGCGATTCGGTAACCTCTCACTAAGTTAAGGTTCAATCTTTGGGACACCTTAGCCTATATTGTTGCCTTATGTTTTATCGTGTTTTATCGACATGTTTTATTATTCATGTGGGGGATTGTTAGAAAAAACGTTTTTAAAATTTTAATTAAAAATGCATGAACCATGTTTTGATCCCAAGACCTTATGCTCCCTAGATGTTTTTTCATGTGAATGAATAAAACATTAGTCCCATATAGACTAAAACATTTAGAGTTTTAGACTTAAATAGCATTGGTTTAGCCTTAAGGGCATGTCCCTTTGGGTCTTTAGACCTTTGTGTATGGGGAAAGCCCTAGACTATGGCAAGGTTGCCTAAACCTTATTGCATTTCTTATTGCCTTTCCCGTTCGCGCGGTGCTTCGCACAGAAGCACGCATGCTCGCTCGGCTCGGCTCGGGCGCGGGCGCGGGCGTGGGCGTGGGAGTGGGTGTGGGTGTGGGTGTATCCGACCCATCCTTTCTTTTTACTGAAATTTACCACACGCTTCTCCCACACATGTAAAGAATTTTATTCTTTGCCTTCTCGGTTTTGGATATCCGACAGCCTCGAGAAGCATCTTCTTTCACGCGTGTCACACGGTTTTCTTGACACCTGTACACACTGTTTTCCTCGAGAATAATCTCGCAAATTTTGAATGCGTGTGCACTGTTCTTTTAACGCGATTTTTACCTTACTTTTGCAACGTTCGAGATGCGTGAATCACGGACAGTCTGTCGTGCTTTGGATTCTCTTCCAACGTTCGAACATTTTCTTGCTATAAATACGAGTTGTAAACTTCATTTGTAAACCATACCTTTCGTAACTCTTCTCTTCTGAAATTCTTCTTCTTTTCTTATGCTTTCAGAAACAATTTATTTTTAAGTTTACAGAAACATAAAATCGAGTTCTTATCTTAAACAAGTTGTAGTTTACAGAAACATAATTTTGTATTACTACTTCTTTGTTTACAGAAATTAGTTTACAGAAACTTTGTTTAACAGAAATTAGTTTACGAAACATCATAGTTTACAAAAACATAAATTAGTTTTTATATTTATCCAAACTGGTTGTAGTTTCGATTTGTGTTTTTTTTTTTTTTTTTTTTGCTTTGCCAAGTTCTAAGGGTTCTCTCTGTGTATGCTACACATAGAGGAGAACTAACAGTAGTTGTATCCTGGAGGTAATTTGTTAATTGCTATAGCATCTCAGAGGAGTAGCATGCAATATTACCTTTAGCTCAGCGTATCTCATACGTGCCTCTACTAAGTTTATTGAGTTATTTGTTACTACTATCAGTGTAATCTAAGTATTATTTCCCATTTGCATTCGATTATTGTAATTAATTCCAACAAAAATACCGGTTCCAGAGATGTCTGACATATCCTGAGATTCCTTAACGGGCTTCTGACAGACTTAATATCGTGCAGATATTCCAAAAAAGTTGATGCAGCCGCAAATCATCTCAAAAACAAACAGGTTGCTCACATTTTCATGTCATTTTTTTTTCCTCATGATATCAGCCTGAAGTGTATTTGTTTTGAGGTCAAATGTATTACACCGTTGTTTATCTCTTCTTCATATAATATTACAGCTGACCTCGTCAGCATTGCTCTTGCAGTTTTGCTATGATGTTGTCATAGTTACGAAATATCGTAACTGCAATGATAGTTTGGATAAACTAATCCTTTGACATCTTATATCTCTCTATCTTTTTGACTCTAATGTTTTCCCATCATAATGGATCCGCAGTCGATTGCTGTTATTCTTGGTTATCTTTGGTCGTCTGAGTGAGTGTTCCCATCTACAATTCTCTCGTTTTGACCTTTATCTGTATAAAGCCACACTGCATGTGATATTTAACTCAAGGTTGTTATACTGGATTTGTAGGATAAATGCTAAGATTGAAAGTGAATTGTCTCGTCACCAGATAGAGAAGAAACTTGTGCGGGATATTCTCTCAGTATGTGTATTCAAATAAGTCCGCTGATTTGTGTCAAGCATTTGCATTATGTAAGAAACATCCTGATGGGAACTTTTGTTCTTTTTCATGACAAGAATATCGTGACAACATTGGCAACGCAGGTGGATCGATAGAAAGTACAAAGAAAGTGACCGAGGAATACATTGATTGCCTTGAGGTTATAAGTGTTTATTAGAAGCTAAACCTTTGGTAGGGGTTAAGTACGAAACATACTTACCGGAACGTTTTATGCGTGACAGGAAAACCGTGACCAGAGGATGGATGTACTGGAAAATCCTGACCTGGGGGTGGAGGTGTAGCTGGAGGTCTTTGCAAATAGCAACCTCGACAGATTGGATTGCAGTCCAACATTTTAAGCTTTGTGTAATTAGAGTACGTTTTTATGGTAACGGACTTAAACATGGGCTGAAGTTGTGACGACGACCATGTTTGATTTTGTCGTAAGGCTTTAATTTCGTTTTGCATTGGTTCACTAGCTGAAATATCAGCCTAAGAAAAAAGTAATATCTCAAGAAATACATACCAAAGTACATCATCCACAATAGTCAGAAAATGGCGTAATTCAGAGAGTCGAAAATAACTATGTTAAGTGTTTGGAATGAGAAAAACGAAATGCAAGGCACTGCATTAACTAAAAAACGAAATCAGCTATCCAAACTAGGATAACCCAATCGGCTGTGCCAAACGTCTATTGGTTTCTTGCTCTTTTGCCGATAAGATTTCAGAATCTCTATCAGGCAAATCGAATTTCAACTCCGATGACCAGATCTGAATAATAAGCTACTGACCACATGGTGTACAACTCAAGTTAACAATATTGTACAACTCAAGATAACATTGATTTTCATATCATGCACACCTCTAACGCTCACATCGTGTATATACTATTATCATATGCACTTTTAATCAACGTAAACTCTGGAAGATGGAGGAAATATAGTTTAAAAAGGGCATGTATACACAACTCGCGATGTTTCAAAAAAAAAAAACTCGCGATTTTAGCATTTTTAAGGGTTTATCATTATCTTCTTCTTAAAAAAAAGAGAAGTGATCTATACGTGCTATATAATTACGAATGTTATAATGAGTCGTGCAAAGTTGTCATTACATTTCTGTAATTGTCGGATATAATAAATCCATGTGAACGCCGTCCCCATAAGGCTCCGAAGCAAAAAAGTCTATGATCCCCAAGCTCTATATATAGATACTCTTGTATCGTAGGAATTACACCACAAAAACTTTGGACAAGATCATCATTTTATTTTAGTAACAAGATCAAGATGGAGACTAAGAATTCTAAGAGTTTTTTGTTGGTGATAATTATGATTTCTTGTGTTTTCTTTACATCTGTTAATTCACAAACTTGTAATGGAGAGAGCGAGCCGTGCGTTTCGATGCTCCGCCAGTGCTGTGCTGGATTTTATTGCGCTGCACTAACTGGAAATTCTTTCGAATGTACACCATGCAGGGGACATGGTGAGTCGTGTCTCCTTCCGAGAGTATCAGGACCCCCCTGCTGCGAGCCACTTGAATGCCGTGAAGTACTAGATAATAATTTAAAGTTGTTCAAGTGTCAGTAATGAAGTGCCATTATTTTGGTGTTGTTGCTGGTGAAACGGTTACCTGTGTTTAGGGGTAAGGATGATGTTGTGAGTTGC
Source organism: Papaver bracteatum (assembly GCA_023529315.1). Taxonomy (NCBI): domain Eukaryota; kingdom Viridiplantae; phylum Streptophyta; class Magnoliopsida; order Ranunculales; family Papaveraceae; genus Papaver; species Papaver bracteatum. The sequence continues at coordinate 27,202 of JAJJWX010002257.1, read as the reverse complement.
CTGTTGAAGTTATTGATGATTATATGGGCTTGTTTGTTTGTTTGTTTATTTTTACGTACTTTTCTGTGATAAGATCTTTTTAGGAGTTATATATATATATATATATATAATGATTAGCCAAAACTATATGTGCTCAAGTGAGATCACATAAATTACTACTTGGTGGTTGGATCAATATGTAACTCCATCACGATTATTATCATTTTTCTTTCAAGTTTCCGTGTGCTTTGCTTTGTAATACGATTTCGTTTTTAGTTATGTATGATACGAAAATGATTTTTGAACAGCTTATATAGCTAGCTTACATGAACAACTGCTTACCTGGCGTCTTGGTGGACTAAAAAATAAAATAAAATTTTGACTTTTTTGATTTTATATTAAAAAAAAATTGTCCCAGTTATCTCTCCCATTTTCTTGTTCTTCTCTTGTTTAATTCATGGTGGTGGTGGTTTTTGACCGTGGAGATCAAAAGACTTGGGAACACCGTGCATAGTGGTGAACAAGCACATGATTTTCATATTAGCTCAAGCTGCCTTTTCATATCAATTTCTATAGAGGTGTGCAATCTCGGCAGTTGCGTACTTGAACAATCTTGGAACACTATTTCACAACTCCAAAAATTCAATTACGCGAATACAGTTCAAATGAACCATTTTTTTTTTTTTTGGAAAAGAGAGGGGGTTAAGGGAACCAACCGAACAAGAAAGAAATAAAAAAGAAAAGAAAAAGAATACAACCCAGTTCGCAAAATGAATCAAATCTTCAGCTTTAATAAACCCTTATACGCTCAAATTTGACTAGTTCTTACTCCAACTCCTATTTCGTTACCAAATATTTGTAGCTTTAAAAATCCAATTCAGAAAGGAATTGTTGTTGCTGATTATAAAATGGGCCTTTTAAGGGCTAGTATATTCGCAATAAATTTGAAGAAAACCATCTTTGTTGCCTTCGTTGATAAGTATTCATCGGAAATATCTCTGGAATTCTAATCCTGAATAAGAATTTTGCGGAAGGATGAGGGAAGAAAGAGATAGGTTTCATCTATAGATAAAGAAAGAGAGTGGGAGATTTAATAGATAGAGAGAGAAATAATATTTAATCGACTAAATTAATCATTTTTAACCAAATTATGGAAGTTGACATTTTCAACGCTTTTAATCTCTCATTTTGTTTTTTTGTCCAGCTGGCAGCCACATATGAAGCTAGCCAATAGAGATGTTTGAAAAGGCTGTCTAAATAGCACGGTTGTGAATGATATTATTATTGTTATTATGAGCCCCATGAAAATCATTGTTATATGGAGATTGTATTCTCTTAATTACTTTTAATTGCATAGCTTCTTTGTTTTAAACATGTATCCAGTTGTACTGTTTCTTCTTCTAGTACTTTTAATTGCATAGCTTCTGCTCATTCTTTCAGAAACCCTCTTCACAAGTCTCAAGATCTTCACCGAAAAATTTGTATGATTCTACATTCTCTAACTAAATTTTAAAGACCGCATAATGATTGATTAGACGGATGTGATATGTGCTTGATGCATTTCAACCGGGGACAATACACACAACATCATCAGGTGTTAAACAACATCGGGTTAGGCACGTTAGGGGCAAGCGTCTACTTACCATCTCCGGTGCATGAGGAGCTTCGACATCTATTCCGGCGAGTTCATCGTTTACCAATTGAAGATTCTCAACACATTTGGTCAAATATCATTAGTTTCTTTTGTGGAAGAGGATGTTTTTCCATAAAAATTCAATTTTTTTTACCAGGGTTGTGAATTGTCTCCTGCTTAGACGGACCAAACAATCCAAAACAAATTGTGAGATCCTCGATTCCTCTGTGGTCATGTAACCTCAAGGATATTCCTTGTTGCACTTGATTCGATCCAAGCCTCCATGGTCCAACACCAAAAAACGAGGAAATGCCTAAAAGTGTGACTGAAAAGTGAAAAAATTCCAAAAGTGTGACTGATTCCGAATATCTTCAAAAAGTGTGACTGATTTTACCTAATACCCAAAGTACCCTTTTATAGACCGATGTGTACACATCACGTAAGGATGTCCACATATTTATAGTTGATGTGTACACATTATACCTGATGTCCACATATATATGGCTTGATGTGTACACATCATGTGAATATGTCCGATGTGTACACATCGGAACACGGATGTCTACATATGATTATGCCTAGATTTTGAATATCTACATACAATATGTACACATCAGACACTATTCATGGTGGGGTATCAATGCCCGATATGTGCACATCCTTACGCGATATGTGGACATCTGAGGACAAAATCTGGTATTTACAGAAAAGACCAGGGCATACTTGTCCGTTGACCGGTCATGGTCACATTTTTGGAAGGATTTCAAATTTGGTCACACTTTTGGAATTTCTTGACTTTTCAATCACACTTTTGGGTAAAATCCCCACCAAAACCATGACAATACATTTTCTCTAAGAAGTTAACCCTCATGTTGAGTATTAGGAGGGTTAACTTCCAAATTGTTAGACGTTTTCATTCAATGGGATGTTAAGGCTTCAATAGGGAAGATCAGTACACGACATATGTTAATATGAAGACTAGTCTTAGAGATTTCTAATAAGAACATAACCAGGGGCGGACTCAAGAATTTTCTTTGGGCAGGGCTGGAATGACAATAATTTGCATGGCGGCCGAAGGCGGCGACAAATTTTTCTAAACAGTAAGCCTGATTAATAACTAATTCCAGATCACTTATAGCATGCTAGATAGTATAAAAAATAATAACAAGATGTGAGATTATAGAAAAAAATTATAGCTTACAGAAACAAAATGAGTGATAAGCCTCTAAATTCTCCGTTCAAGGGAAAGAAGTCTCTTCCGATTTCGACTTCCGGTGGAGTGGGACACTATATCTCTCGTATATCAACCACTCACAAGCAGAAAACTTTATTTTTCTCTTTTAAGCATACCCGTATCAAGTTTTGAATATGGGCTAACTCCATTCTAGTGTTGGGCTGATTCCAAAACTAGGATAAACATGTGTACTAAAAAAATTGTTCAGCAAATCTAGGGACGGGCTATAGCCCGGGTTAGCCCCTTGTTAGGCCCGTCCCTGATCTAGGGTTGACGATAAAGAAGACATGTCTATACATTTAACAGTTTTAGAAATGAACACATGGTGTACTTATGTTATCAGGAACAGTTTTGGAAAGTCCTATTTTTTTTTTTTTGGCAATAAGATTTCAGAATCTCAATTAGTCAAATCGAATTTCAAATCCAATAATCATATCTGAACATACTAGTGATGACCACATGGTATACAACTCAAGTTAGCACGTTATACCGTATTGTTTGATTATTTTATCATGCACACCTCTAGCGCTTATAATGTCATACTATTTAGTTTTGATTATCATATGCACTTTTAATCAAAATAAGTAAACGCTGGAAAATGGAGGGGACATAATTTAAAAAGGTCATATACACAACTTGCCATTTTAGTGATTTAGATGGTTTGTATCTTTCAATAAGGGGACTTCAATGCCTCTTCAATGACCACATGGTGCACAATTCAAGTTAGCGCATTATACCGTATAATTTGATTATTTTATCATGCACACCTCTAGCACTTACAATATTATATTATACTATTTTGTTTTGATTATTATATGCATTTTTAATCAAAAGAAGTAAACGCTGGAAGATGGGGATATACACAACTTGTCATTTTTAGTAATTTTAAAGGGTTTATATTTTTCATTCACTACTTAATATAAGGTTTCAAAAAACTTCTATTAGGTAAAATGGAATTGCAACTCCAATAACCATATATATCTGAACACACTAGTGATGACCATATGGTGTACAACTCAAGTTAGCGCATTTACGGTATTGTTTGATTATTTTATCATGCACACCTCTAGCACTTACAATATTATACTATTTAGTTTCGATTATCATATACACTATTAATTAAAAGATAAGTTAACGCTGAAATATAATTTAAAAAACAGGGCATATAAACAACTCGCAATTTTAGTAATTTTAAGGGTTTATATTTTTCATTCGTTACATTCTTCTTGGAAAAGAGTAATAATCTAAATGTGACGTACACATGACTCTCTATATAAAATACAAATACAATAATAAAAGTTGGCATTACATTTTTGCAGGATACACCACAAAAATAGAGAAATAATCTATACATTATGTGGATATGACTCTCTGTATAAATACGAATACCATAATGAAAGTTGTCATTACATATTCATAATTGCAAAATAAAAGCACTACCAAACCCAACCTTAATTCCATGTGAATGCCGCATGTAATAAGGCTCTTGCCCCATGTAACAAGGCTCTGAAGCAAAAAAAAAAAAAGTCTATGATCCCCAATCTCTATATATAGAACGCGTAATTGGGGGATATGAATTACTTCCCCCAACCATAGGTGGCTGTTTAGGGGTGTTTTTTGGGTGCGAAAATACTAAAACACCCTTATATTAATTAAAAACTTTATGAAATGACTGTTATGCCCTTTCCCCTAAAACATAAAATTCAAATAACCAAATTCATATATCCCCCAATTCCATTTGTACCGGCACAGTTAGGTTTTGAATTTGTTTTTCCTTCATCTTCTTCGTCCTCGTTCATTCTTCATCGACGATTAATCGTTGAATCAAAAATTTCTTCGTTGACTAACCTACCATAACCATTCCTTCGAGAACCAAATCAAAAGCAAAAGAGAGAACCAAATCGATTGCTCAAGAAACACATGAACAAAGAATCGAGAACATTGTTCACCAACTAGAAGAGGACGCAGCAGCGAGCTCGGATGATCAACCACTCGCAGTCATGGCTTCTCTGAGAAGGTAAGTGATTTTTGAACTCATTTATGATTATTTTAACCGATTTGTAGACATGGGTTTAGATTAGAATCGCCAACAATAGATGAAACTGTCGAGTTACAGAGAGTATTGGAATATGATCTGTGTTTGAATACCAAGCCGGTTCAAGTACCAGCATAGCATTTTGGTTGAATACCATGCCGGTTTGAAATCCTGAAACTGAATTTTTTATACCGGCATAGAAATAGGGTTGAATACCATACCGGTTTGAATTCCTGAAAATTAATTTGTTGTACCGACATACGAATTTGGTTGAAGACTATTCCGGTAGCCAACTTAAAAGACACATGAACAATTTTATTTATACTAGAATGTATTAGTTCAATTAGACAATGCCGGTATTACACTTAAAACATTCAGGAACATCACTGATATTGAGCTCGATACCGGAACACATTTTAGGTTATGCAAGATGCCGGTACTTAAAAACCGGCATGCATTAGTTCAATTAGGCAATTCCGGTATTACACTTAAAATATTCAGGAACATCACTGAAATTGTGCTTAATACCGGCACACAATTTTGGTTGCGTAGGACGCCGGTACATAGATACCGGCATGTTCGATATTTAAATGTTTATGCCGGTACATGTTACCGGCATTAGTTTTTTTAAGAGTTTCTATGCCGGTTCCTAAACTGCCATGACTTTTCTTATGTTTGTTTTTTTTGCTTATGTTATAGGTCAAAATCCAAAGAAGCGAAGAAAAATAAAGGTCCTATTCTCACTAAGAAAAGGAGGAAGGACGGTCTTGATACTCCTCAGTCCCTGCCTCCACGGGGGAAAGACGCAGGTCGCAAGAAGCGTTTGGGGTTTCAAACAAGAGGGTCAGTTTGGCAGAGTGGCGGTGAACGTAGTGCACTCACAATCCGTGAAGGTACTGGAACAGTTGAGGAAAATGAGCATGATGAAGGGTAAAGTGAGGAGGAAGATGATGAAGTTCATCCAAGTCAATTAGCAAGCCAAAGCGAAGTTGGTGGGACGAGTCAACAACCAACACAAGACAAGGGAAAGGGCAAACACAAAGTTAAAGGTTGTCACCTTCCTCACATTGATGACATGATACCCGATAATGATGATGGTAAACTTTGGGGTCAAGATCCGGAACCGAAAGTACTCTTTGGATACAAGCACTCTTGGGCTCGTACTATCTTTCAAACCTATGTAAGCATTTTTTATTTTGTGCATGTGCATTGTTTTATATTTTACATCATCTCTTAATCCTATTATCTCTTATTTGTAGGATCTTACTAAGGATGTGCGTGTTTGCCGAAACCAAGCCGCGGCTGAGTGGAAATTGTCGTTGGAGCATGAAGATGTCCAAACATTAGTAAAGAACTCTGTTCTGTATTCTTTGGTTGAAAATTACGTGAATCCAGATATTGTGTCTGTCAATTGCTTCGTCGAAAGGTATCATGGTGAAACTGATACAATGCACTTCCCGTTTGGAGAGATGACCTTGATTCCTGAAGATGCTCATGCCATTCTAGGCTTGAATGTTATCGGTAAACCATTTCAGAAGGAGTTGAGTCTCGGGACCTAGATTGGCAGAAGTTGCACGATTTGACTAAAAAGCTGTTTGGTTGGGACTTTAAAACTTCTTCGGATAGCTTTTATGTAGCATCGAACGGAAGTAAGACGAAGACATTCAAGCTGACGATGCTTAAGAAGTTGTTTGAAAATACAAAGGATAGAAGCTTAGAGGATGGATGAGACACTGCACAGATTCGGTATACAACCACCGAGTACCTGTTATACATCTTGGGGACTAGGGCATTCCCAGACACTAATGGCAACAGGGTAAGTGAAAACTTTCTCCAGTACCTTGACCCGTTGGAAGGTGTCTATGGCTATTCTTGGGGCATCGCGGTCATGGCACATTTGATGGCGGAGATGAGAAGGGCTTCATTGGCTAAAACAAACCAATTTGTCGGGAATTTCACTCTACTCCAGGTACAAATTTCTTTAATTTATGTTCACATGTATATTGTTCACATATAGTCTTTTAACTTATGTTCACATGTATATTGTTCACATTATATTAGGTGTGGTGTTATGAACACTTCCCAACCTTGTTCAAGGACTACCAATTCTTGAAGATCAAATACCTTCCTGAACCCGATACCCCTAGAGCTCAGAGGTTCGAGTTTAACAGTAATCCGAAGCCCGGTAACAAAGGTCGAGTCATCGATATGAGATTGGCTCTGGATGCTATGAGGAAGGAAGATGTTGTGTTCGACACCTATAAGGAGATTAGAGGATACCGTCAAATTCCAAGAGATGTTGCATTTTACAAAGGGCCGTTGTACCACCCAAAAGGATACATTATGGCCGATCCAAGACGTGTGATGTGCCAACATGGATTTAAGCAATTATCCCGTTTTATGTCGGGCTCTGTTGATAATTATCGTCTTTCCCTTTCTCGGCGCAATTCAACTCCCAACAAGTTGCATGTAGTGTATGATCCAGAACCGGAACCATCGCATTGGAGTGAAAGAGAGCCACATCGTTTGGTTGATATTAGTAAGTGGGTGATTGCGGAAAATGGTTATGAAGTTGATGACATCTACATGAGGGATTACCTGGAATGGTCACATCCTTATGTCGTGTGCCCTCCCTCCGTCGAAGCTCCACACCAAGAAAACCCTCCTGTTGAAATTCCTCCACCTCCGCAACCTACGATGACCCAACTTCTTAAGACTTTCGGAATGGTGGTAAGTTTTATTAATTGATTATAGTCATTAAATGTAAACATAATCATATATACTGATTATGTGTTTGATGTATTAAACTAGCGACGTCGGCTTGGCAAGGTTACGAAGATGTTAGGTTGCAAGCACAAGGACGGAGTGGTGCTATCTCTTCAAGAAATCAAGGAACTCGAGGAAAAGCTTCGTAGAATTGAAGAAACCGACCCTACTGTCAAAGCTATGTATGGGGAAACAAGGAAGGCGCCAAACCAAAAGAAATGAAAGACCAATCTAGTGGAAGATAATTGATGAAAATTAGTGATGGTTAACTCTTTAGTTCTTTGGTTACGTCAAAAACAATTTCAAGCTTGTTCTTTGGTTTATATTGTGGGTTAACTCTTTAGTTATTTGGTTTATGTTGAACATGTTTAGATTTCTAGTTTGAAAGTTATGATTGTTCCGGCATAGTAAAGCTCAGTTGTAGAAATACCGGTACACAAACCGGCATTTACGGAATGATCAAAACACTGCCGGTACCTTGTCTCGGCATCGCAATTTCTATGCCGGAACAATCAGTTTAAAATATTTGGTTCTGTGTAAAAATCGACTTGTCTTTCGAGCATTGGCGTTTTTGCCAAGGTTGATGCCGGTATTGAAAATTTCTAAATACTCTTAAATTTGTGACAGTAAACCGGCATTGTAAGATTCATTTTGACAATGCCGGTATCTAAAGTGTCCAAATACTCTTATAGTGTTTACATAAAACCGGCATAGTTGTATTGATTTCCCCAATGCCGGCACTCTGATTAATTCATTTCAAATTCTATTTTATTTTGGTTCGAAGTAATCGATTACATTGGATTGGAAACTTTAAATTAAAAAAATAGTGAATGGATTGCACTTAGTTAGAGATAATTTATTTCCATCCCTTTTCAACAATTGCGGAGCCTTTGAGCATTTCCCTAATCTGTTCAAAGACATCGTTCGGGATGGGGGTGTCAAGGATCATCCTCATTGGCTCTTCTTCTTTTTCAACATATTCCTTCCCCTTCATATAACACCCATCACACCCATCGATAGGATTGCATTGGCCCTTGTGGTTTTCTCTTGACTCTGCTAGTTCAACAGCTTTGTCAAACCATTGAAACTCATCGCACTTTGGGTGATTCAAACACCTTAGTAACATTCTTCCATTTTCAGCATCATCAATTTTTGCAATCCAAAACCGGCGTGTCCCATCACAACTTCTACACTTTGAATAAATAAATGGACAGTCCATGGCTAGGTGAGAAGGTGACTTGCAAATTTGACACTTGCAATGATGACTCTGCAAGACAAAATTATATTAGTTATCCTTCATAGTATTGAAGAGTATGTTGTTAGTAACTATACTTACTTTGCAAATAGAGGTAGATGATGAATCCCCCATTCTTTGAACCGTGCTTGCTTTCTTGAGAGAATGATTTTTGTTATTTGGTGCTTGGTTTGTGTAGTTTTTTCCAAAGGAATGGGGGATGTTATATATAAATGAAGCTCCAACGGTCATATTTTTCAAAAAACTAGCCGTTTTTATTTCGAATTTAACCCATTCCGGCATAGAGGTTCTTATGCATTGAATTCCGGTATTGTAGGCATATTTGGGTCGTTTCCTGTAAAGAAATTCCGCATTACCGACATCTTCGTTTTATAACATTTAGTGCCGGAACATACTACCAGCATAAGAGTACTTCCTCGTACGTATGCCGGTACCTGAAATTGAATGCCTAACAGCTCTTTTTTAAACCATACACTAGAAAACATTAGTTCCGGCGTGGGATCTAAGTTAGTTAGAGTGCCGTCCCTAAAGTGGACAAGAGCCGTTATGTCCACATCTATTTAAAGGAATGGATACTCCCATTGCACTTGATACCCCAAAGATATATCTACGATGAATTATCAATCACTAGTTGCCAAGTTCATAAATTACCACGAAAAAGAAAAAGTATGAGGAACATATTGTCCACACCGACAGGAAATCAATCATCAACCACGAACAATTCTGTTGCCGCAATTTTATTGCCCCAAAGGCATAGGAGTACTTCCTCGTACGTATGCCGGTACCTGAAATTGAATGCCTAACGGCTCTTTTTTAAACCATACACTAGAAAACATTAGTTCCGACGTGGGATCTAAGTTAGTTAGAGTGCCGTCCCTAATGTGGACAAGAGCCGTTATGTCCACATCTATTTAAAGGAATGGATACTCCCATTGCACTTGATACCCCAAAGATATATCTACGATGAATTATCAATCACCAGTTGCCAAGTTCATCAATTACCTCGAAAAATAAAAAAGTATGAGGAACATATTGTCCACACCGACAGGAAATCAATCATCAACCACGAACAATTCTGTTGCCGCAATACTAAAAAGACTAAGAAGGAAGGAAGAAACCACAAAGTCAATTGCCGCAATGGAAGAAGATATAATTAAGAGGAAAAGAGAAGAAAAATAGGAAGCAAAGCTTGAACGTTATCGTCAAAAATTAGATAAGATAAAAGCGGAAGCCGAGGGAGAGGTTAAACGTCAAAAATAAGCTAAGATAGAAGCGGATGTTGAGGAGGAAACATATTGGATTGGAAATTACTACATAGTATCGGATTTGCCGGAGGATCAACGCCCTTCAGATGTTTTTTGGGGTCTTGTAAGGACTGGTTCTTACAAGCATAACATGTTTGACGGCAAGAAACGCAAAATTGAATATGCTGATCAAAACTATCTTCTCAAATTCTTGCATAACACTCCCTTCCCGGACCTCTTTTAATGATACGCGTGTAGTTGTGATCCCAAACTATCTTCTCAAATTCTTGCATAACACTCCTCCCTTCCCATTCCAACCTTTTAATGGTTGCTTGTGCGCTATAAATTGTAGTGAGTGAATAAACGTTCGTCTTATCCTTTTCCTTGAAGGTTCTGAGAATCACTCTTGGTTTGATACATGCTTTTGTCATCATCTTGACATCCTCGAATTGATCAGGTTTTAGCTTCGCAACTAGGGAGTGACCTTCAAAATCTTTTGGATCGGGGTGGTTGTGACGGCCAAACCACACCTTACATTCCCATTCTTTCTCTTCTTCTTTTTTGTCCTCTTAAATAAAATACAAGCTTAAAGGGGCACTCATCCTTCCTCGTAACTGTATTGTATACCCTCTTAGTCTTATTTTCATATACATAACCCTTTCTCTTATGGCTATTTTTTTGTCATTGTATTTTCCACTTCTCTCGCAAACCATCTCAAAACGAACATTTGAACATTGGCTATTCCTCACTAAGACACACATGTTCATTAGAGCCGTCACTTTTGCCCAAGCAATTGCTTCATTTTCATATTTTATTCCCTACATAAGGACAACAATGGGAGATTACAAGCAAATCCCAACATAAAATTGTAAAAACTAGGTGAAAGTATTGTTTGGTAACATACCCGAGGCATTTTATAGTATTCCGACGTATCCCGATGGAGCGGTTAGGAGATTGGTTGATCGTTGAACGTCACAATCTAAGGAATGAATGAAAAGAAAATTGGATTAGTTCAAAACCGGCATTGTCGATAAGAAAACTAAACTGCCGGGATTAATGACCGGCATACATTGCATTTGACTTTCCATGCCAGTATCCAAACCGGCATTCGGATAATTTCAGTTCCGATTCCGGGATAAAGTTCCAGCATAGTAAGTTCAAAGATAAGTATGCCGGTAGTTAAGTTCAACATATCACTAATTTCTGTATGTTTTCATGTAAAACCGGCATCCTAAACATTTAAGTTTCTATGCCGGTATGTAAGTTCAAAATATCTTTAACTTCTGAATGTTTCAAGTGTAATACCGGCATCCTCGAAATTTAAGTTTCCATGCCGGTATCATAAACCGGCATTGTCTGTCATGTACTCACACTGCCGGTTTGAATATTTCATAGAATATTCGGTGGTATGTAAAAAGTATAAATGTGTACCGACATGCAATCTTGGTTTGAATACCGCGCCGGTTTGTTCTTGAACAGTTGGGGAATTTTGTCCCGGCATATAAATTTGTATGAATACAATGCCGGTTATAGAGGTTCCTTCGTAGTATTCGTAAACGAGCATGCCAGTACTAAGGTTTTTCAGACAGAAATGACGGTTTCAATTTTTTTTTTCCGACCTCTTTGAAGCATTACCTGTGTGTTGGATAATCAAATCGTGCAAAGTTGTCCTTATAATTAAACACTGTTAATCTAATTAGTGTTGGATTTTTTGAGGCTCAAATCCATGTGAAGAAGGCTCATTCTAAAAGGCCTGCAATTGAAAAAGTCTTTAAGTTCCCTAACTCTATATATAGTTGCACATAAATCATAACAAACACCATATCAATTTCAACGAAATTCTAAGACTAGAATTATTATTAGTTTCAGAGACAAGATCAGATGGAAAACAAGAGTTTTTTGTTTGTAATGGTTTTGATTTTTTCTGTTTTATATTATTCTGTTAATTCACGATGAGCGCCACCATCATGTAAGGGACAAAATGAGTCGTGCGGCCCTGTGGACGGCGTGTGCTGTGATGGACTTATTTGCCCTGCACCAACGTTTAGTTGTATACCAAAACCTGCAGGATGTAGGAAAGTGAATGAGACGTGCCTTTCGGTGGTAGCCCCGTGCTGTGCTGGACTTCTTTGCGATATACTAAACAAAACTAGTAAAAAAAAACCAAGGTGACCAAACTTGTGGTACAAAAAATCCAGCCATATTATTTTTAATAAATGAAAACCATTTGATTAAAAAGTGGCACAAAAACCCTAGGTCAAATAATAATGAGTAAATTTAGTTTTTTTTATTTTAAAAAAAGCCAAACATACCCTTTTACCTTCTCTTCTTCTTTCTTTTTTTCAGGCAAAAAAACCAAAAGGGAGTAGCACTCGACTCATCTTCTTTCCTTTCTATTCCTTTCTCTTCTTTCTTTTTCTCAGGCGATTCAGAGAAATGAATTATACCGAGAGTTTTTTTGGAAGCCTGGAAGAGATTAATCAAGCCGAGATAGAAGATATTCATGTTGATGAACATCGAAAAACTGATGATGGCGACGAGATAGATTGAACTCATGTAATTTGGGGAAAAAGTAAATCAGAGAGAATATAAGTAGGGTTTATTCGATTTTGAATTAGTATGTTTATTTTAAACCCAGGAAGAAACTATAGTTTCATAGAATTAATCTATATGTTCTTATCCAAATAGAAATTAGGTTTTTGGGGGGAGAAATTACAGAAATTAGGGTTCGTGGGGATGCGATTAAAGATGGGTATTAAGTTAATTGAACATATTAGGTTGAAAGTTGTTGTTTCTAATGGTGGTGGTGTTTCTGGTATATCGAATGGGTTTAAATGATATGTTTCAACTGAGAAATAATGAACAACATCATCAATTGAATTTGACAGTTCTCGTGTGAGTGGTGGTCGAAATTTTGTTGATTTTCTCACTTGCAGGATGAATTATTAGTTGGAAGTGATGTATTATATACGAACTGGTGCAATTGGTAGTGGCTGGGACGAACATAAGGATGGAGTTGGCTTAAGAGATTTGGACAGACTGAAAATCGTGAAGAGCTGTTGATGTCGATGAACAGATGCAAAGAAGATGGTGTTGGTTGTCGTCGAGTTTTGTGTGAAGTGGTTGCATTTAGTTAGCACACGAGAAGAGGAGAATGCACCGTGAATGTCAGGGAAGTTAGGAGGAGTAAGTGTTTATGCCGGTGGTGGTGGCTTGAAGTTCAGGAAATGTTAAAACTGTCAGTGGACGGATCTGGTGTGGTGATTAGTTTTCGAAGTGCGCAGAGAAGGTTATAGAACAAGAGCAACATTGGGGTGGTGTACATATATGAATGGAGTAGTCTGAACTGGGATTGGTTGATAGTGCATCAACGAAGATGAAGAGTCTATATGTCAGCCGGAGTTGGAAGAGATGGATGGAAAGAACTGTAAGAAGAGGAGTCACCAGTCTGTTGTGGTATACTGCAGATGCAGAGAAGCTTCAGTAGGAGATGGTTCTTGGCATGGATTAGAGGCCGTAAAGAGATACCAAATGACAGTGGTGGAATGTTTTGCAGCTGGTATTGAAGCTTGAGTTCTGGGTTGAGCTTAAACTGCAGTGGAAAGAGGTGACTGAGTCGCAGGTGGTGCTTTTGGTACTGAATATGAGTACAAGCAATAGTTGAAGTTAAGAAACCTAATTAGGTTTCATCAAGTTTTGGTGAAACCAATTTTGGTTTCATCATTGAAGTTGTGTTGGTGAAATGACAATATGTGGAAAAATGATGAAACCTAATTAGGTTTCATCTAGTTTTGGTGAAACCAATTTTGGTTTCATCATTTTTTTCTGGTTGGTGGTGGTGGTCAGCGATAATGGTGGTGGTGGTTGGCGACAGTGGTGGTCTGTGGTGGTGGTCGGTGGTGTCGCAGTGGTGGTTTTCGGGGATGGTGGTGGTGGCGATGTATTGGTTGGCGGTGGTGGCGAGGTGGAAGTTATCGGCGGCGGTGACACGGCGGTAATTATCGGTGGTGGCTGGCGACAACGGCGGTTGGCGGTGGTCAGTGGTGGCGGCACAGTGGTGGTTCTGCTGGTGGTGTTATTTTGTGGTGGTGATAATATAATAAAAATTAATGGTGGGGTTGATTTTTATTTTTATTGGGGTGATTTAAAATTAAAGGTGGGGTTGTTTTTATTTTTGTCGGGGTGATTTAAACTAGATGGCTAATATAAACAGTTTATGTTAAATGGGGTTTTTGTGAACAATTTATTTTGTTGGAGTTTTTGTATATGGATAGTCAGGGGCGGAACTAGTCATAGACTTGGGCTGGCTTAAGCAAGCCCAAAGTCAAGAAAAGTTTGAATTTTCACCTTGGTTTTATGTTTGGCAAAAATTGATCAAGCTTAAACCATAGTGGTAATTGTACTTTTGTCCCTACTTTTGATGGTCTACACAAATATCCTTATCACATAATAATTTTGTCCCTGTTTATCTATAATCCCATCAGGGGCCCATCAACAATTTATAGACTTCCAAATATACCCCAACCTTTATAGAATAAGGACTTCTTCTTATCTTCTTCTTTATTTTCATCGAAGCATTCAGAAGAAATCCATCGCTCCCACCACCACCGTCTCTATCTCTCCCACCAACTCAACAATCTCGGTCTCCGCCACCACAATCAGCATCACCACCTTAGCACCACCACCTCCATCACGCTGCCACTACTCTTAACAAATACACAGTTCAGAGATTGATTTTTTATTATTGATTTCAACTTCTGATTAATTGTTCTTCATTTTCTTCGGTTAAACATTGATTTTCGTAACCTGATTCAGACATCGATCTGTATTTTTGGTACCGATTTTATAATTTTGAGTTGGATATTCACACTAATGATTGCATTTCAATTTCCCGATCTGGAAAATTGATGATATGAGAAGATTATTGATGTAATCTATAATACAAATCGGTATGATGAATAGATCGAAACGTGAACAATCGATTAAGATTTTTCATTTTTTATGATTTTGATCTGTATAGTATTAGTTGGATGGAGCACAGTGAACGATACAATATGATGACTGAAACTATGGATAAGCAATATGCAGTGGTACGTTTGAACACTTCCAATAAACTTTTCGATTTGCTGATAACGATTACAATTGTTTTCCGGAAAGCTTATGAATTTGGTTTATTTGTGCAGGTGAGAAGAAGAACGATGACTAAAGGATCAATTTCTGGATCAAATGTAATTAAATACGGAGATCTCAGTTGCTATAATGTTTGCTTTGATTTCCTCGTGGACTTATTCCACTATAATTTCTCTGTCGGCTAGTCTGTTGTTCTATTTAGTCTACAATCTTCAAGTTATCCACTTTGCTGATTACAATAAGCTTTTGGAAAGTGATTCGGATGTTACTGCACTTATTGATGATCATCTTCGGTTAAGGTACTATCTCTCTAAAATAAGCCACAGATTCCGAATCTTCCTTCTTTTGGAATTTCTGGTTGTGACATCTCGTCAAGTGCTGACTCTCTTCCAAACTATTGGGTATCATCAAATCATCACTCTCCTCCATGTAGAGTGATGGTTATGGATTCAAATCTAAAACAAAAATTAATTTTTGTTTGTTTAGTTTAGGTTAGAACTTTGATTTCTTGAATAGTTAAATTAATGAGCTAGTTGAATGATACTATTTGGTTATTACCACTTTCAGAGAAGGTGACAATGAATTATTGTTTGTTGAGCTCATAATTTAGTGTAAAGAAATCATATGTCCAAGTATAGTGTGAACTTGACGGGTTAGGAGTACAACTGCATATTTACGTATTCGGTGGTTATTTGTGTTTAAGCCGGCAGCGATATTGGATCAATTATGGTTGTTGATCCATATTTTTTGGATCAACTATGGTTGTTGATCCAACTGCAATGGATAAACTTCTACTGTTGATCCAACTGAAATGGATAAACATCCATTGTTGATTCAACTGAGATTGGTTTTGAAGCTGGTCTTTGAGATTTTGGTGTTTATGAAACAACAAGTAATGAAATATGGTGGGTATTTGGGTTGAAGCAGGCAGTGATATTGGATAAACTATGGTTGTTGATCCATCTATATGGGATCAACTACTGTTGTTGATCCTTTGAACTCATGTTTTGTAGTTTAAATCATGTAAATTTGTTCTAATGTTGAACTTGTGGTGCAATGGTAGCATGACTGACTCCATGTCAGATGATGCGTGTTCGAATCATGCCAAGTTCACTCCATTTTACATGGATAAACTATCATTATTGATCCAATTTTACATGGATCAACTTCCATTGTTGATCCACTAAAATTGGATCAACTTCTACTGTTGATCCTTTTTTCTTGGATAAACTAGATAAATTTCTATTGTTGATGATTTTGTTGGTGGATCTGAAAATGCAATTGATGAAGTGGTAGCATTTTTCCATCAGCATGGATAAACATCCATTGTTGATCCAACTGCAATGGATAAATTGCTACTGTTGATCCAACTGCAATGGATACACATCCACTGTTTGATCCAACTGAAATGGATCAACTACTTTTTGTTGATACAAAAATATTTGAACCAGTGATGGTGGTGGCGGCGGCGTCGTCGTCGGTGGTGGCAGCGGCGGTGGTGGCGGCGACGAATTTGTGGTGGAGGAGGACTAGTGGTGGTGTAATGGTGGCGGTGAAGGAGTGGTGGTGGTGGCGGTTGGTAGGTGGTGGTGGTATGGTAGTTGAATGTTGGTGGTGGTGGTGGTGCTAGTGGTGGTGGTGAAGTGGTAGTGGAAGAAATTTGTTGTATTTTGAAATAAAGAAAAATATTATATGAGTGAGGGTATTAAAGTAATCTAATATTAAATGGATAAGGTTATAAAAAAGGAGGGACATAATTATTGTTGCATAAGGATATATTTGTAGGAAGTTAAAAGTAGGGACATATAATTAATATACCATAAACCATATACTTAAGCCACCCCACCCATTCTAATTAGATTTCAAGCCACCCCTACCTATGTTTTCTACCTCCGCCACTGTGGATAGTGACACCCTTGAGATTATAACTCGCGGCCTATAAACTAAATAAAGGAGATATTTTCAAATGTACTCCAGAACCACAATGCACGAAATATAAGGAGTTGTGTGACGACCAGAAACCCCCGTGATGTCCGCCATTTAAATGCCGTAAAGTTGATGATAGTGTGTCCAAGTGCCAGCCTTAAAGTGCAATTATTTTGGTGTTGTTGCTGGTGAAACGGCTACCTGTATTAAGGGGTAAGGATGATTGATGTTGCGTGTTGAAGTTACTGATGATTATATCGGCTTGGTTTTGTTTATTTTACGTATTTTTGTGTATTATTAATTAGCCAAAACTATATGTGCTCAAATATTACTACTTTGGTGGTTGGATCAATTTGCAGCTCGATCACGAATACGATTTTGTTTGTATGCTTTTCAGTTATTAATGAAATTATTATTATTATTATGAGTCCCATAAAAATCATTGTTGTTATATGGAGATTGCAGCAATTATATATTGATCTCTTACTTTTAGCTTTGGATCCTTATTTGTTTTAAACCCGTATCCAGTTTCTTCCAGTTCCATGCATGCTTCTCAATTTCAGCATAACTAAATGACTTTTACAGCAAAAATAATCTCAGCCAGTGATGTACATAGCAATACAACACCATAAAGTTAACTATTAACAACGATCGATTCAAAGGATGAACCCGTGGATCGTGGATCGCGAGGTAGGCGTGGCTTGTCATCAAAAAGGTGTGGGAATGCATTTGACTCTTTGTATTCATTATTGTTGCTTTTATAAAATTTTATGCTTAACAAACTCATGCGTTGTCTGTTTCTGCATTCCATGTTTTGTTTAAAATGCATTATGATAATCCTGTCGATTCGGTGAATCTTTCCATGATGTGGAAAGGACTTGTATTGTTTTGTTGTCAATATGAATTTTTATGGGAAATGAGAATTTCCACTTGTGGTATATAGGATACGCTCCTTCACATTTATACCTACTTTAATTCATATTTTATTGTTTAGAGTATTGGTCATCATGGTCTTGGTGGCATCCATAGCTATTAGGTGTGAATTGCCGGGTAGGGATTTACATCAATATTATACATTGTTTGAAGAAGGAGTTTGTCCATATACATGTTTGTGTATTTCAAGTGGCTTGGTCACTTGTTGATGTTTAGGAAAACATGTATTTTATTCCAAATCTTGCATATGATTACTTAGAAGGTTAAATGTTAATTATTCCCACTTCAGTTTCTGTGACAGATCAGAGTTGCGCAATGAAAGATTCACATGTTGACTTCGCTAGTTGATTAACTTCAGTTATATTTATTATGTTGTATATTTTATTTAAAAACCAAATGATTATTATATATGTATCATTTGAGAGAAAATCTTGTATATATATTTCTGAGCGGGGTTAGCTTTGGGCTAAGTTTTTGTAGCAGATTTCTTAATTGAAAGTTAAGTGTTTAAATTGGATTTTTAGTGCCTATTTATTTAGTTAATTTATTGGATTAGTCGGCTTCTAGCTTAGGGGGCGCTACAGGTGTGTCCCAAATCTCTACATCATCGTCCTCGTCGGGCATAGGATCACTACTCAATTGTTCCCAATGAGGATCAAATAGCCTCAAAAGGTATCCTACAATCCTTGTACAGAAGTAGTTCATAACGACACAGAAGTACCATGCTTTCCCTCATTTTACAAACACACTCTTCTTGGGAGTTAGCGTCCATTTTGTCCATCAAATCCACTTCCTTCATTATAAGTTCAATGCACAAATGAGAGACCATATGGGTTAGTCCCCGGAGCCACTTATCATCCAGGAATTCATCATGCTTCATCATTAGATTTTTTTCGAATAACGCTCTAATTCTTATAACGTCACTCATTAAATAGTCTTCCATTGCGTCAAAAACCATGACGAACGTGTCCATGCACCCAAATATATTCTTCTTCAAACGATAGTGAGCCGACTCTACCATACTTGTAGCTTGGTTGTCGAAGTGCTTGTGGTGGTTTTTAAATGCGCTAACAAATCTATGTGCGTTCGTATCCAAGAATTGCTTCCGTAAATATATAATAATTTCCGAGTATTTGACGCCCCAATTCGCAATGAGCTTTGCAACATTTTCTTCAAACACTTCTTCGGTGATGGACCAAGTCAAAGATTCCCAATCATTGTGGAAACATGCCCACATCCTTTCATTAGACTCATATGCTTCCTTGAATTCTTTCTTCTTTATTTCTCGTTCTCCATCCGGTAAAGTAGAAATCTTCTTTAGCTCTTTCAACTTGAGCAGTTGGATTATCCCTTGGCATTTCTTTTTAACATTATTCCATACATGAAAGGTATAGAGAAAGTTTTGCGCGTTCGGAAATACCTTCCTTATAGCAAACATCAATGCCGCCTCTTGGTCAGTTACCATGACCTTTGGAAGAGCATCCTCCCAGAAGATTAACTTCACTTGTTCCAATGCCCACACATAGATTTCTTTCAACTCATCATGCAAAAAACAAAAAGCAACTGTGAAAGGTGACTTGGTTGACGTATGACCAACAACGTTCATCAAGGGAATCTCATACTTATTGGTCTTGTAAGTGCAATCCAATATGAGAACTTGTGGGAAGCATAACGCCAACTTTACGCATTCCGGATGGGAAATAAAAAGGTGCGTCATATGTCCGAATTCATCCAATTTCTTTTGGCAAGAATAATTCTTCTTTTGCGCCAACCACAATAATTGTTGCATCCAAATCCTTTCTTCTCAAAGTACTTCTCGCGTTATATATTTGTTGCAACGTAGTCTTGTTATTCTTATCATCCGCCTTCAACTTGCTAATAATTTTAGAGGGACCCATACGTGCTCGTGTCATTTTATCTAGCTCCGCATATTCATGAGGTTTGAGTCGTCTGACTCTATAATGTCCATGAAGATCCTTTGGACGTGGGGGGTTATGACGACAATCCATATCTTTATTCATTGTGAACATTTATTCATCTGCGTTCCAACTTAAGACGATCTTGAAAGGACAATTTATTTTCCTTGTTTAAGTCTTGAAAGGACGATCTTGAAAGGACAACATACTTGAAAATTTATAAAAAAATAAACTACGTTATTTACCTACCAAGTCAGTTTGGAAGTGATCTCTAGTATCTTCATGAATGACATCAACAGGCGGTGGTTGATCCTCCATAGTTTCCATTTCAGCAACAATCTACAACAATATCGAACAGGTTTTGGGTCAGGTTCGGCTAACACGAAAAACTAGTTCGGTTGATTCGTGTTTGACTTATAAAGCCGAACTACATGTCAAACATGGATTCGGCATATTTGGGTCTAATATTATAAGCCGAACCATAACACTTAAAATTTCTAATAACAAAAATTATTTTTCGGCTGTAGAACGAGTAAGCCGAACATTACACTCAGAACTCGTATGTTTTTTAGATATGGTCCGGCTTACAATTTTACATCACATTTGAGCCGAACAATGAAAATTATTTGGCGCGAAAATAATTTAATGACAGTTCGGCGTACATATTTCTAAAACGAATAAGCCGAACTGTTCTTGACTACTACGGTTCGGCATACATATTATATGCCGAACCTTACTCAAGTGCCAACTAGTTGCAAAAATCATAACTTTTGGTGAAATAAAGCTACAAAACGAACATTAAACAACTTATACAACCATACCTGTGTATTATTAGCATTGGGTTCTTCATCTATGTACTCATCTTCGGGATTTGGCTCCATAAATAAATCATCTTGAGCTTGAGAAAAAAGTTGGGTTTGGGTAAAATCATTTTCATAATCCAACAAATCATCCATTTAAGGATCTCCATCGTAATTGATATGTATTTTCTTAGCTTTATGTGATGAAGATTCACCTTGCTCACTCGAATTTGTATCACACATCTCTCAATATTCACAAAGATAACAAACAAAGATTTTTTTTTTTTCCTCCTCTCCTTCTTCTTTCCTCCTTCTTCTTTTTCTAAAATTATTCACTAACTAACTATCCTTTAACACAAAATTATTATCATAAATTAACATTAAACTAATTTTAATCATTAACAATTAATTAATTTTTATTATCACTAATTAAACACTAATCTCATGAGGGGTATTTTATCATTTTTTGAAAAATGCAGGATAAGGGCCACCCTTGAAATACTATAAGCACCCATATTTTTTTCTTATATGTATGCCCCAAAATTTTTGGGTCTGCCCCAAAATAGGGTTCTTGTGGAAATGCGGCAATGGATGAACTAAAGGGCCGGAACAGCTTACAGCATGGTTGTGCAGTTGCAAACCCAGCCCAATAAAAAAACTGCATCTTCTCGTGTTGGATTTTCAGTACGAGTGGGTACCAAGGTGTTACACGGCAGTTTTTGGTTGTCCGAGCATTGATCCAAAGGTCACCAACTCAAAGTCCACGGAAGAAAAGTGAGGGGCAAAATAGTAAACTTACACGAACCCTAATTTTCCATAGATTGTAACGATACAACCTTCGCCAGTCCCTCTTCGCTCAGTAGTTAGTTCCACGGCTTCTCTCAACCTTCAAAATTTCATTTCAATGATCTAACCTTCTGTTTCTTTCATTCTTCTGTATGTCTGGCCATGAAATGTTGGCCTGATAATTTAATTATGAGTCAATTCGCAGCATACAGTTTCAGTAGTTCTACATTGTAAGATCTTGTTTTTCAAATTGATTTTTTTTTCTTCTTTTTTTATGATTCTAATTCATGGCAGTGATTAGAAAGAGAGAGGGCTCTAGTGGGGCACTATAAAATTTAATCTCTTTGATTTCTTGATTTAGGAGACGAAGATTATATGGATTTAGGTGCCATCTTTTGAATCATAGTAGTAAACCTTGGTACCCCCGTTAGCAATTATGTATGTAAATCTATGATTCAAAAGTATCTGGTATCTTTTGAAATATCTATTCTTCTCTTTTATCATTGATTTCGGATTGATTTTATTTTCCCACAGTGATTGAGTCAAAATTACACTTGATATGAGCCAATTGATTTTGCTATAACTAATGAGTTTGCACTAAAATTTTGTTATTAGAATAATATTGCATGTATTGGGTTTATTGAGTGTGAAAGCCATGTATAATTCTTTCGCAGTTGTGTATACCAATGATGCAGAAATTGAAAACTAGTTGAGATTAGTTTCAACTGGTAGCGGCCAGACAACCGTAGGGATGTGGTATCCACAGATAACGGGTTTAATTCAGTCCCGATTTGTCTACTAACTCCATCTCACATTTTTTGAATGCATTACATTACTATCAGTCTTTTTTGTATGTGCTGTTTTAGTTTTTCCATTACTCTGTATCGCTGGTAGTCTGCGGTTGGGGGTCCTAGGGGCTGTGTGACGCAAGACAAACCGTGGGACACAGCCCTCAGCAAGGCTAGCAGTATTGTTTCATTAATATGGTTTGTTGATGGATACGGGAGTTTTGGGTTAAAACCTGCTAATTTTCGGATATTGGGGTGAGGGGTTCCTTGGTCCTGGTTCATGCGGGTTAATCTTCAGAGAGTCAACCCATGTTGGGTCTGGAATGCTAGTTTGGATCATTAATTTGGTCAATCTAGCAACCGTGGGTTGGTTCCTACTAAGTTCCGTGATTGTATGTTAACTTATTTTATAACTGAAGCACAATTCCATCTAATAAATGTTATGCACATCTAAATGCCATCTATAAAGCAAATAGGTCAACCTGGTACCAATTTTGTGTCGGAAGATGACTACATGGATTTTGCTTTTCCAAGCTATTTAGCTCATGATGCCTTGATTTCATGTTTGTAGCTCGGGTAGCCACATTCCTTTCTACTGACTGCATACTATTTTTGTATCTTTTTCATCAATTAGAGTAGTCTGTGACCGTTTGTAACACTGATATGTTGTCTGCAGCTATTAGTAATGTCTATTTGCAAAATTGGTTCCCAGACTTCCAGCATTATTACATTTGATCTTGTCCCCTGTCATCAATAAAGCATATATGTTATCTTGGTATCAACTTTGTGTCGGAATATGACTGAATGGGAATGCTTTTCCAAGCGTCTTCGCTATTGAATAATCGTCTTTCATGTCGTGGTCTTGGTGTAGCTCTTAACTTTTTGTTTCATCTACACTCAATATCCATTATGATTGATTTCAGATTGATTTTATTTTCCCACAGTGATTGAGTCAAAATTACACTTGATATGAGCCAATTGATTTTGCTATAACTAATGAGTTTGCACTAAAATTTTGTTATTAGAATAATATTGCATGTATTGGGTTTATTGAGTGTGAAAGCCATGTATAATTCTTTCGCAGTTGTGTATACCAATGATGCAGAAATTGAAAACTAGTTGAGATTAGTTTCAACTGGTAGCGGCCGTACAACAGTAGGGATGTGGTATCCACAGATAACGGGTTTAATTCAGTCCCGATTTGTTTACTAACTCCATCTCACATTTTGTTTTGAATGCATTGCAGTACTATCAGTCTTTTTGTATGTGCTGTTTTAGTTTTTCCATTACTCTGTATTGCTGGTAGTCTGCGGTTGGGGTCCTAGGGGCTGTGTGACACAAGACAGACCGTGGGACACAGCCCTCAGCAAGGCTAGCAGTATTGTTTCATTAATATGGTTTGTTGATGGATACGGGAGTTTTGGGTTAAAACCTGCTAATTTTCGGATATTGGGGTGAGGTGCCATTCCCTTGGTCCTGGTTCATGCGGGTTAATCTTCAGAGATTCAACCCATGCTGGGTCTGGAATGCTAGTTTGGATCATTAATTGGTCAATCTAGCAACCGTGGGTTGGTTCCTACTAAGTTCCGTGTGACTGTATGTTAACTTATTTTATAACTGAAGCACAATTCCATCTAATAAATGTTATGCACATCTAAATGCCATCTATAAAGCAAATAGGTCAACCTGGTACAATTTTTGTCAAGATGACTACATGGATTTTGCTTTTCCAAGCTATTTAGCTCATGATGCCTTGATTTCATGTTTGTAAGCTCGGGTAGCCACATTCCTTTCTACTGATTGCATACTAATTTTTGTAACTTTTTCATCAATTAGAGTAGTCTCATAATCGTTTGTGCATTGATATGTTGTCTGCAGCTATTAGTAATGTCTATTTGCAAAATTGGTTCCCAGACTTCCAGCATTATTACATTTTGATCTTGTCCCCTGTCATCAATAAAGCATATATATGTTATCTTTGGTATCAACTTTGTGTGGAATATGACTGAATGGGAATGCTTTTCAAGCGTCTTCGCTATTGAATAATCGTCTTTCATGTCGTGGTCTTGGTGTAGCTCTTAACTTTTTTGTTTCATCTACACTCAATATCCATTATGATTGATTTCAGATTGATTTTATTTTCCCACAGTGATTGAGTCAAAATTACACTTGATATGAGCCAATTGATTTTGCTATAACTAATGAGTTTGCACTAAAATTTTGTTATTAGAATAATATTGCATGTATTGGGTTTATTAGTGTGAAAGCCATGTATAATTCTTTAGCAGTTGTGTATACCAATGATGCAGAAATTGAAAACTAGTTGAGATTAGTTTCAACTGGTAGCGGCCAGACAACCGTGGGGATGTGGTATCCACAGATAACGGGTTTAATTCAGTCGATTTGTTTACTAACTCCATCTCATTTTGTTTTGAATGCATTGCAGTACTATCAGTCTTTTTTGTATGTGCTGTTTTAGTTTTTCCATTACTCTGTATTGCTGGTAGTCTGCGGTTGGGGGTCCTAGGGGCTGTGTGACACAAGACAGACCGTGGGACACAGCCCTCAGCAAGGCTAGCAGTATTGTTTCATTAATATGGTTTGTTGATGGATACGGGAGTTTTGGGTTAAAACCTGCTAATTTTCGGATATTGGGGTGAGGTGCCATTCCCTTGGTCCTGGTTCATGCGGGTTAATCTTCAGAGATTCAACCCATGCTGGGTCTGGAATGCTAGTTTGGATCATTAATTTGGTCAATCTAGCAACCGTGGGTTGGTTCCTACTAAGTTCCGTGTGATTGTATGTTAACTTATTTTATAACTGAAGCACAATTCCATCTAATAAATGTTATGCACATCTAAATGCCATCTATAAAGCAAATAGGTCAACCTGGTACCAATTTTGTGTCGGAAGATGACTACATGGATTTTGCTTTTCCAAGCTATTTAGCTCATGATGCCTTGATTTCATGTTTGTAAGCTCGGGTAGCCACATTCCTTTCTACTGATTGCATACTAATTTTTGTAACTTTTTCATCAATTAGAGTAGTCTGCGACCGTTTGTGCACTGATATGTTGTCTGCAGCTATTAGTAATGTCTATTTGCAAAATTGGTTCCCAGACTTCCAGCATTATTACATTTTGATCTTGTCCCCTGTCATCAATAAAGCATATATGTTATCTTGGTATCAACTTTGTGTCGGAATATGACTGAATGGGAATGCTTTTCCAAGCGTCTTCGCTATTGAATAATCGTCTTTCATGTCGTGGTCTTGGTGTAGCTCTTAACTTTTTGTTTCATCTACACTCAATATCCATTATACTGGTGCTCTTTTTGGTTTAGTAATTAGACTAGAATTGATTATTATTTTTCTCTATCTAAGCAAAAAGAAATTGTTTTTTGTCCAATAATTTTAGGTATACTGAAGAGTCGGTTCCGAGCAAAATTTTCGACAGACACAATCTTGTGGGTAAAGTACGCTCCACTGCTAGTCTCCATCAGGGGCTTACTGGGCTATGTCTGTTGGGATTTTACTCGGGACCAATTCTTTGTATACGTTGAATTGTTGTTACTATCCTTACATTTTGGATTTTGGAATGTTTTGTTACAAAACGAGTAGTATAAAATAGTTCTAAGATGGTTTTGTTTTCGCCTTTTCCATTGAATTAATATTTATGTTGAAGAGAAAAAAGTTGAGTTCTGCTATGCCACGCTCATCCTCTTAACAACTTAAAAAGCGGACGCACCGTAAGATTTTTGGCATGATTTTTCCTCCGAGGGATGCACATGATTTATAGCCTGTTTGAATAGTATGTGACAAGTTGCTTTTCGACTGTTAAAAGTTGAAAAGTCAGAAGTTAATTTGGCGATACTTTTAAAATGACTTTTAGAAGCAAAAAAGTTGATCAGCATAAGAAGTCAGATGTGCTTGAAAAAGTTAACTTTTTTGCTTCTAGAAGTCGTTTTGAAACTCACATCCAAAACATTTTTTCATAACTTTTTGACTTAGAAACATGTGACTTCCACATCAAAATATTTTTTTACCAGCTGATAAAACAGATGACAGTTTTTTTTTTTTAATTTAATTTGCTTGCCCCTGCTTTTAATCAATATAAGAACTCAGTCTAAAATAAGGACATGTGACAATAATCTCGTGGCAGTGAAAGAATGAATCTGACACCCATGCTTCACTTGGGTTAAAGACTTGAACAGGTGTATTCATACAACAGATTATGATACATAACTAGTAAAGTCAAGTCTGTATCATCATTTGCTGGTGTGCATGTCAATGGTGCAGAAATTGAAAACCGGTTGAGGTTTGTTTTATCAATTGGTTGTGGCCAGACAACCGCTGGGGTGAGGTGGTCAGACAACTGTAAGGGTGAGGTATCCACAGATTACGGGTTTAACTCAGATTTGTCCACTAACTCCGTTTCACATTTTTCAAATGGTTAGTCTTGTTTTTTGACTGTGTTGTATTAGTTTTCCATTATTATGGTGTTTTGATGGATAAAGAGATCTGGGTTTCTAATTTGCAAAACAAAAAAGATTGACAGACTGTCCCAAAGACGAGATAGCTACGGGTCATGGTGTCTTGTGGGAGTTGCTTCTCTTGGTATGCCAAACACTCTCAAGTCCAGAATATTCCCTATTTATTGAAGGCCTGAAGGACTGCTGCAGATTCTTTCCCAACCCTGTGATGCAAAAGTGCAAGGCATTGCATTTGATCGTGTATTTTTCTTGCAATTAGTAGGGGAGGAAATATCTTTGGAAGACA